>OV816026.1:5026072-5628500 GCA_929113105.1 Agrypnus murinus | reverse complement strand
AAACATTCGTTGGGATAGATTTTTGCGTTTACAGATTTCTGCGTTCCCTATCGTACCTAACCTCTTTCCATTCATGTAATTCTAATCAAGAATTTCTACAAAGCTGTGTTAGTATAGATTTGTGCTTTTACAAATTTATTCGTACCCTAACCCCTTTCCATTCATGTGATCCTAATCAAGAATTTCTACAAAACATGGGTTGGGATAGATTTGTGCTTTTCCAAATTTAGTTGTACCCTAACCTCTTTCCATTCATGTGATCCTAATCAAGAATTTCTACAAAGCTGTGTTGGGATAGATTTGTGCTTTTACAAATTTATTCGTACCCTAACCTCTTTCCATTCATGTAATCCTAATGAAGAATTTCTACAAAGCTGTGTTGGGATAGATTTGTGCTTTTACAAATTTATTCGTACCCTAACCTCTTTCCATTCATGTGATCCTAATCAAGAATTTCTACAAAGCTGTGTTGGGATAGATTTGTACTTTTGCAAATTTCTTTGTATCCTAAACTCTATCCATTCATGTAATCCTAATCAAGAATTTCTACAAAACTGTGTTGGGATAGATTTGTGCGGTTACAAATTTATTCGTACCCTAACCTCTTTCCATTCAAGTGATCCTGATCAAGAATTTCTACAAAACGTCTGTTGGGATAGATTTGTACTCTTACAAATTTCTGCGTACCCTAACCTCTTTCCATTCATGTGATCCTAATCAAGAATTTCTTCAAAACATCCGATGTGATAGATTTGTGCTGTTCCAAATTTAGTTCTGCCCTAACCTCTTTCCATTCATGTGATCCTAATCAAGAATTTCTACAAAACATCTGTTGGGATAGATTTGTGCTTTTCCAAATTTAGTTGTACCCTACCTTTTGCCATTCATGTGATCCTAATCAAGAATTTCTACAAAACATCCGTTGGGATAGATTTGTGCTTTTCCAAATTTAGTTGTACCCTAACCTCTTTCCATTCATGTGATCCTAATCAAGAATTTCTACAAAGCTGTGTTGGTATAGATTTGTACTTTTGCAAATTTCTTTGTATCCTAACCTCTCTCCATTCATGTAATCCTAATCAAGAATTTCTACAAAACTGTGTTGGGATAGATTTGTGCGGTTACAAAGTTATTCGTACCCTAACCTCTTTCCATTCATGTGATCCTAATAAAGAATTTCTTCAAAACATCCGATGTGATAGATTTGTGCTGTTCCAAATTTAGTTCTACCCTAACCTCTTTCCATTCATGTGATCCTAATCAAGAATTTCTACAAAGCTGTGTTGGTATAGATTTGTGCTTTTACAAATTTATTCGTACCCTAACCTCTTTCCATTCATGTGATCCTAATCAAGAATTTCTACAAAGCTGTGTTGGGATAGATTTGTGCTTTTACAAATTTATTCGTACCCTAACCTCTTTCCATTCATGTGATCCTAATCAAGAATTTCTACAAAGCTGTGTTGGTATAGATTTGTGCTTTTACAAATTTATTCGTACCCTAACCTCTTTCCATTCATGTAATCCTAATCAAGAATTTCTACAAAGCTGTGTTGGGATAGATTTGTGCTTTTACAAATTTATTCGTACCCTAACCTCTTTCCATTCTTGTGATCCTAATCAAGAATTTCTACAAAGCTGTGTTGGGATAGATTTGTAGTGCTTTTACAAATTTTTGCGTACCCTAACCTCTTTCCATTCACGTGATCCTAATCAAGAATTTCTATAAAACATTCTTTGGGATAGATTTTTGCGTTTACAGAATTCTGCGTACCCTATCGTACCTAACCTCTTTCCATTCATGTAATTCTAATCAAGAATTTCTACAAAGCTGTGTTGGTATAGATTTGTGTTTTTACAAATTTATTCGTACCCTAACCTCTTTCCATTCATGTGATCCTAATTAAGAATTTCTACAAAACGTCTGTTGGGATAGATTTGTACTCTTACAAATTTCTGCGTACCCTAACCTCTTTCCATTCATGTGATCCTAATCAAGAATTTCTTCAAAACATCCGATGTGATAGATTTGTGCTGTTCCAAATTTAGTTCTACCCTAACCTCTTTCCATTCATGTGATCCTAATCAAGAATTTCTACAAAACATCTGTTGGGATAGATTTGTGCTTTTCCAAATTTAGTTGTACCCTACCTTTTGCCATTCATGTGATCCTAATCAAGAATTTCTACAAAACATCCGTTGGGATAGATTTGTGCTTTTCCAAATTTAGTTGTACCCTAACCTCTTTCCATTCATGTGATCCTAATCAAGAATTTCTACAAAGCTGTGTTGGTATAGATTTGTACTTTTGCAAATTTCTTTGTATCCTAACCTCTCTCCATTCATGTAATCCTAATCAAGAATTTCTACAAAACTGTGTTGGGATAGATTTGTGCGGTTACAAAGTTATTCGTACCCTAACCTCTTTCCATTCATGTGATCCTAATAAAGAATTTCTTCAAAACATCCGATGTGATAGATTTGTGCTGTTCCAAATTTAGTTCTACCCTAACCTCTTTCCATTCATGTGATCCTAATCAAGAATTTCTACAAAGCTGTGATGGGATAGATTTGTGCTTTTACAAATTTATTCGTACCCTAACCTCTTTCCATTCATGTAATCCTAATCAAGAATTTCTACAAAGCTGTGTTGGGATAGATTTGTGCTTTTACAAATTTATTCGTACCCTAACCTCTTTCCATTCATGTGATCCTAATCAAGAATTTCTACAAAGCTGTGTTGGTATAGATTTGTGCTTTTACAAATTTATTCGTACCCTAACCTCTTTCCATTCATGTAATCCTAATCAAGAATTTCTACAAAGCTGTGTTGGGATAGATTTGTGCTTTTACAAATTTATTCGTACCCTAACCTCTTTCCATTCTTGTGATCCTAATCAAGAATTTCTACAAAGCTGTGTTGGGATAGATTTGTAGTGCTTTTACAAATTTTTGCGTACCCTAACCTCTTTCCATTCACGTGATCCTAATCAAGAATTTCTATAAAACATTCTTTGGGATAGATTTTTGCGTTTACAGAATTCTGCGTACCCTATCGTACCTAACCTCTTTCCATTCATGTAATTCTAATCAAGAATTTCTACAAAGCTGTGTTGGTATAGATTTGTGTTTTTACAAATTTATTCGTACCCTAACCTCTTTCCATTCATGTGATCCTAATTAAGAATTTCTACAAGACGTCCGTTGGGATAGATTTGTGCTTTTACTATTTTTTGCGTACCCTAACCTCTTTCCATTCATGGGATCCTAATCAAAAATTTCTACAAAACATCCGATGTGATAGATTTGTGCTTTTCCAAATTTATTTGTACCCTACCTCTTTCCATTCACGTGATCCTAATCAAGTATTTCTACAAAACATTCGTTGGGATAGATTTTTGCGTTTACAGATTTCTGCGTACCCTATCGTACCTAACCTCTTTCCATTCATTTGATCCTAATCAAGAATTTCTACAAAACATGGGTTGGGATAGATTTGTGCTTTTCCAAATTTAGTTGTACCCTAACCTCTTTCCATTCATGTGATCCTAATCAAGAATTTCTACAAAGCTGTGTTGGTATAGATTTGTTCTTTTACAAATTTATTCGTACCCTAACCTCTTTCCATTCATGTGATCCTAATCAAGAATTTCTACAAAGCTGTGTTGGGATAGATTTGTGCGGTTACAAATTTATTCGTACCCTAACCTCTTTCCATTCATGTGATCCTAATCAAGAATTTCTACAAAACGTCCGTTGGGATAGATTTGTACTCTTACAAATTTCTGCGTACCCTAACCTCTTTCCATTCATGTGATCCTAATCAACAATTTCTTCAAAACGTCCGATGTGATAGATTTGTGCTGTTCCAAATTTAGTTCTACCCTAACCTCTTTCCATTCATGTGATCTTGATCAAGAATTTCTACAAAACGTCCGTTGGGATAGATTTGTACTCTTACAAATTTCTGCGTACCCTAACCTCTTTCCATTCATGTGATCCTAATCAAGAATTTCTACAAAACTGTGTTGGGATAGATTTGTGTGGTTACAAATTTATTCGTACCCTAACCTCTTTCCATTCATGTGATCCTAATCAAGAATTTCTACAAAACGTCCGTTGGGATAGATTTGTACTCTTACAAATTTCTGCGTACCCTAACCTCTTTCCATTCATGTGATCCTAATCAACAATTTCTTCAAAACGTCCGATGTGATAGATTTGTGCTGTTCCAAATTTAGTTCTACCCTAACCTCTTTCCATTCATGTGATCCTGATCAAGAAATTCTACAAAACGTCCGTTGGGATAGATTTGTACTCTTACAAATTTCTGCGCACCCTAACCTCTTTCCATTCATGTGATCCTAATCAAGAATTTCTACAAGACGTCCGTTGGGATAGATTTGTGCTTTTACTATTTTTTGCGTACCCTAACCTCTTTCCATTCATGGGATCCTAATCAAAAATTTCTACAAAACATCCGATGTGATAGATTTGTGCTTTTCCAAATTTATTTGTACCCTACCTCTTTCCATTCACGTGATCCTAATCAAGTATTTCTACAAAACATTCGTTGGGATAGATTTTTGCGTTTACAGATTTCTGCGTACCCTATCGTACCTAACCTCTTTCCATTCATGTGATCCTAATCAAGAATTTCTACAAAACATGGGTTGGGATAGATTTGTGCTTTTCCAAATTTAGTTGTACCCTAACCTCTTTCCATTCATGTGATCCTAATCAAGAATTTCTACAAAGCTGTGTTGGTATAGATTTGTTCTTTTACAAATTTATTCGTACCCTAACCTCTTTCCATTCATGTGATCCTAATCAAGAATTTCTACAAAGCTGTGTTGGGATAGATTTGTGCGGTTACAAATTTATTCGTACCCTAACCTCTTTCCATTCATGTGATCCTAATCAAGAATTTCTACAAAACGTCCGTTGGGATAGATTTGTACTCTTACAAATTTCTGCGTACCCTAACCTCTTTCCATTCATGTGATCCTAATCAACAATTTCTTCAAAACGTCCGATGTGATAGATTTGTGCTGTTCCAAATTTAGTTCTACCCTAACCTCTTTCCATTCATGTGATCTTGATCAAGAATTTCTACAAAACGTCCGTTGGGATAGATTTGTACTCTTACAAATTTCTGCGTACCCTAACCTCTTTCCATTCATGTGATCCTAATCAAGAATTTCTACAAAACTGTGTTGGGATAGATTTGTGTGGTTACAAATTTATTCGTACCCTAACCTCTTTCCATTCATGTGATCCTAATCAAGAATTTCTACAAAACGTCCGTTGGGATAGATTTGTACTCTTACAAATTTCTGCGTACCCTAACCTCTTTCCATTCATGTGATCCTAATCAACAATTTCTTCAAAACGTCCGATGTGATAGATTTGTGCTGTTCCAAATTTAGTTCTACCCTAACCTCTTTCCATTCATGTGATCCTGATCAAGAAATTCTACAAAACGTCCGTTGGGATAGATTTGTACTCTTACAAATTTCTGCGCACCCTAACCTCTTTCCATTCATGTGATCCTAATCAAGAATTTCTACAAAGCTGTGTTGGGATAGATTTGTGCTTTTACAAATTTATTCGTACCCTAACCTCTTTCCATTCATGTGATCCTAATCAAGAATTTCTACAAAGCTGTGTTGGGATAGATTTGTACTTTTGCAAATTTCTTTGTATCCTAACCTCTCTCCATTCATGTAATCCTGATCAAGAATTTCTACAAAACGTCCGTTGGGATAGATTTGTACTCTTACAAATTTCTGCGCACCCTAACCTCTTTCCATTCATGTGATCCTAATCAAAAATTTCTTCAAAACATCCGATGTGATAGATTTGTGCTTTTCCAAATTTAGTTGTATCCTACCTTTTTCCATTCATGTGATCCTAATCAAGAATTTCTACAAAACATCCGTTGGGATAGATTTGTGCTTTTCCAAATTTAGTTGTACCCTAACCTCTTTCCATTCATGTGATCCTAATCAAGAATTTCTGCAAAGCTGTGTTGGTATAGATTTGTGCGTTTACAAATTTATTCGTACCCTAACCTCTTTCCATTCATGTAATCCTAATCAAGAATTTCTACTAAGCTGTGTTGGGATAGATTTGTGCTTTTACAAATTTTTGCGTACCCTAACCTCTTTCCATTCATGTGATCCTAATCAAGAATTTCTACAAAACGTCCGTTGGGATAGATTTGTGCTTTTACAAATTTTTGCGTACCCTAACCTCTTTCCATTCACGTGATCCTAATCAAGAATTTCTACAAAACATTCGTTGGGATAGATTTTTGCGTTTACAGATTTCTGCGTACCCTATCGTACCTAACCTCTTTCCATTCATGTAATTCTAATCAAGAATTTCTACAAAGCTGTGTTAGTATAGATTTGTGCTTTTACAAATTTATTCGTACCCTAACCTCTTTCCATTCATGTGATCCTAATCAAGAATTTCTACAAAACATGGGTTGGGATAGATTTGTGCTTTTCCAAATTTAGTTGTACCCTAACCTCTTTCCATTCATGTGATCCTAATCAAGAATTTCTACAAAGCTGTGTTGGGATAGATTTGTGCTTTTACAATTTTATTCGTACCCTAACCTCTTTCCATTCATGTGATCCTAATCAAGAATTTCTACAAAGCTGTGTTGGGATAGATTTGTACTTTTGCAAATTTCTTTGTATACTAACCTCTCTCCATTCATGTAATCCTAATCAAGAATTTCTACAAAGCTGTGTTGGGATAGATTTGTGTTGTTCCAATTTATTCGTAGCCTAACCTCTTTCCATTCATGTGATCCTAATCAAGAATTTCTACAAAACATCCGATGTGATAGATTTGTGTTTTTCCAAATTTATTTGTACCCTACCTCTTTCCATTCATGTGATCCTAATCAAGAATTTCTACAAAACATGGGTTGGGATAGATTTGTGCTTTTCCAAATTTAGTTGTACCCTAACCTCTTTCCATTCATGTGATCCTAATCAAGAATTTCTACAAAGCTGTGTTGGTATAGATTTGTTCTTTTACAAATTTATTCGTACCCTAACCTCTTTCCATTCATGTGATCCTAATCAAGAATTTCTACAAAGCTGTGTTGGGATAGATTTGTGCGGTTACAAATTTATTCGTACCCTAACCTCTTTCCATTCATGTGATCCTAATCAAGAATTTCTACAAAACGTCCGTTGGGATAGATTTGTACTCTTACAAATTTCTGCGTACCCTAACCTCTTTCCATTCATGCGATCCTAATCAACAATTTCTTCAAAACGTCCGATGTGATAGATTTGTGCTGTTCCAAATTTAGTTCTACCCTAACCTCTTTCCATTCATGTGATCTTGATCAAGAATTTCTACAAAACGTCCGTTGGGATAGATTTGTACTCTTACAAATTTCTGCGTACCCTAACCTCTTTCCATTCATGTGATCCTAATCAAGAATTTCTACAAAACTGTGTTGGGATAGATTTGTGCGTTTACAAATTTATTCGTACCCTAACCTCTTTCCATTCATGTGATCCTAATCAAGAATTTCTACAAAACGTCCGTTGGGATAGATTTGTACTCTTACAAATTTCTGCGTACCCTAACCTCTTTCCATTCATGTGATCCTAATCAACAATTTCTTCAAAACGTCCGATGTGATAGATTTGTGCTGTTCCAAATTTAGTTCTACCCTAACCTCTTTCCATTCATGTGATCCTGATCAAGAAATTCTACAAAACGTCCGTTGGGATAGATTTGTACTCTTACAAATTTCTGCGCACCCTAACCTCTTTCCATTCATGTGATCCTAATCAAGAATTTCTACAAAGCTGTGTTGGGATAGATTTGTGCTTTTACAAATTTATTCGTACCCTAACCTCTTTCCATTCATGTGATCCTAATCAAGAATTTCTACAAAGCTGTGTTGGGATAGATTTGTACTTTTGCAAATTTCTTTGTATCCTAACCTCTCTCCATTCATGTAATCCTGATCAAGAATTTCTACAAAACGTCCGTTGGGATAGATTTGTACTCTTACAAATTTCTGCGCACCCTAACCTCTTTCCATTCATGTGATCCTAATCAAAAATTTCTTCAAAACATCCGATGTGATAGATTTGTGCTTTTCCAAATTTAGTTGTATCCTACCTTTTTCCATTCATGTGATCCTAATCAAGAATTTCTACAAAACATCCGTTGGGATAGATTTGTGCTTTTCCAAATTTAGTTGTACCCTAACCTCTTTCCATTCATGTGATCCTAATCAAGAATTTCTGCAAAGCTGTGTTGGTATAGATTTGTGCGTTTACAAATTTATTCGTACCCTAACCTCTTTCCATTCATGTAATCCTAATCAAGAATTTCTACTAAGCTGTGTTGGGATAGATTTGTGCTTTTACAAATTTTTGCGTACCCTAACCTCTTTCCATTCATGTGATCCTAATCAAGAATTTCTACAAAACGTCCGTTGGGATAGATTTGTGCTTTTACAAATTTTTGCGTACCCTAACCTCTTTCCATTCACGTGATCCTAATCAAGAATTTCTACAAAACATTCGTTGGGATAGATTTTTGCGTTTACAGATTTCTGCGTACCCTATCGTACCTAACCTCTTTCCATTCATGTAATTCTAATCAAGAATTTCTACAAAGCTGTGTTAGTATAGATTTGTGCTTTTACAAATTTATTCGTACCCTAACCTCTTTCCATTCATGTGATCCTAATCAAGAATTTCTACAAAACATGGGTTGGGATAGATTTGTGCTTTTCCAAATTTAGTTGTACCCTAACCTCTTTCCATTCATGTGATCCTAATCAAGAATTTCTACAAAGCTGTGTTGGGATAGATTTGTGCTTTTACAACTTTATTCGTACCCTAACCTCTTTCCATTCATGTGATCCTAATCAAGAATTTCTACAAAGCTGTGTTGGGATAGATTTGTACTTTTGCAAATTTCTTTGTATCCTAACCTCTCTCCATTCATGTAATCCTAATCAAGAATTTCTACAAAGCTGTGCTGGGATAGATTTGTGTTGTTCCAATTTATTCGTACCCTAACCTCTTTCCATTCATGTGATCCTAATCAAGAATTTCTACAAAACATCCGATGTGATAGATTTGTGTTTTTCCTAATTTATTTGTACCCTACCTCTTTCCATTCATGTGATCCTAATCAAGAATTTCTACAAAGCTGTGTTGGGATAGATTTGTGTTGTTCCAATTTATTCGTACCCTAACCTCTTTCCATTCATGTGATCCTAATCAAGAATTTCTACAATACATGGGTTGGGATAGATTTGTGCTTTTCCAAATTTAGTTGTACCCTAACCTATTTCCATTCATGTGATCCTAATCAAGAATTTCTACAAAGCTGTGTTGGGATAGATTTGTGCTTTTACAAATTTATTCGTACCCTAACCTCTTTCCATTCATGTGATCCTAATCAAGAATTTCTACAAAGCTGTGTTGGGATAGATTTGTACTTTTGCAAATTTCTTTGTATCCTAACCTCTCTCCATTCATGTAATCCTAATCAAGAATTTCTACAAAACTGTGTTGGGATAGATCTGTGCGGTTACAAATTTATTCGTACCCTAACCTCTTTCCATTCATGTGATCCTAATCAAGAATTTCTACAAAACGTCCGTTGGGATAGATTTGTACTCTTACAAATTTCTGCGTACCCCAACCTCTTTCCATTCATGTGATCCTAATCAAGAATTTCTACAAAACATCCGTTGGGATAGATTTGTGCATTTACAAATTTCTACGTACACTAATGTACCTAACCTCTCTCCATTGATGTAATCCTAATCAAGAATTTCTACAAAACTGAGTTGGGATAGATTTGTGCTTTTACAAATTTTTGCGTACCCTAACCTCTTTCCATTCATGAGATCCTAATCAAGAATTTCTACAAAACTGAGTTGGGATAGATTTGTGCGTTTACAAATTTTTGCGTACCCTAACCTCTTTCCATTCATGTGATCCTAATCAAGAATTTCTACAACGCTGAGTTGGGATAGATTTGTGCTGTTCCAAATTTATTCGTACCCTAAGCTCTTTCCATTCATGTGATCATAATCAGGAATTTCTACAAAACATCCGATGTGATAGATTTGTGCTTTTCCAAATTTAGTTGTACCCTAACCTCTTTCCATTCATGTGATCCTAATCAAGAATTTCTACAAAGCTGTGTTGGGATAGATTTGTGCTTTTACAAATTTATACGTATCATAACCTCTTTCCATTCATGTGATCCTAATCAAGAATTTCTACAAAGCTGTGTTGGGATAGATTTGTACTTTTGCAAATTTCTTTGTATCCTAACCTCACTCCATTCATGTGATCCTAATCAAGAATTTCTACAAAACATTCGTTGGGATAGATTTTTGTGTTTACAGATTTCTGTGTACCCTATCGTACCTAACCTCTTTCCATTCATGTAATCCTAATCAAGAATTCCTACAAAGCTGTGTTGTTATAGATTTGTGCTTTTACAAATTTATGCGTACCCTAACCTCTTTCCATTCATGTGATCCTAATCAAGAATTTCTACAAAGCTGTGTTGGGATAGATTTGTGTTGTTCCAATTTATTCGTACCCTAACCTCTTTCCATTCATGTGATCCTAATCAAGAATTTCTACAATACATGGGTTGGGATAGATTTGTGCTTTTCCAAATTTAGTTGTACCCTAACCTATTTCCATTCATGTGATCCTAATCAAGAATTTCTACAAAGCTGTGTTGGGATAGATTTGTGCTTTTACAAATTTATTCGTACCCTAACCTCTTTCCATTCATGTGATCCTAATCAAGAATTTCTACAAAGCTGTGTTGGGATAGATTTGTACTTTTGCAAATTTCTTTGTATCCTAACCTCTCTCCATTCATGTAATCCTAATCAAGAATTTCTACAAAACTGTGTTGGGATAGATCTGTGCGGTTACAAATTTATTCGTACCCTAACCTCTTTCCATTCATGTGATCCTAATCAAGAATTTCTACAAAACGTCCGTTGGGATAGATTTGTACTCTTACAAATTTCTGCGTACCCCAACCTCTTTCCATTCATGTGATCCTAATCAAGAATTTCTACAAAACATCCGTTGGGATAGATTTGTGCATTTACAAATTTCTACGTACCCTTATGTACCTAACCTCTCTCCATTGATGTAATCCTAATCAAGAATTTCTACAAAACTGAGTTGGGATAGATTTGTGCTTTTACAAATTTTTGCGTACCCTAACCTCTTTCCATTCATGAGATCCTAATCAAGAATTTCTACAAAACTGAGTTGGGATAGATTTGTGCGTTTACAAATTTTTGCGTACCCTAACCTCTTTCCATTCATGTGATCCTAATCAAGAATTTCTACAACGCTGAGTTGGGATAGATTTGTGCTGTTCCAAATTTATTCGTACCCTAAGCTCTTTCCATTCATGTGATCATAATCAGGAATTTCTACAAAACATCCGATGTGATAGATTTGTGCTTTTCCAAATTTAGTTGTACCCTAACCTCTTTCCATTCATGTGATCCTAATCAAGAATTTCTACAAAGCTGTGTTGGGATAGATTTGTGCTTTTACAAATTTATACGTATCATAACCTCTTTCCATTCATGTGATCCTAATCAAGAATTTCTACAAAGCTGTGTTGGGATAGATTTGTACTTTTGCAAATTTCTTTGTATCCTAACCTCACTCCATTCATGTGATCCTAATCAAGAATTTCTACAAAACATTCGTTGGGATAGATTTTTGTGTTTACAGATTTCTGTGTACCCTATCGTACCTAACCTCTTTCCATTCATGTAATCCTAATCAAGAATTCCTACAAAGCTGTGTTGTTATAGATTTGTGCTTTTACAAATTTATGCGTACCCTAACCTCTTTCCATTCATGTGATCCTAATCAAGAATTTCTACAAAGCTGTGTTGGGATAGATTTGTGCTTTTACAAATTTATACGTATTATAACCTCTTTCCATTCATGTGATCCTAATCAAGAATTTCTACAAAGCTGTGTTGGGATAGATTTGTACTTTTGCAAATTTCTTTGTATCCTAACCTCTCTCCATTCATGTGATCCTAATCAAGAAATTCTACAAAACATTCGTTGGGATAGATTTTTGTGTTTACAGATTTCTGTGTACCCTATCGTACCTAACCTCTTTCCATTCATGTAATCCTAATCAAGAATTTCTACAAAACGTCCGTTGGGATAGATTTGTACTCTTACAAATTTCTGCGCACCCTAACCTCTTTCCATTCATGTGATCCTAATCAAAAATTTCTTCAAAACATCCGATGTGATAGATTTGTGCTTTTCCAAATTTAGTTGTATCCTACCTTTTTCCATTCATGTGATCCTAATCAAGAATTTCTACAAAACATCCGTTGGGATAGATTTGTGCTTTTCCAAATTTAGTTGTACCCTAACCTCTTTCCATTCATGTGATCCTAATCAAGAATTTCTGCAAAGCTGTGTTGGTATAGATTTGTGCGTTTACAAATTTATTCGTACCCTAACCTCTTTCCATTCATGTAATCCTAATCAAGAATTTCTACTAAGCTGTGTTGGGATAGATTTGTGCTTTTACAAATTTTTGCGTACCCTAACCTCTTTCCATTCATGTGATCCTAATCAAGAATTTCTACAAAACGTCCGTTGGGATAGATTTGTGCTTTTACAAATTTTTGCGTACCCTAACCTCTTTCCATTCACGTGATCCTAATCAAGAATTTCTACAAAACATTCGTTGGGATAGATTTTTGCGTTTACAGATTTCTGCGTACCCTATCGTACCTAACCTCTTTCCATTCATGTAATTCTAATCAAGAATTTCTACAAAGCTGTGTTAGTATAGATTTGTGCTTTTACAAATTTATTCGTACCCTAACCTCTTTCCATTCATGTGATCCTAATCAAGAATTTCTACAAAACATGGGTTGGGATAGATTTGTGCTTTTCCAAATTTAGTTGTACCCTAACCTCTTTCCATTCATGTGATCCTAATCAAGAATTTCTACAAAGCTGTGTTGGGATAGATTTGTGCTTTTACAACTTTATTCGTACCCTAACCTCTTTCCATTCATGTGATCCTAATCAAGAATTTCTACAAAGCTGTGTTGGGATAGATTTGTACTTTTGCAAATTTCTTTGTATCCTAACCTCTCTCCATTCATGTAATCCTAATCAAGAATTTCTACAAAGCTGTGCTGGGATAGATTTGTGTTGTTCCAATTTATTCGTACCCTAACCTCTTTCCATTCATGTGATCCTAATCAAGAATTTCTACAAAACATCCGATGTGATAGATTTGTGTTTTTCCAAATTTATTTGTACCCTACCTCTTTCCATTCATGTGATCCTAATCAAGAATTTCTACAAAGCTGTGTTGGGATAGATTTGTGTTGTTCCAATTTATTCGTACCCTAACCTCTTTCCATTCATGTGATCCTAATCAAGAATTTCTACAATACATGGGTTGGGATAGATTTGTGCTTTTCCAAATTTAGTTGTACCCTAACCTATTTCCATTCATGTGATCCTAATCAAGAATTTCTACAAAGCTGTGTTGGGATAGATTTGTGCTTTTACAAATTTATTCGTACCCTAACCTCTTTCCATTCATGTGATCCTAATCAAGAATTTCTACAAAGCTGTGTTGGGATAGATTTGTACTTTTGCAAATTTCTTTGTATCCTAACCTCTCTCCATTCATGTAATCCTAATCAAGAATTTCTACAAAACTGTGTTGGGATAGATCTGTGCGGTTACAAATTTATTCGTACCCTAACCTCTTTCCATTCATGTGATCCTAATCAAGAATTTCTACAAAACGTCCGTTGGGATAGATTTGTACTCTTACAAATTTCTGCGTACCCCAACCTCTTTCCATTCATGTGATCCTAATCAAGAATTTCTACAAAACATCCGTTGGGATAGATTTGTGCATTTACAAATTTCTACGTACCCTAATGTACCTAACCTCTCTCCATTGATGTAATCCTAATCAAGAATTTCTACAAAACTGAGTTGGGATAGATTTGTGCGTTTACAAATTTTTGCGTACCCTAACCTCTTTCCATTCATGTGATCCTAATCAAGAATTTCTACAACGCTGAGTTGGGATAGATTTGTGCTGTTCCAAATTTATTCGTACCCTAACCTCTTTCCATTCATGTGATCATAATCAGGAATTTCTACAAAACGTCCGTTGGGATAGATTTGTGCTTTTACAAATTTTTGCGTACCCTAACCTCTTTCCATTCATGTGATCCTAATCAAGAATTTCTACAAAGCTGTGTTGGGATAGATTTGTACTTTTGCAAATTTCTTTGTATCCTAACCTCTCTCCATTCATGTAATCCTAATCAAGAATTTCTACAAAGCTGTGTTGGGATAGATTTGTGTTGTTCCAATTTATTCGTACCCTAACCTCTTTCCATTCATGTGATCCTAATCAAGAATTTCTACAAAACATCCGATGTGATAGATTTGTGTTTTTCCAAATTTATTTGTACCCTACCTCTTTCCATTCATGTGATCCTAATCAAGAATTTCTACAAAGCTGTGTTGGGATAGATTTGTACTTTTGCAAATTTCTTTGTATCCTAACCTCACTCCATTCATGTGATCCTAATCAAGAATTTCTACAAAACATTCGTTGGGATAGATTTTTGTGTTTACAGATTTCTGTGTACCCTATCGTACCTAACCTCTTTCCATTCATGTAATCCTAATCAAGAATTCCTACAAAGCTGTGTTGTTATAGATTTGTGCTTTTACAAATTTATGCGTACCCTAACCTCTTTCCATTCATGTGATCCTAATCAAGAATTTCTACAAAGCTGTGTTGGGATAGATTTGTGTTGTTCCAATTTATTCGTACCCTAACCTCTTTCCATTCATGTGATCCTAATCAAGAATTTCTACAATACATGGGTTGGGATAGATTTGTGCTTTTCCAAATTTAGTTGTACCCTAACCTATTTCCATTCATGTGATCCTAATCAAGAATTTCTACAAAGCTGTGTTGGGATAGATTTGTGCTTTTACAAATTTATTCGTACCCTAACCTCTTTCCATTCATGTGATCCTAATCAAGAATTTCTACAAAGCTGTGTTGGGATAGATTTGTACTTTTGCAAATTTCTTTGTATCCTAACCTCTCTCCATTCATGTAATCCTAATCAAGAATTTCTACAAAACTGTGTTGGGATAGATCTGTGCGGTTACAAATTTATTCGTACCCTAACCTCTTTCCATTCATGTGATCCTAATCAAGAATTTCTACAAAACGTCCGTTGGGATAGATTTGTACTCTTACAAATTTCTGCGTACCCCAACCTCTTTCCATTCATGTGATCCTAATCAAGAATTTCTACAAAACATCCGTTGGGATAGATTTGTGCATTTACAAATTTCTACGTACCCTTATGTACCTAACCTCTCTCCATTGATGTAATCCTAATCAAGAATTTCTACAAAACTGAGTTGGGATAGATTTGTGCTTTTACAAATTTTTGCGTACCCTAACCTCTTTCCATTCATGAGATCCTAATCAAGAATTTCTACAAAACTGAGTTGGGATAGATTTGTGCGTTTACAAATTTTTGCGTACCCTAACCTCTTTCCATTCATGTGATCCTAATCAAGAATTTCTACAACGCTGAGTTGGGATAGATTTGTGCTGTTCCAAATTTATTCGTACCCTAAGCTCTTTCCATTCATGTGATCATAATCAGGAATTTCTACAAAACATCCGATGTGATAGATTTGTGCTTTTCCAAATTTAGTTGTACCCTAACCTCTTTCCATTCATGTGATCCTAATCAAGAATTTCTACAAAGCTGTGTTGGGATAGATTTGTGCTTTTACAAATTTATACGTATCATAACCTCTTTCCATTCATGTGATCCTAATCAAGAATTTCTACAAAGCTGTGTTGGGATAGATTTGTACTTTTGCAAATTTCTTTGTATCCTAACCTCACTCCATTCATGTGATCCTAATCAAGAATTTCTACAAAACATTCGTTGGGATAGATTTTTGTGTTTACAGATTTCTGTGTACCCTATCGTACCTAACCTCTTTCCATTCATGTAATCCTAATCAAGAATTCCTACAAAGCTGTGTTGTTATAGATTTGTGCTTTTACAAATTTATGCGTACCCTAACCTCTTTCCATTCATGTGATCCTAATCAAGAATTTCTACAAAGCTGTGTTGGGATAGATTTGTGCTTTTACAAATTTATACGTATTATAACCTCTTTCCATTCATGTGATCCTAATCAAGAATTTCTACAAAGCTGTGTTGGGATAGATTTGTACTTTTGCAAATTTCTTTGTATCCTAACCTCTCTCCATTCATGTGATCCTAATCAAGAAATTCTACAAAACATTCGTTGGGATAGATTTTTGTGTTTACAGATTTCTGTGTACCCTATCGTACCTAACCTCTTTCCATTCATGTAATCCTAATCAAGAATTTCTACAAAACGTCCGTTGGGATAGATTTGTGCTTTTACAAATTTCTGCGTACCCTAACCTCTTTCCATTCATGTGATCCTAATCAAAAATTTCTTCAAAACATCCGATGTGATAGATTTGTGCTTTTCCAAATTTAGTTGTATCCTACCTTTTTCCATTCATGTGATCCTAATCAAGAATTTCTACAAAACATCCGTTGGGATAGATTTGTGCTTTTCCAAATTTAGTTGTACCCTAACCTCTTTCCATTCATGTGATCCTAATCAAGAATTTCTGCAAAGCTGTGTTGGTATAGATTTGTGCGTTTACAAATTTATTCGTACCCTAACCTCTTTCCATTCATGTAATCCTAATCAAGAATTTCTACTAAGCTGTGTTGGGATAGATTTGTGCATTTACAAATTTTTGCGTACCCTAACCTCTTTCCATTCACGTGATCCTAATCAAACCTCTTTCCATTCATGTGATCCTAATCAAGAATTTCTACAAAACGTCCGTTGGGATAGATTTGTGCTTTTACAAATTTTTGCGTACCCTAACCTCTTTCCATTCACGTGATCCTAATCAAGAATTTCTACAAAACATTCGTTGGGATAGATTTTTGCGTTTACAGATTTCTGCGTACCCTATCGTACCTAACCTCTTTCCATTCATGTAATTCTAATCAAGAATTTCTACAAAGCTGTGTTAGTATAGATTTGTGCTTTTACAAATTTATTCGTACCCTAACCTCTTTCCATTCATGTGATCCTAATCAAGAATTTCTACAAAACATGGGTTGGGATAGATTTGTGCTTTTCCAAATTTAGTTGTACCCTAACCTCTTTCCATTCATGTGATCCTAATCAAGAATTTCTACAAAGCTGTGTTGGGATAGATTTGTGCTTTTACAACTTTATTCGTACCCTAACCTCTTTCCATTCATGTGATCCTAATCAAGAATTTCTACAAAGCTGTGTTG
The DNA here is from genome assembly GCA_929113105.1 of Agrypnus murinus. Classification (NCBI taxonomy): domain Eukaryota; kingdom Metazoa; phylum Arthropoda; class Insecta; order Coleoptera; family Elateridae; genus Agrypnus; species Agrypnus murinus. The sequence continues at coordinate 5,611,021 of OV816026.1, read as the reverse complement.
GGATAGATTTGTACTTTTGCAAATTTCTTTGTATCCTAACCTCTCTCCATTCATGTAATCCTAATCAAGAATTTCTACAAAGCTGTGCTGGGATAGATTTGTGTTGTTCCAATTTATTCGTACCCTAACCTCTTTCCATTCATGTGATCCTAATCAAGAATTTCTACAAAACATCCGATGTGATAGATTTGTGTTTTTCCAAATTTATTTGTACCCTACCTCTTTCCATTCATGTGATCCTAATCAAGAATTTCTACAAAGCTGTGTTGGGATAGATTTGTGTTGTTCCAATTTATTCGTACCCTAACCTCTTTCCATTCATGTGATCCTAATCAAGAATTTCTACAATACATGGGTTGGGATAGATTTGTGCTTTTCCAAATTTAGTTGTACCCTAACCTATTTCCATTCATGTGATCCTAATCAAGAATTTCTACAAAGCTGTGTTGGGATAGATTTGTGCTTTTACAAATTTATTCGTACCCTAACCTCTTTCCATTCATGTGATCCTAATCAAGAATTTCTACAAAGCTGTGTTGGGATAGATTTGTACTTTTGCAAATTTCTTTGTATCCTAACCTCTCTCCATTCATGTAATCCTAATCAAGAATTTCTACAAAACTGTGTTGGGATAGATCTGTGCGGTTACAAATTTATTCGTACCCTAACCTCTTTCCATTCATGTGATCCTAATCAAGAATTTCTACAAAACGTCCGTTGGGATAGATTTGTACTCTTACAAATTTCTGCGTACCCCAACCTCTTTCCATTCATGTGATCCTAATCAAGAATTTCTACAAAACATCCGTTGGGATAGATTTGTGCATTTACAAATTTCTACGTACCCTAATGTACCTAACCTCTCTCCATTGATGTAATCCTAATCAAGAATTTCTACAAAACTGAGTTGGGATAGATTTGTGCGTTTACAAATTTTTGCGTACCCTAACCTCTTTCCATTCATGTGATCCTAATCAAGAATTTCTACAACGCTGAGTTGGGATAGATTTGTGCTGTTCCAAATTTATTCGTACCCTAACCTCTTTCCATTCATGTGATCATAATCAGGAATTTCTACAAAACGTCCGTTGGGATAGATTTGTGCTTTTACAAATTTTTGCGTACCCTAACCTCTTTCCATTCATGTGATCCTAATCAAGAATTTCTACAAAGCTGTGTTGGGATAGATTTGTACTTTTGCAAATTTCTTTGTATCCTAACCTCTCTCCATTCATGTAATCCTAATCAAGAATTTCTACAAAGCTGTGTTGGGATAGATTTGTGTTGTTCCAATTTATTCGTACCCTAACCTCTTTCCATTCATGTGATCCTAATCAAGAATTTCTACAAAACATCCGATGTGATAGATTTGTGTTTTTCCAAATTTATTTGTACCCTACCTCTTTCCATTCATGTGATCCTAATCAAGAATTTCTACAAAGCTGTGTTGGGATAGATTTGTGTTGTTCCAATTTATTCGTACCCTAACCTCTTTCCATTCATGTGATCCTAATCAAGAATTTCTACAATACATGGGTTGGGATAGATTTGTGCTTTTCCAAATTTAGTTGTACCCTAACCTCTTTCCATTCATGTGATCCTAATCAAGAATTTCTACAAAGCTGTGTTGGGATAGATTTGTACTTTTGCAAATTTCTTTGTATCCTAACCTCTCTCCATTCATGTAATCCTAATCAAGAATTTCTACAAAACTGTGTTGGGATAGATTTGTGCTTTTCCAAATTTAGTTGTACCCTAACCTCTTTCCATTCATGTGATCATAATCAAGAATTTCTACAAAGCTGTGTTGGTATAGATTTGTGATTTTACAAATTTATTCGTACCCTAACCTCTTTCCATTCATGTAATCCTAATGAAGAATTTCTACAAAGCTGTGTTGGGATAGATTTGTGCTTTTACAAATTTATTCGTACCCTAACCTCTTTCCATTCATGTGATCCTAATCAAGAATTTCTACAAAGCTGTGTTGGGATAGATTTGTACTTTTGCAAATTTCTTTGTATCCTAAACTCTATCCATTCATGTAATCCTAATCAAGAATTTCTACAAAACTGTGTTGGGATAGATTTGTGCGGTTACAAATTTATTCGTACCCTAACCTCTTTCCATTCAAGTGATCCTGATCAAGAATTTCTACAAAACGTCTGTTGGGATAGATTTGTACTCTTACAAATTTCTGCGTACCCTAACCTCTTTCCATTCATGTGATCCTAATCAAGAATTTCTTCAAAACATCCGATGTGATAGATTTGTGCTGTTCCAAATTTAGTTCTACCCTAACCTCTTTCCATTCATGTGATCCTAATCAAGAATTTCTACAAAACATCTGTTGGGATAGATTTGTGCTTTTCCAAATTTAGTTGTACCCTACCTTTTGCCATTCATGTGATCCTAATCAAGAATTTCTACAAAACATCCGTTGGGATAGATTTGTGCTTTTCCAAATTTAGTTGTACCCTAACCTCTTTCCATTCATGTGATCCTAATCAAGAATTTCTACAAAGCTGTGTTGGTATAGATTTGTACTTTTGCAAATTTCTTTGTATCCTAACCTCTCTCCATTCATGTAATCCTAATCAAGAATTTCTACAAAACTGTGTTGGGATAGATTTGTGCGGTTACAAAGTTATTCGTACCCTAACCTCTTTCCATTCATGTGATCCTAATCAAGAATTTCTTCAAAACATCCGATGTGATAGATTTGTGCTGTTCCAAATTTAGTTCTACCCTAACCTCTTTCCATTCATGTGATCCTAATCAAGAATTTCTACAAAGCTGTGTTGGTATAGATTTGTGCTTTTACAAATTTATTCGTACCCTAACCTCTTTCCATTCATGTAATCCTAATCAAGAATTTCTACAAAGCTGTGTTGGGATAGATTTGTGCTGTTACAAATTTATTCGTACCCTAACCTCTTTCCATTCATGTGATCCTAATCAAGAATTTCTACAAAGCTGTGTTGGTATAGATTTGTGCTTTTACAAATTTATTCGTACCCTAACCTCTTTCCATTCATGTAATCCTAATCAAGAATTTCTACAAAGCTGTGTTGGGATAGATTTGTGCTTTTACAAATTTATTCGTACCCTAACCTCTTTCCATTCTTGTGATCCTAATCAAGAATTTCTACAAAGCTGTGTTGGGATAGATTTGTAGTGCTTTTACAAATTTTTGCGTACCCTAACCTCTTTCCATTCACGTGATCCTAATCAAGAATTTCTATAAAACATTCTTTGGGATAGATTTTTGCGTTTACAGAATTCTGCGTACCCTATCGTACCTAACCTCTTTCCATTCATGTAATTCTAATCAAGAATTTCTACAAAGCTGTGTTGGTATAGATTTGTGTTTTTACAAATTTATTCGTACCCTAACCTCTTTCCATTCATGTGATCCTAATTAAGAATTTCTACAAGACGTCCGTTGGGATAGATTTGTGCTTTTACTATTTTTTGCGTACCCTAACCTCTTTCCATTCATGGGATCCTAATCAAAAATTTCTACAAAACATCCGATGTGATAGATTTGTGCTTTTCCAAATTTATTTGTACCCCACCTCTTTCCATTCACGTGATCCTAATCAAGTATTTCTACAAAACATTCGTTGGGATAGATTTTTGCGTTTACAGATTTCTGCGTACCCTATCGTACCTAACCTCTTTCCATTCATGTGATCCTAATCAAGAATTTCTACAAAACATGGGTTGGGATAGATTTGTGCTTTTCCAAATTTAGTTGTACCCTAACCTCTTTCCATTCATGTGATCCTAATCAAGAATTTCTACAAAGCTGTGTTGGTATAGATTTGTTCTTTTACAAATTTATTCGTACCCTAACCTCTTTCCATTCATGTGATCCTAATCAAGAATTTCTACAAAGCTGTGTTGGGATAGATTTGTGCGGTTACAAATTTATTCGTACCCTAACCTCTTTCCATTCATGTGATCCTAATCAAGAATTTCTACAAAACGTCCGTTGGGATAGATTTGTACTCTTACAAATTTCTGCGTACCCTAACCTCTTTCCATTCATGTGATCCTAATCAACAATTTCTTCAAAACGTCCGATGTGATAGATTTGTGCTGTTCCAAATTTAGTTCTACCCTAACCTCTTTCCATTCATGTGATCTTGATCAAGAATTTCTACAAAACGTCCGTTGGGATAGATTTTTGCGTTTACAGATTTCTGCGTACCCTATCGTACCTAACCTCTTTCCATTCATGTGATCCTAATCAAGAATTTCTACAAAACGTCCGTTGGGATAGATTTGTACTCTTACAAATTTCTGCGTACCCTAACCTCTTTCCATTCATGTGATCCTAATCAACAATTTCTTCAAAACGTCCGATGTGATAGATTTGTGCTGTTCCAAATTTAGTTCTACCCTAACCTCTTTCCATTCATGTGATCCTGATCAAGAAATTCTACAAAACGTCCGTTGGGATAGATTTGTACTCTTACAAATTTCTGCGCACCCTAACCTCTTTCCATTCATGTGATCCTAATCAAGAATTTCTACAAAGCTGTGTTGGGATAGATTTGTGCTTTTACTTTTTTTTGCGTACCCTAACCTCTTTCCATTCATGTGATCCTAATCAAGAATTTCTACAAAGCTGTGTTGGGATAGATTTGTACTTTTGCAAATTTCTTTGTATCCTAACCTCTCTCCATTCATGTAATCCTGATCAAGAATTTCTACAAAACGTCCGTTGGGATAGATTTGTACTCTTACAAATTTCTGCGCACCCTAACCTCTTTCCATTCATGTAATCCTAATCAAAAATTTCTTCAAAACATCCGATGTGATAGATTTGTGCTTTTCCAAATTTAGTTGTATCCTACCTTTTTCCATTCATGTGTTCCTAATCAAGAATTTCTACAAAACATCCGTTGGGATAGATTTGTGCTTTTCCAAATTTAGTTGTACCCTAACCTCTTTCCATTCATGTGATCCTAATCAAGAATTTCTGCAAAGCTGTGTTGGTATAGATTTGTGCGTTTACAAATTTATTCGTACCCTAACCTCTTTCCATTCATGTAATCCTAATCAAGAATTTCTACTAAGCTGTGTTGGGATAGATTTGTGCTTTTACAAATTTTTGCGTACCCTAACCTCTTTCCATTCATGTGATCCTAATCAAGAATTTCTACAAAACGTCCGTTGGGATAGATTTGTGCTTTTACAAATTTTTGCGTACCCTAACCTCTTTCCATTCACGTGATCCTAATCAAGAATTTCTACAAAACATTCGTTGGGATAGATTTTTGCGTTTACAGATTTCTGCGTACCCTATCGTACCTAACCTCTTTCCATTCATGTAATTCTAATCAAGAATTTCTACAAAGCTGTGTTAGTATAGATTTGTGCTTTTACAAATTTATTCGTACCCTAACCTCTTTCCATTCATGTGATCCTAATCAAGAATTTCTACAAAACATGGGTTGGGATAGATTTGTGCTTTTCCAAATTTAGTTGTACCCTAACCTCTTTCCATTCATGTGATCCTAATCAAGAATTTCTACAAAGCTGTGTTGGGATAGATTTGTGCTTTTACAACTTTATTCGTACCCTAACCTCTTTCCATTCATGTGATCCTAATCAAGAATTTCTACAAAGCTGTGTTGGGATAGATTTGTACTTTTGCAAATTTCTTTGTATCCTAACCTCTCTCCATTCATGTAATCCTAATCAAGAATTTCTACAAAGCTGTGCTGGGATAGATTTGTGTTGTTCCAATTTATTCGTACCCTAACCTCTTTCCATTCATGTGATCCTAATCAAGAATTTCTACAAAACATCCGATGTGATAGATTTGTGTTTTTCCTAATTTATTTGTACCCTACCTCTTTCCATTCATGTGATCCTAATCAAGAATTTCTACAAAGCTGTGTTGGGATAGATTTGTGTTGTTCCAATTTATTCGTACCCTAACCTCTTTCCATTCATGTGATCCTAATCAAGAATTTCTACAATACATGAGTTGGGATAGATTTGTGCTTTTCCAAATTTAGTTGTACCCTAACCTATTTCCATTCATGTGATCCTAATCAAGAATTTCTACAAAGCTGTGTTGGGATAGATTTGTGCTTTTACAAATTTATTCGTACCCTAACCTCTTTCCATTCATGTGATCCTAATCAAGAATTTCTACAAAGCTGTGTTGGGATAGATTTGTACTTTTGCAAATTTCTTTGTATCCTAACCTCTCTCCATTCATGTAATCCTAATCAAGAATTTCTACAAAACTGTGTTGGGATAGATCTGTGCGGTTACAAATTTATTCGTACCCTAACCTCTTTCCATTCATGTGATCCTAATCAAGAATTTCTACAAAACGTCCGTTGGGATAGATTTGTACTCTTACAAATTTCTGCGTACCCCAACCTCTTTCCATTCATGTGATCCTAATCAAGAATTTCTACAAAACATCCGTTGGGATAGATTTGTGCATTTACAAATTTCTACGTACCCTAATGTACCTAACCTCTCTCCATTGATGTAATCCTAATCAAGAATTTCTACAAAACTGAGTTGGGATAGATTTGTGCTTTTACAAATTTTTGCGTACCCTAACCTCTTTCCATTCATGAGATCCTAATCAAGAATTTCTACAAAACTGAGTTGGGATAGATTTGTGCGTTTACAAATTTTTGCGTACCCTAACCTCTTTCCATTCATGTGATCCTAATCAAGAATTTCTACAACGCTGAGTTGGGATAGATTTGTGCTGTTCCAAATTTATTCGTACCCTAAGCTCTTTCCATTCATGTGATCATAATCAGGAATTTCTACAAAACATCCGATGTGATAGATTTGTGCTTTTCCAAATTTAGTTGTACCCTAACCTCTTTCCATTCATGTGATCCTAATCAAGAATTTCTACAAAGCTGTGTTGGGATAGATTTGTGCTTTTACAAATTTATACGTATCATAACCTCTTTCCATTCATGTGATCCTAATCAAGAATTTCTACAAAGCTGTGTTGGGATAGATTTGTACTTTTGCAAATTTCTTTGTATCCTAACCTCACTCCATTCATGTGATCCTAATCAAGAATTTCTACAAAACATTCGTTGGGATAGATTTTTGTGTTTACAGATTTCTGTGTACCCTATCGTACCTAACCTCTTTCCATTCATGTAATCCTAATCAAGTATTCCTACAAAGCTGTGTTGTTATAGATTTGTGCTTTTACAAATTTATGCGTACCCTAACCTCTTTCCATTCATGTGATCCTAATCAAGAATTTCTACAAAGCTGTGTTGGGATAGATTTGTGCTTTTACAAATTTATACGTATTATAACCTCTTTCCATTCATGTGATCCTAATCAAGAATTTCTACAAAGCTGTGTTGGGATAGATTTGTACTTTTGCACATTTCTTTGTATCCTAACCTCTCTCCATTCATGTGATCCTAATCAAGAAATTCTACAAAACATTCGTTGGGATAGATTTTTGTGTTTACAGATTTCTGTGTACCCTATCGTACCTAACCTCTTTCCATTCATGTAATCCTAATCAAGAATTTTTACAAAACGTCCGTTGGGATAGATTTGTACTCTTACAAATTTCTGCGCACCCTAACCTCTTTCCATTCATGTGATCCTAATCAAAAATTTCTTCAAAACATCCGATGTGATAGATTTGTGCTTTTCCAAATTTAGTTGTATCCTACCTTTTTCCATTCATGTGATCCTAATCAAGAATTTCTACAAAACATCCGTTGGGATAGATTTGTGCTTTTCCAAATTTAGTTGTACCCTAACCTCTTTCCATTCATGTGATCCTAATCAAGAATTTCTGCAAAGCTGTGTTGGTATAGATTTGTGCGTTTACAAATTTATTCGTACCCTAACCTCTTTCCATTCATGTAATCCTAATCAAGAATTTCTACTAAGCTGTGTTGGGATAGATTTGTGCTTTTACAAATTTTTGCGTACCCTAACCTCTTTCCATTCATGTGATCCTAATCAAGAATTTCTACAAAACGTCCGTTGGGATAGATTTGTGCTTTTACAAATTTTTGCGTACCCTAACCTCTTTCCATTCACGTGATCCTAATCAAGAATTTCTACAAAACATTCGTTGGGATAGATTTTTGCGTTTACAGATTTCTGCGTACCCTATCGTACCTAACCTCTTTCCATTCATGTAATTCTAATCAAGAATTTCTACAAAGCTGTGTTAGTATAGATTTGTGCTTTTACAAATTTATTCGTACCCTAACCTCTTTCCATTCATGTGATCCTAATCAAGAATTACTACAAAACATGGGTTGGGATAGATTTGTGCTTTTCCAAATTTAGTTGTACCCTAACCTCTTTCCATTCATGTGATCCTAATCAAGAATTTCTACAAAGCTGTGTTGGGATAGATTTGTGCTTTTACAACTTTATTCGTACCCTAACCTCTTTCCATTTATGTGATCCTAATCAAGAATTTCTACAAAGCTGTGTTGGGATAGATTTGTACTTTTGCAAATTTCTTTGTATCCTAACCTCTCTCCATTCATGTAATCCTAATCAAGAATTTCTACAAAGCTGTGCTGGGATAGATTTGTGTTGTTCCAATTTATTCGTACCCTAACCTCTTTCCATTCATGTGATCCTAATCAAGAATTTCTACAAAACATCCGATGTGATAGATTTGTGTTTTTCCAAATTTATTTGTACCCTACCTCTTTCCATTCATGTGATCCTAATCAAGAATTTCTACAAAGCTGTGTTGGGATAGATTTGTGTTGTTCCAATTTATTCGTACCCTAACCTCTTTCCATTCATGTGATCCTAATCAAGAATTTCTACAATACATGGGTTGGGATAGATTTGTGCTTTTCCAAATTTAGTTGTACCCTAACCTCTTTCCATTCATGTGATCCTAATCAAGAATTTCTACAAAGCTGTGTTGGGATAGATTTGTGCTTTTACAAATTTATTCGTACCCTAACCTCTTTCCATTCATGTGATCCTAATCAAGAATTTCTACAAAGCTGTGTTGGGATAGATTTGTACTTTTGCAAATTTCTTTGTATCCTAACCTCTCTCCATTCATGTAATCCTAATCAAGAATTTCTACAAAACTGTGTTGGGATAGATCTGTGCGGTTACAAATTTATTCGTACCCTAACCTCTTTCCATTCATGTGATCCTAATCAAGAATTTCTAATAAACGTCCGTTGGGATAGATTTGTACTCTTACAAATTTCTGCGTACCCCAACCTCTTTCCATTCATGTGATCCTAATCAAGAATTTCTACAAAACATCCGTTGGGATAGATTTGTGCATTTACAAATTTCTACGTACCCTAATGTACCTAACCTCTCTCCATTGATGTAATCCTAATCAAGAATTTCTACAAAACTGAGTTGGGATAGATTTGTGCGTTTACAAATTTTTGCGTACCCTAACCTCTTTCCATTCATGTGATCCTAATCAAGAATTTCTACAACGCTGAGTTGGGATAGATTTGTGCTGTTCCAAATTTATTCGTACCCTAACCTCTTTCCATTCATGTGATCATAATCAGGAATTTCTACAAAACGTCCGTTGGGATAGATTTGTGCTTTTACAAATTTTTGCGTACCCTAACCTCTTTCCATTCATGTGATCCTAATCAAGAATTTCTACAAAACTGAGTTGGGATAGATTTGTGCGTTTACAAATTTTTGCGTACCCTAACCTCTTTCCATTCATGTGATCCTAATCAAGAATTTCTACAACGCTGAGTTGGGATAGATTTGTGCTGTTCCAAATTTATTCGTACCCTAAGCTCTTTCCATTCATGTGATCATAATCAGGAATTTCTACAAAACATCCGATGTGATAGATTTGTGCTTTTCCAAATTTAGTTGTACCCTAACCTCTTTCCATTCATGTGATCCTAATCAAGAATTTCTACAAAGCTGTGTTGGGATAGATTTGTGCTTTTACAAATTTATACGTATCATAACCTCTTTCCATTCATGTGATCCTAATCAAGAATTTCTACAAAGCTGTGTTGGGATAGATTTGTACTTTTGCAAATTTCTTTGTATCCTAACCTCACTCCATTCATGTGATCCTAATCAAGAATTTCTACAAAACATTCGTTGGGATAGATTTTTGTGTTTACAGATTTCTGTGTACCCTATCGTACCTAACCTCTTTCCATTCATGTAATCCTAATCAAGAATTCCTACAAAGCTGTGTTGTTATAGATTTGTGCTTTTACAAATTTATGCGTACCCTAACCTCTTTCCATTCATGTGATCCTAATCAAGAATTTCTACAAAGCTGTGTTGGGATAGATTTGTGCTTTTACAAATTTATACGTATTATAACCTCTTTCCATTCATGTGATCCTAATCAAGAATTTCTACAAAGCTGTGTTGGGATAGATTTGTACTTTTGCAAATTTCTTTGTATCCTAACCTCTCTCCATTCATGTGATCCTAATCAAGAAATTCTACAAAACATTCGTTGGGATAGATTTTTGTGTTTACAGATTTCTGTGTACCCTATCGTACCTAACCTCTTTCCATTCATGTAATCCTAATCAAGAATTCCTACAAAGCTGTGTTGGTATAGATTTGTGCTTTTACAAATTTATTCGTACCCTATCCTCTTTCCATTCATGTGATCCTAATCAATAATTTCTACAAAACATCCTTTGGGATAGATTTGTGCTTTTCCAAATTTAGTTGTACCCTAACGTCCGTTGGGATAGATTTATGCGTTTACAAATTTCTTCATACCCTAACCTTTTTCCATACATGTGATCGTAATCAAGAATTTCTACAAAATATCCATTGGGATAGATTTGTAATTTTGCAAATTTCTTGTTATCGTAACCTCTTTCCATTGATGTAATCCTAATCAAGAATTTCTACAAAACTGTGTTGGGATAGATTTGTGCTTTTACAAATTAATTCTTACCCTAACCTCTTTCCATTCATGTGATCCTAATCAAGAATTTCTACAAAGTTGTGTTGGTATAGATTTGTGCTTTTACAAATTTAGTTCTACCCTAACCTCTTTCCATTCATGTGATCCTAATCAAGAATTTCTACAAAGTTGTGTTTGTATAGATTTGTGCTTTTACAAATTTATTCGTACCCTAACCTCTTTCCATTCATGTAATCCTAATCAAGAGTTTCTAATAAGCTGTGTTGGGATAGATTTGTGCTTTTACAAATTTATTCATACCCTAACCTCTTTCCATTCATGTGATCCTAATCAAGAATTTCTACAAAGTTGTGTTGGTATATATTTGTGCCTTTCCAAATTTAGTTCTACCCTAACCTCTTTCCATTCATGTGATCCTAATCAAGAATTTCTACAAAGTTGTGTTGGTATAGATTTGTGCTTTTACAAATTTATTCGTACCCTAACCTCTTTCCATTCATGTAATCCTAATCAAGAATTTCTAATAAGCTGTGTTGGGATAGATTTGTGCTTTTACAAATTTATTCATACCCTAACCTCTTTCCATTCATGTGATCCTAATCAAGAATTTCTACAAAGCTGTGTTGGGATAGATTTGTACTTTTGCAAATTTCTTTGTATCCTTACCTCTCTCCATTCATGTAATCCTAATTAAGAATTTCTTCAAAACATCCGATGTGATAGATTTGTGCTGTTCCAAATTTAGTTCTACCCTAACTTCTTTCCATTCATGTGATCCTAATCAAGAATTTCTACAAAACATCTGTTGGGATAGATTTGTGCTTTTCCAAATTTAGTTGTATCCTACCTTTTTCCATTCATGTGATCCTAATCAAGAATTTCTACAAAACATCCGTTGGGATAGATTTGTGCTTTTCCAAATTTAGTTGTACCCTAACCTCTTTCCATTCATGTGATCCTAATCAAGAATTTCTACAAAGCTGTGTTGGTATAGATTTGTGCTTTTACAAATTTATTCGTACCCTAACCTCTTTCCATTCTTGTGATCCTAATCAAGAATTTCTACAAAACCGTGTTGGGATAGATTTGTGCGGTTACAAATTTATTCGTACCCTAACCTCTTTCCATTCATGTGATCCTAATCAAGAATTTCTACAAAACGTCTGTTGGGATAGATTTGTACTCTTACAAATTTCTGCGTACCCTAACCTCTTTCCATTCATGTGATCCTAATCAAGAATTTCTACAAAACATCTGTTGGGATAGATTTGTGCGTTTACAAATTTCTACGTACCTTAATGTACCTAACCTCTCTCCATTGATGTAATCCTAATCAAGAATTTCTACAAAACTGTGTTGGGATAGATTTGTGAGTTTACAAATTTATTCGTACCCTAACCTCTTTCCATTCATGTGATCCTAATAAAGAATTTCTACAAAACGTCCGTTGGGATAGATTTGTGCTTTTACAAATTTTTGCGTACCCTAACCTCTTTCCATTCATGTGATCCTAATCAAAAATTTCTACAAAACATCCGATGTGATAGATTTGTGCTTTTCCAAATTTATTTGTACCCTAACCTCTTTCCATTCACGTGATCCTAATCAAGAATTTCTACAAAACATTCGTTGGGATAGATTCTTGTGTTTACAGATTTCTGTGTACCCTATCGTACCTAACCTCTTTCCATTCATGTAATCCTAATCAAGAATTCCTACAAAGCTGTGTTGATATAGATTTGTGCTTTTACAAATTTATTCGTACCCTAACCTCTTTCTATTCATGTGATCCTAATCAATAATTTCTACAAAACGTTCGTTGCGATAGATTTGTGCTTTTACAAATTTATTCGTACACTAACCTCTTTCCATTCATGTGATCCTAATCAAGAATTTCTACAAAGCTGTGTTGGGATAGATTTGTGCGTTTAAAAATTTATTCGTACCCTAACATCTTTCCATTCATGTGATCCTAATCAATGATTTCTACAAAACATCCTTTGGGATAGATTTGTGCTTTTCCAAATTTAGTTGTACCCTAACGTCCGTTGGGATAGATTTATGCGTTTACAAATTTCTTCATACCCTAACCTTTTTCCATACATGTGATCCTAATCAAGAATTTCTACAAAATATCCTTTGGGATAGATTTGTAATTTTGCAAATTTCTTCGTATCCTAACCTCTTTCCATTCATGTGATCCTAATCAAGAATTTCTACTAAACGTCCGTTGGGATAGATTTGTGCGTTTACAAATTTCTACATACCCTAATGTACCTAACCTCTCTCCATTGATGTAATCCTAACCAAGAATTTCTACAAAACTGTGTTGGGATAGATTTGTGCGTTTACAAATTTTTTCATACCCTAACCTCTTTCCATTCATGTGATCCTAATCAAGAATTTCTACAAAACGTCCGTTGGGATAGATTTGTGCTTTTATAAATTTTTGCGTACCCTAACCTCTTTCCATTCATGTGATCCTAATCAAGAATTTCTACAAAACATCTGTTGGGATAGATTTGTGCTTTTCAAAATTTAGTTGTACCCTACCTTTTTCCATTCATGTGATCCTAATCAAGAATTTCTACAAAACATCCGTTGGGATAGATTTGTGCTTTTCCAAATTTAGTTGTACCCTAACCTCTTTCCATTCATGTGATCCTAATCATGAATTTCTACAAAGCTATGTTGGTATAGATTTGTGCTTTTACAAATTTATTCGTACCCTAACATCTTTACATTCATGTAATCCTAATCAAGAATTTCTACAAAGCTGTGTTGGGATAGATTTGTGCTTTTACAAATTTATTCGTACCCTAACCTCTTTCTATTCATGTGATCCTAATCAAGAATTTCTACAAAACGTCTGTTGGGATAGATTTGTACTCTTACAAATTTCTGCGTACCCTAACCTCTTTCCATTCATGTGATCCTAATCAAGAATTTCTACAAAACATCTGTTGGGATAGATTTGTGCTTTTCCAAATTTAGTTGTACCCTACCTTTTTCCATTCATGTGATCCTAATCAAGAATTTCTACAAAACTGTGTTGGGATAGATTTGTGCTATTACAAATTTAGTTGTACCCTAACCTCTTTCCATTCATGTGATCCTAATCAAGAATTTCTACAAAGCTGTGTTGGTATAGATTTGTGCTTTTACAAATTTATTCGTACCCTAACCTCTTTCCATTCATGTAATCCTAATCATGAATTTCTACAAAGCTGTGTTGGGATAGATTTGTGCTTTTACAAATTTATTCGTACCCTAACCTCTTTCCATTCATGTGATCCTAATCAAGAATTTCTACAAAGCTGTGTTGGGATAGATTTGTACTTTTGCAAATTTCTTTGTATCCTAACCTCTCTCCATTCATGTAATCTTAATCAAGAATTTCTACAAAACTATGTTGGGATAGATTTGTGCGGTTAAAAAGTTATTCGTACCCTAACCTCTTTCCATTCATGTGATCCTAATCATGAATTTCTACAAAGCTGTGTTGGTATAGATTTGTGCTTTTACAAATTTATTCGTACCCTAACATATTTACATTCATGTAATCCTAATCAAGAATTTCTACAAAGCTGTGTTGGGATAGATTTGTGCTTTTACAAATTTATTCGTACCCTAACCTCTTTCCATTCATGTGATCCTAATCAAGAATTTCTACAAAACGTCTGTTGGGATAGATTTGTACTCTTACAAATTTCTGCGTACCCTAACCTCTTTCCATTCATGTGATCCTAATCAAGAATTTCTTCAAAACATCCGATGTGATAGATTTGTGCTGTTCCAAATTTAGTTCTACCCTAACCTCTTTCCATTCATATGATCTTAATCAAGAATTTCTACAAAACATCTGTTGGGATAGATTTGTGCTTTTCCAAATTTAGTTGTACCCTACCTTTTTCCATTCATGTGATCCTAATCATGAATTTCTACAAAACATCCGTTGGGATAGATTTGTGCTTTTCCAAATTTAGTTGTACCCTAACCTCTTTCCATTCATGTGATCCTAATCAAGAATTTCTACAAAGCTGTGTTGGTATAGATTTGTGCTTTTACAAATTTATTCGTACCCTAACCTCTTTCCATTCATGTGATCCTAATCAAGAATTTCTACAAAGCTGTGTTGGGATAGATTTGTGCTTTTACAAATTTATTCGTACCCTAACCTCTTTCCATTCATGTGATCCTAATCAAGAATTTCTACAAAACGTCCGTTGGGATAGATTTGTGCTTTTACAAATTTTTGCGTACCCTAACCTCTTTCCATTCATGTGATCCTAATCAAAAATCATGAAATAAATAAAGATTATTAAAAGTTTCACAGTTTTATTAAAATACAACCTGACAATATTGTTTCGACTGCTATGCTGTCATTATCAAAGGTAATATAATTATAAACAAACACGTCGCTAAGGTAGATACAAAATAGGTAACTAGATAAAATAATAATAATAATCAGAATTAAATATCTAATACTTCCAGTAACGGAGAATTACTGAGCTCAAGTTGTTCATTCATTAAAGGTACCCTGAGTTTGTGTTTGTATATCTCAAAGGCTTCTAAAATGTCTAATTTGCGTTTGTTATTACAAAAATGTAGGAATTTAATATTATTTTGAGGAGTCATTATGTGATTTTGTTCTAAAAGGTGTTTGGCGTAATTCGATTTTTCAGGATGTTAATTTTTGTAATGACGTACGTGTTATTTATATCTTATGTCAAAATTTCGAAGTGTTTGTCCAATATATACCGAACTACAAAAAGAACAATTTAAACGGTAAATGCCCGATTTCATGATATCATGTGTTCTGTCTTTAGCATTAAATAAAAGTGAAAAAGTGTTAGTGTTTGTTTTAAATGTTATTTTATAATTGTTGGTTTTTCTTAGTATATGTGCAATTTTTTCTGATATTTTGCCAAAATATGGTATAGATATGTAATTTGTGTCTTTTGTTTGATTGTCAATGGGATATATTCTTTTGATAGCTAACCTATAATCTTTTTGTTTAATTAAAGTGTCAATCATGTTCGGATTATAATGATTTGCATGTGCTAGTTGTTTAATGGTTGATATCTCTTTGCTAAAATCTGATTTTGTTAGTGGAATAGTTAAAGCTCTGTGCACTAATGATCTGTAGGCTGCTATTTTATGTGTATTATGGTGACAAGATTCATTTGGTATTGTTATGTCTGTTTGTGTTGTTTTGTAATGACGTACGTGTTCTTTATATCTTATGTCAAAATTAAACATCCTGAAAAATCGAATTACGCCAAACACCTTTTAGAACAAAATCACACAATGACTCCTCAAAATAATATTAAATTCCTACATTTTTGTAATAACAAACGCAAATTAGACATTTTAGAAGCCTTTGAGATATACAAACACAAACTCAGGGTACCTTTAATGAATGAACAACTTGAGCTCAGTAATTCTCCGTTACTGGAAGTATTAGATATTTAATTCTGATTATTATTATTATTTTATCTAGTTACCTATTTTGTATCTACCTTAGCGACGTGTTTGTTTATAATTATATTACCTTTGATAATGACAGCATAGCTGTCGAAACAATATTGTCAGGTTGTATTTTAATAAAACTGTGAAACTTTTAATAATCTTTATTTATTTCATGATTATGGAGTTCCACAAAATAAGGCTGGAAACAATAAACTAATCAAAAATTTCTACAAAACATCCGATGTGATAGATTTGTGCTTTTCCAAATTTATTTGTACCCTACCTCTTTCCATTCACGTGATCCTAATCAAGAATTTCTACAAAGCTGTGTTGGTATAGATTTTTGATTTTACAACTTTATTCGTACCCTAACCTCTTTCCATTCATGTGATCCTAATCAAGAATTTCTACAAAGCTGTGTTGGTATAGATTTTTGATTTTACAACTTTATTCGTACCCTAACCTCTTTCCATTCATGTGATCCTAATCAAGAATTTCTACAAAGCTGTGTTGGGATAGATTTGTACTTTTGCAAATTTTTTTGTATCCTAACCTCTCTCCATTCATGTAATCCTAATCAAGAATTTCTACAAAACTGTGTTGGTATAGATTTGTGCGATTACAAATTTATTCGTACCCTAACCTCTTTCCATTCACGTGATCCTAATCAAGAATTTCTACAAAACATTCTTTGGGATAGATTTTTGCGTTTACAGATTTCTGCGTACCCTATCGTACCTAACCTCTTTCCATTCATGTAATTCTAATCAAGAATTTCTACAAAGCTGTGTTGGTATAGATTTGTGTTTTTACAAATTTATTCGTACCCTAACCTCTTTCCATTCATGTGATCCTAATCAAGAATTTCTACAAGACGTCCGTTGGGATAGATTTGTGCTTTTACTATTTTTTGCGTACCCTAACCTCTTTCCATTCATGTGATCCTAATCAAAAATTTCTACAAAACATACGATGTGATAGATTTGTGCTTTTCCAAATTTATTTGTACCCTACCTCTTTCCATTCACGTGATCCTAATCAAGAATTTCTACAAAACATTCGTTGGGATAGATTTTTGCGTTTACAGATTTCTGCGTACCCTATCGTACCTAACCTCTTTCCATTCATGTGATCCTAATCAAGAATTTCTACAAAGCTGTGTTGGGATAGATTTGTGTTGTTCCAATTTATTCGTACCCTAACCTCTTTCCATTCATGTGATCCTAATCAAGAATTTCTACAAAACATGGGTTGGGATAGATTTGTGCTTTTCCAAATTTAGTTGTACCCTAACCTCTTTCCATTCATGTGATCCTAATCAAGAATTTCTACAAAGCTGTGTTGGGATAGATTTGTGCTTTTACAAATTTATTCGTACCCTAACCTCTTTCCATTCATGTGATCCTAATCAAGAATTTCTACAAAGCTGTGTTGGTATAGATTTGTGCTTTTACAAATTTATTCGTACCCTAACCTCTTTCCATTCATGTGATCCTAATCAAGAATTTCTACAAAGCTGTGTTGGGATAGATTTGTACTTTTGCAAATTTCTTTGTATCCTAACCTCTCTCCATTCATGTAACCCTAATCAAGAATTTCTACAAAACTGTGTTGGGATAGATTTGTGCGGTTACAAATTTATTCGTACCCTAACCTCTTTCCATTCATGTGATCCTAATCAAGAATTTCTACAAAACGTCCGTTGGGATAGATTTGTACTCTTACAATTTCTGCGTACCCTAACCTCTTTCCATTCATGTGATCCTAATCAAGAATTTCTTCAAAACGTCCGATGTGATAGATTTGTGCTGTTCCAAATTTAGTTCTACCCTAACCTCTATCCATTCATGTGGTCCTAATCAAGAATTTCTACAAAACATCCGTTGGGATAGATTTGTGCTTTTACAAATTTTTGCGTACCCTAACCTCTTTTCATTCATGTGATCCTAATCAAAAATTTCTACAAAACATCCGATGTGATAGATTTGTGCTTTTCCAAATTTATTTGTACCCTACCTCTTTCCATTCACGTGATCCTAATCAAGAATTTCTACAAAACATTCGTTGGGATAGATTCTTGCGTTTACAGATTTCTGTGTACCCTATCGTACCTAACCTCTTTCCATTCATGTAATCCTAATCAAGAATTCCTACAAAGCTGTGTTGATATAGATTTGTGCTTTTACAAATTTATTCGTACCCTAACCTCTTTCTATTCATGTGATCCTAATCAAGAATTTCTACAAAACGTTCGTTGCGATAGATTTGTGCTTTTACAAATTTATTCGTACACTAACCTCTTTTCATTCATGTGATCCTAATCAAGAATTTCTACAAAGCTGTGTTGGGATAGATTTGTGCGTTTACAAATTTATTCGTACCCTAACCTCTTTCCATTCATGTGATCCTAATCAAGAATTTCTACAAAATATCCTTTGGGATAGATTTGTAATTTTGCAAATTTCTTCGTATCCTAACCTCTTTCCATTCATGTGATCCTAATCAAGAATTTCTACATAACGTCCGTTGGGATAGATTTGTGCGTTTACAAATTTCTACATACCCTAATGTACCTAACCTCTATCCATTGACGTAATTCTAATCAAGAATTTCTACAAAACTGTGTTGGGATAGATTTGTGCGTTTACAAATTTTTTCATACCCTAACCTCTTTCCATTCATGTGATCCTAATCAAGAATTTCTACAAAACGTCCGTTGGGATAGATTTGTGCTTTTATAAATTTTTGCGTACCCTAACCTCTTTCCATTCATGTGATCCTAATCAAAAATTTCTACAAAGCATCCGATGTGATAGATTTGTGCTGTTCCAAATTTAGTTCTACCCTAACCTCTTTCCATTCATGTGATCCTAATCAAGAATTTCTACAAACCATCTGTTGGGATAGATTTGTGCTTTTCCAAATTTAATTGTACCCTACCTTTTTCCATTCATGTGATCCTAATCAAGAATTTCTACAAAACATCCTTTGGGATAGATTTGTGCTTTTCCAAATTTAGTTGTACCCTAACCTCTTTCCATTCATGTGATCCTAATCATGAATTTCTACAAAGCTGTGTTGGTATAGATTTGTGCTTTTACAAATTTATTCGTACCCTAACATCTTTCCATTCATGTAATCCTAATCAAGAATTTCTACAAAGCTGTGTTGGGATAGATTTGTGCTTTTACAAATTTATTCGTACCCTAATCTCTTTCCATTCATGTGATCCTAATCAAGAATTTCTACAAAACATCCGTTGGGATAGATTTGTGCTTTTCCAAATTTAGTTGTACCCTAACCTCTTTCCATTCATGTGATCCTTATCAAGAATTTCTACAAAACGTCCGTTGGGATAGATTTGTGCTGTTCCAAATTTAGTTCTACCCTAACCTCTTTCCATTCATGTGATCCTAATCAAGAATTTCTACAAAACATCTCTTGGGATAGATTTGTGCTTTTCCAAATTTAGTTGTACCCTACCTTTTTCCATTCATATGATCCTAATCAAGAATTTCTACAAAACTGTGTTGGGATAGATTTGTGCTTTTCCAAATTTAGTTGTACCCTAACCTCTTTCCATTCATGTAATCCTAATCAAGAATTTCTACAAAGCTGTGTTGGGATAGATTTGTGCTTTTACAAATTTATTCGTACCCTAACCTCTTTCCATTCATGTAATCCTAATCAAGAATTTCTACAAAGCTGTGTTGGGATAGATTTGTGCTTTTCCAAATTTAGTTGTACCCTACCTTTTTCCATTCATATGATCCTAATCAAGAATTTCTACAAAACTGTGTTGGGATAGATTTGTGCTTTTCCAAATTTAGTTGTACCCTAACCTCTTTCCATTCATGTAATCCTAATCAAGAATTTCTACAAAGCTGTGTTGGTATAGATTTTTTCTTTTACAAATTTATTCGTACCGTAACCTCTTTCCATTCATGTAATCCTAATCAAGAATTTCTACAAAGCTGTGTTGGGATAGATTTGTGCTTTTACAAATTTATTCGTACCCTAACCTCTTTCCATTCATGTGATCCTAATCAAGAATTTCTACAAAGCTGTGTTGGGATAGATTTGTGCTTTTACAAATTTATTCGTACCCTAAACTCTCTCCATTCATGTAATCCTAATCAAGAATTTCTACAAAACTGTGTTGGGATAGATTTGTGCGGTTACAAATTTATTCGTACCCTAACCTCTTTCCATTCATGTCATCCTAATCAAGAATTTCTACAAAACGTCTGTTGGGATAGATTTGTACTCTTACAAATTTCTGCGTACCCTAACCTCTTTCCATTCATGTGATCCTAATCAAGAATTTCTTCAAAACATCCGATGTGATAGATTTGTGCTGTTCCAAATTTAGTTCTACCTAACCTCTTTCCATTCATGTGATCCTAATCAAGAATTTCTACAAAACATCTGTTGGGATAGATTTGTGCTTTTCCAAATTTAGTTGTACCCTACCTTTTTCCATTCATGTGATCCTAATCAAGAATTTCTACAAAACATCCGTTGGGATAGATTTGTGCTTTTCCTAATTTCGTTGTACCCTAACCTCTTTCCATTCATGTGATCCTAATCAAGAATTTCTACAAAGCTGTGTTGGTATAGATTTGTGCTTTTACAAATTTATTCGTACCCTAACAATTTTACATTCATGTAATCCTAATCAAGAATTTCTACAAAGCTGTGTTGGAATAGATTTGTGCTTTTACAAATTTATTCGTATCCTAACCTCTTTCCATTCATGTGATCCTAATCAAGAATTTCTACAAAGCTGTGTTGGGATAGATTAGTGCGGTTACAAAGTTATTCGTACCCTAACCTCTTTCCATTCATGTGATCCTAATCAAGAATTTCTACAAAGCTGTGTTGGGATAGATTAGTGCGGTTACAAAGTTATTCGTACCCTAACCTCTTTCCATTCATGTGATCCTAATCAAGAATTTCTACAAAACATCCGTTGGGATAGATTTGTGCTTTTCCAAATTTAGTTGTACCCTAACCTCTTTCCATTCATGTGATCCTAATCAAGAATTTCTACAAAGCTGTGTTGGTATAGATTTGTGCTTTTACAAATTTATTCGTACCCTAACCTCTTTCCATTCATGTAATCCTAATCAAGAATTTCTACAAAGCTGTGTTGGGATAGATTTGTACTTTTGCAAATTTCTTTGTATCCTAACCTCTCTCCATTCATGTAATCCTAATCAAGAATTTCTACAAAACTGTGTTGGGATAGATTTGTGCGGTTACAAATTTATTCGTACCCTAACCTCTTTCCATTCATGTGATACTAATCAAGAATTTCTACAAAACGTCCGTTGGGATAGATTTGTACTCTTACAAATTTCTGCGTACCCTAACCTCTTTCCATTCATGTGATCCTAATCAAGAATTTCTTCAAAACGTCCGATGTGATAGATTTGTGCTGTTCCAAATTTAGTTCTACCCTAACCTCTTTCCATTCATGTTATCCTAATCAAGAATTTCTACAAAACTGTGTTGGGATAGATTTATGCGGTTACAAATTTATTCGTACCCTAACCTCTTTCCATTCATGTGATCCTAATCAAGAATTTCTACAAAACGTCCGTTGGGATAGATTTGTACTCTTACAAATTTCTGCGTACCCTAACCTCTTTCCATTCATGTGATCCTAATCAAGAATTTCTACAAAACATCTCTTGGGATAGATTTGTGCTTTTCCAAATTTAGTTGTACCCTACCTTTTTCCATTCATATGATCCTAATCAAGAATTTCTACAAAACGTCCGTTGGGATAGATTTGTGCTTTTACAAATTTTTGCGTACCCTAACCTCTTTCCATTCATGTGATCCTAATCAAAAATCATGAAATAAATAAAGATTATTAAAAGTTTCACAGTTTTATTAAAATACAACCTGACAATATTGTTTCGACTGCTATGCTGTCATTATCAAAGGTAATATAATTATAAACAAACACGTCGCTAAGGTAGATACAAAATAGGTAACTAGATAAAATAATAATAATAATCAGAATTAAATATCTAATACTTCCAGTAACGGAGAATTACTGAGCTCAAGTTGTTCATTCATTAAAGGTACCCTGAGTTTGTGTTTGTATATCTCAAAGGCTTCTAAAATGTCTAATTTGCGTTTGTTATTACAAAAATGTAGGAATTTAATATTATTTTGAGGAGTCATTATGTGATTTTGTTCTAAAAGGTGTTTGGCGTAATTCGATTTTTCAGGATGTTAATTTTTGTAATGACGTACGTGTTATTTATATCTTATGTCAAAATTTCGAAGTGTTTGTCCAATATATACCGAACTACAAAAAGAACAATTTAAACGGTAAATGCCCGATTTCATGATATCATGTGTTCTGTCTTTAGCATTAAATAAAAGTGAAAAAGTGTTAGTGTTTGTTTTAAATGTTATTTTATAATTGTTGGTTTTTCTTAGTATATGTGCAATTTTTTCTGATATTTTGCCAAAATATGGTATAGATATGTAATTTGTGTCTTTTGTTTGATTGTCAATGGGATATATTCTTTTGATAGCTAACCTATAATCTTTTTGTTTAATTAAAGTGTCAATCATGTTCGGATTATAATGATTTGCATGTGCTAGTTGTTTAATGGTTGATATCTCTTTGCTAAAATCTGATTTTGTTAGTGGAATAGTTAAAGCTCTGTGCACTAATGATCTGTAGGCTGCTATTTTATGTGTATTATGGTGACAAGATTCATTTGGTATTGTTATGTCTGTTTGTGTTGCTTTTTAATGACGTACGTGTTCTTTATATCTTATGTCAAAATTAAACATCCTGAAAAATCGAATTACGCCAAACACCTTTTAGAACAAAATCACACAATGACTCCTCAAAATAATATTAAATTCCTACATTTTTGTAATAACAAACGCAAATTAGACATTTTAGAAGCCTTTGAGATATACAAACACAAACTCAGGGTACCTTTAATGAATGAACAACTTGAGCTCAGTAATTCTCCGTTACTGGAAGTATTAGATATTTAATTCTGATTATTATTATTATTTTATCTAGTTACCTATTTTGTATCTACCTTAGCGACGTGTTTGTTTATAATTATATTACCTTTGATAATGACAGCATAGCTGTCGAAACAATATTGTCAGGTTGTATTTTAATAAAACTGTGAAACTTTTAATAATCTTTATTTATTTCATGATTATGGAGTTCCACAAAATAAGGCTCGAAACAATAAACTAATCAAAAATTTCTACAAAACATCCGATGTGATAGATTTGTGCTTTTCCAAATTTATTTGTACCCTACCTCTTTCCATTCACGTGATCCTAATCAAGAATTTCTACAAAGCTGTGTTGGTATAGATTTTTGATTTTACAACTTTATTCGTACCCTAACCTCTTTCCATTCATGTGATCCTAATCAAGAATTTCTACAAAGCTGTGTTGGTATAGATTTTTGATTTTACAACTTTATTCGTACCCTAACCTCTTTCCATTCATGTGATCCTAATCAAGAATTTCTACAAAGCTGTGTTGGGATAGATTTGTACTTTTGCAAATTTTTTTGTATCCTAACCTCTCTCCATTCATGTAATCCTAATCAAGAATTTCTACAAAACTGTGTTGGTATAGATTTGTGCGATTACAAATTTATTCGTACCCTAACCTCTTTCCATTCACGTGATCCTAATCAAGAATTTCTACAAAACATTCTTTGGGATAGATTTTTGCGTTTACAGATTTCTGCGTACCCTATCGTACCTAACCTCTTTCCATTCATGTAATTCTAATCAAGAATTTCTACAAAGCTGTGTTGGTATAGATTTGTGTTTTTACAAATTTATTCGTACCCTAACCTCTTTCCATTCATGTGATCCTAATCAAGAATTTCTACAAGACGTCCGTTGGGATAGATTTGTGCTTTTACTATTTTTTGCGTACCCTAACCTCTTTCCATTCATGTGATCCTAATCAAAAATTTCTACAAAACATACGATGTGATAGATTTGTGCTTTTCCAAATTTATTTGTACCCTACCTCTTTCCATTCACGTGATCCTAATCAAGAATTTCTACAAAACATTCGTTGGGATAGATTTTTGCGTTTACAGATTTCTGCGTACCCTATCGTACCTAACCTCTTTCCATTCATGTGATCCTAATCAAGAATTTCTACAAAGCTGTGTTGGGATAGATTTGTGTTGTTCCAATTTATTCGTACCCTAACCTCTTTCCATTCATGTGATCCTAATCAAGAATTTCTACAAAACATGGGTTGGGATAGATTTGTGCTTTTCCAAATTTAGTTCTACCCTAACCTCTTTCCATTCATGTGATCCTAATCAAGAATTTCTACAAAGCTGTGTTGGGATAGATTTGTGCTTTTACAAATTTATTCGTACCCTAACCTCTTTCCATTCATGTGATCCTAATCAAGAATTTCTACAAAGCTGTGTTGGTATAGATTTGTGCTTTTACAAATTTATTCGTACCCTAACCTCTTTCCATTCATGTGATCCTAATCAAGAATTTCTACAAAGCTGTGTTGGGATAGATTTGTACTTTTGCAAATTTCTTTGTATCCTAACCTCTCTCCATTCATGTAACCCTAATCAAGAATTTCTACAAAACTGTGTTGGGATAGATTTGTGCGGTTACAAATTTATTCGTACCCTAACCTCTTTCCATTCATGTGATCCTAATCAAGAATTTCTACAAAACGTCCGTTGGGATAGATTTGTACTCTTACAATTTCTGCGTACCCTAACCTCTTTCCATTCATGTGATCCTAATCAAGAATTTCTTCAAAACGTCCGATGTGATAGATTTGTGCTGTTCCAAATTTAGTTCTACCCTAACCTCTATCCATTCATGTGGTCCTAATCAAGAATTTCTACAAAACATCCGTTGGGATAGATTTGTGCTTTTACAAATTTTTGCGTACCCTAACCTCTTTTCATTCATGTGATCCTAATCAAAAATTTCTACAAAACATCCGATGTGATAGATTTGTGCTTTTCCAAATTTATTTGTACCCTACCTCTTTCCATTCACGTGATCCTAATCAAGAATTTCTACAAAACATTCGTTGGGATAGATTCTTGCGTTTACAGATTTCTGTGTACCCTATCGTACCTAACCTCTTTCCATTCATGTAATCCTAATCAAGAATTCCTACAAAGCTGTGTTGATATAGATTTGTGCTTTTACAAATTTATTCGTACCCTAACCTCTTTCTATTCATGTGATCCTAATCAAGAATTTCTACAAAACGTTCGTTGCGATAGATTTGTGCTTTTACAAATTTATTCGTACACTAACCTCTTTTCATTCATGTGATCCTAATCAAGAATTTCTACAAAGCTGTGTTGGGATAGATTTGTGCGTTTACAAATTTATTCGTACCCTAACCTCTTTCCATTCATGTGATCCTAATCAAGAATTTCTACAAAATATCCTTTGGGATAGATTTGTAATTTTGCAAATTTCTTCGTATCCTAACCTCTTTCCATTCATGTGATCCTAATCAAGAATTTCTACATAACGTCCGTTGGGATAGATTTGTGCGTTTACAAATTTCTACATACCCTAATGTACCTAACCTCTATCCATTGACGTAATTCTAATCAAGAATTTCTACAAAACTGTGTTGGGATAGATTTGTGCTTTTATAAATTTTTGCGTACCCTAACCTCTTTCCATTCATGTGATCCTAATCAAAAATTTCTACAAAGCATCCGATGTGATAGATTTGTGCTGTTCCAAATTTAGTTCTACCCTAACCTCTTTCCATTCATGTGATCCTAATCAAGAATTTCTACAAACCATCTGTTGGGATAGATTTGTGCTTTTCCAAATTTAATTGTACCCTACCTTTTTCCATTCATGTGATCCTAATCAAGAATTTCTACAAAACATCCTTTGGGATAGATTTGTGCTTTTCCAAATTTAGTTGTACCCTAACCTCTTTCCATTCATGTGATCCTAATCATGAATTTCTACAAAGCTGTGTTGGTATAGATTTGTGCTTTTACAAATTTATTCGTACCCTAACATCTTTCCATTCATGTAATCCTAATCAAGAATTTCTACAAAGCTGTGTTGGGATAGATTTGTGCTTTTACAAATTTATTCGTACCCTAATCTCTTTCCATTCATGTGATCCCAATCAAGAATTTCTACAAAACATCCGTTGGGATAGATTTGTGCTTTTCCAAATTTAGTTGTACCCTAACCTCTTTCCATTCATGTGATCCTAATCAAGAATTTCTACAAAACATCTCTTGGGATAGATTTGTGCTTTTCCAAATTTAGTTGTACCCTACCTTTTTCCATTCATATGATCCTAATCAAGAATTTCTACAAAACTGTGTTGGGATAGATTTGTGCTTTTCCAAATTTAGTTGTACCCTAACCTCTTTCCATTCATGTAATCCTAATCAAGAATTTCTACAAAGCTGTGTTGGGATAGATTTGTGCTTTTACAAATTTATTCGTACCCTAACCTCTTTCCATTCATGTAATCCTAATCAAGAATTTCTACAAAGCTGTGTTGGGATAGATTTGTGCTTTTCCAAATTTAGTTGTACCCTACCTTTTTCCATTCATATGATCCTAATCAAGAATTTCTACAAAACTGTGTTGGGATAGATTTGTGCTTTTCCAAATTTAGTTGTACCCTAACCTCTTTCCATTCATGTAATCCTAATCAAGAATTTCTACAAAGCTGTGTTGGTATAGATTTTTTCTTTTACAAATTTATTCGTACCGTAACCTCTTTCCATTCATGTAATCCTAATCAAGAATTTCTACAAAGCTGTGTTGGGATAGATTTGTGCTTTTACAAATTTATTCGTACCCTAACCTCTTTCCATTCATGTGATCCTAATCAAGAATTTCTACAAAGCTGTGTTGGGATAGATTTGTGCTTTTACAAATTTATTCGTACCCTAAACTCTCTCCATTCATGTAATCCTAATCAAGAATTTCTACAAAACTGTGTTGGGATAGATTTGTGCGGTTACAAATTTATTCGTACCCTAACCTCTTTCCATTCATGTCATCCTAATCAAGAATTTCTACAAAACGTCTGTTGGGATAGATTTGTACTCTTACAAATTTCTGCGTACCCTAACCTCTTTCCATTCATGTGATCCTAATCAAGAATTTCTTCAAAACATCCGATGTGATAGATTTGTGCTGTTCCAAATTTAGTTCTACCTAACCTCTTTCCATTCATGTGATCCTAATCAAGAATTTCTACAAAACATCTGTTGGGATAGATTTGTGCTTTTCCAAATTTAGTTGTACCCTACCTTTTTCCATTCATGTGATCCTAATCAAGAATTTCTACAAAACATCCGTTGGGATAGATTTGTGCTTTTCCTAATTTCGTTGTACCCTAACCTCTTTCCATTCATGTGATCCTAATCAAGAATTTCTACAAAGCTGTGTTGGTATAGATTTGTGCTTTTACAAATTTATTCGTACCCTAACAATTTTACATTCATGTAATCCTAATCAAGAATTTCTACAAAGCTGTGTTGGAATAGATTTGTGCTTTTACAAATTTATTCGTATCCTAACCTCTTTCCATTCATGTGATCCTAATCAAGAATTTCTACAAAGCTGTGTTGGGATAGATTAGTGCGGTTACAAAGTTATTCGTACCCTAACCTCTTTCCATTCATGTGATCCTAATCAAGAATTTCTACAAAGCTGTGTTGGGATAGATTAGTGCGGTTACAAAGTTATTCGTACCCTAACCTCTTTCCATTCATGTGATCCTAATCAAGAATTTCTACAAAACATCCGTTGGGATAGATTTGTGCTTTTCCAAATTTAGTTGTACCCTAACCTCTTTCCATTCATGTGATCCTAATCAAGAATTTCTACAAAGCTGTGTTGGTATAGATTTGTGCTTTTACAAATTTATTCGTACCCTAACCTCTTTCCATTCATGTAATCCTAATCAAGAATTTCTACAAAGCTGTGTTGGGATAGATTTGTACTTTTGCAAATTTCTTTGTATCCTAACCTCTCTCCATTCATGTAATCCTAATCAAGAATTTCTACAAAACTGTGTTGGGATAGATTTGTGCGGTTACAAATTTATTCGTACCCTAACCTCTTTCCATTCATGTGATACTAATCAAGAATTTCTACAAAACGTCCGTTGGGATAGATTTGTACTCTTACAAATTTCTGCGTACCCTAACCTCTTTCCATTCATGTGATCCTAATCAAGAATTTCTTCAAAACGTCCGATGTGATAGATTTGTGCTGTTCCAAATTTAGTTCTACCCTAACCTCTTTCCATTCATGTTATCCTAATCAAGAATTTCTACAAAACTGTGTTGGGATAGATTTATGCGGTTACAAATTTATTCGTACCCTAACCTCTTTCCATTCATGTGATCCTAATCAAGAATTTCTACAAAACGTCCGTTGGGATAGATTTGTACTCTTACAAATTTCTGCGTACCCTAACCTCTTTCCATTCATGTGATCCTAATCAAGAATTTCTACAAAACATCTCTTGGGATAGATTTGTGCTTTTCCAAATTTAGTTGTACCCTACCTTTTTCCATTCATATGATCCTAATCAAGAATTTCTACAAAACTGTGTTGGGATAGATTTGTGCTTTTCCAAATTTAGTTGTACCCTAACCTCTTTCCATTCATGTAATCCTAATCAAGAATTTCTACAAAGCTGTGTTGGGATAGATTTGTGCTTTTACAAATTTATTCGTACCCTAACCTCTTTCCATTCATGTAATCCTAATCAAGAATTTCTACAAAGCTGTGTTGGGATAGATTTGTGCTTTTCCAAATTTAGTTGTACCCTACCTTTTTCCATTCATATGATCCTAATCAAGAATTTCTACAAAACTGTGTTGGGATAGATTTGTGCTTTTCCAAATTTAGTTGTACCCTAACCTCTTTCCATTCATGTAATCCTAATCAAGAATTTCTACAAAGCTGTGTTGGTATAGATTTGTGCTTTTACAAATTTGTTAGTACCCTAACCTCTTTCCATTCATGTAATCCTAATCAAGAATTTCTACAAAGCTGTGTTGGGATAGATTTGTGCTTTTACAAATTTATTCGTACCCTAACCTCTTTCCATTCATGTGATCCTAATCAAGAATTTCTACAAAGCTGTGTTGGGATAAATTTGTGCTTTTACAAATTTATTCGTACCCTAAACTCTCTCCATTCATGTAATCCTAATCAAGAATTTCTACAAAACTGTGTTGGGATAGATTTGTGCGGTTACAAATTTATTCGTACCCTAACCTCTTTCCATTCATGTGATCCTAATCAAGAATTTCCACAAAACGTCTGTTGGGATAGATTTGTACTCTTACAAATTTCTGCGTACCCTAACCTCTTTCCATTCATGTGATCCTAAACAAGAATTTCTTCAAAACATCCGATGTGATAGATTTGTGCTGTTCCAAATTTAGTTCTACCTAACCTCTTTCCATTCATGTGATCCTAATCAAGAATTTCTACAAAGCTGTGTTGGTATAGATTTGTGCTTTTACAAATTTATTCGTACCCTAAAAATTTTACATTCATGTAATCCTAATCAAGAATTTCTACAAAGCTGTGTTGGAATAGATTTGTGCTTTTACAAATTTATTCGTATCCTAACCTCTTTCCATTCATGTGATCCTAATCAAGAATTTCTACAAAGCTGTGTTGGGATAGATTTGTACTTTTGCAAATTTCTTTGTATCCTAACCTCTCTCCATTCATGTAATCTTAATCAAGAATTTCTACAAAACTATGTTGGGATAGATTTGTGCGGTTAAAAAGTTATTCGTACCCTAACCTCTTTCCATTCATGTGATCCTAATCAAGAATTTCTACAAAACGTCTGTTGGGATAGATTTGTACTTTTCCAAATTTAATTGTACCCTACCTTTTTCCATTCATGTGATCCTAATCATGAATTTCTACAAAACATGCGTTGGGATAGATTTGTGCTTTTCCAAATTTAGTTGTACCCTAACCTCTTTCCATTCATGTGATCCTAATCAAGAATTTCTTCAAAACATCCGATGTGATAGATTTGTGCTGTTCCAAATTTAGTTCTACCCTAACCTCTTTCCATTCATATGATCCTAATCAAGAATTTCTACAAAACATCTGTTGGGATAGATTTGTGCTTTTCCAAATTTAATTGTACCCTACCTTTTTCCATTCATGTGATCCTAATCATGAATTTCTACAAAACATCCGTTGGGATAGATTTGTGCTTTTCCAAATTTAGTTGTACCCTAACCTCTTTCCATTCATGTGATCCTAATCAAGAATTTCTACAAAGCTGTGTTGGTATAGATTTGTGCTTTTACAAATTTATTCGTACCCTAACCTCTTTCCATTCATGTGATCCTAATCAAGAATTTCTACAAAGCTGTGTTGGAATAGATTTGTGCTTTTACAAATTTATTCGTACCCTAACCTCTTTCCATTCATGTAATCCTAAACAAGAATTTCTACAAAGCTGTGTTGGTATAGATTTGTGCTTTTACAAATTTATTCGTACCCTAACCTCTTTCCATTCATGTGATCCTAATCAAGAATTTCTACAAAACATCTGTTGGGATAGATTTGTGCTTTTCCAAATTTAGTTGTACCCTACCTTTTTCCATTCATGTGATCCTAATCAAGAATTTCTACAAAACATCGGTTGGGATAGATTTGTGCGTTTACAAATTTCTACGTACCCTAATGTACCTAACCTCTCTCCATTGATGTAATCCTAATCAAGAATTTCTACAAAACTGTGTTGGGATAGATTTGTGCGTTTACAAATTTATTCGTACCCTAACCTCTTTCCATTCATGTGATCCTAATCAAGAATTTCTACAAAACGTCCGTTGGGATAGATTTGTGCTTTTACAAATTTTTGCGTACCCTAACCTCTTTCCATTCATGTGATCCTAATCAAAAATCATGAAATAAATAAAGATTATTAAAAGTTCCACAGTTTTATTAAAATACAACCTGACAATATTGTTTCGACTGCTATGCTGTCATTATCAAAGGTAATATAATTATAAACAAACACGTCGCTAAGGTAGATACAAAATAGGTAACTAGATAAAATAATAATAATAATCAGAATTAAATATCTAATACTTCCAGTAACGGAGAATTACTGAGCTCAAGTTGTTCATTCATTAAAGGTACCCTGAGTTTGTGTTTGTATATCTCAAAGGCTTCTAAAATGTCTAATTTGCGTTTGTTATTACAAAAATGTAGGAATTTAATATTATTTTGAGGAGTCATTATGTGATTTTGTTCTAAAAGGTGTTTGGCGTAATTCGATTTTTCAGGATGTTTATTTTTGTAATGACGTACGTGTTATTTATATCTTATGTCAAAATTTCGAAGTGTTTGTCCAATATATACCGAACTACAAAAAGAACAATTTAAACGGTAAATGCCCGATTTCATGATATCATGTGTTCTGTCTTTAGCATTAAATAAAAATGAAAAAGTGTTAGTGTTTGTTTTAAATGTTATTTTATAATTGTTGGTTTTTCTTAGTATATGTGCAATTTTTTCTGATATTTTGCCAAAATATGGTATAGATATGTAATTTGTGTCTTTTGTTTGATTGTCAATGGGATATATTCTTTTGATAGCTAACCTATAATCTTTTTGTTTAATTAAAGTGTCAATCATGTTCGGATTATAATGATTTGCATGTGCTAGTTGTTTAATGGTTGATATCTCTTTGCTAAAATCTGATTTTGTTAGTGGAATAGTTAAAGCTCTGTGCACTAATGATCTGTAGGCTGCTATTTTATGTGTATTATGGTGACAAGATTCATTTGGTATTGTTATGTCTGTTTGTGTTGTTTTGTAATGACGTACGTGTTCTTTATATCTTATGTCAAAATTAAACATCCTGAAAAATCGAATTACGCCAAACACCTTTTAGAACAAAATCACACAATGACTCCTCAAAATAATATTAAATTACTACATTTTTGTAATAACAAACGCAAATTAGACATTTTAGAAGCCTTTGAGATATACAAACACAAACTCAGGGTACCTTTAATGAATGAACAACTTGAGCTCAGTAATTCTCCGTTACTGGAAGTATTAGATATTTAATTCTGATTATTATTAATATTTTATCTAGTTACCTATTTTGTATCTACCTTAGCGACGTGTTTGTTTATAATTATATTACCTTTGATAATGACAGCATAGCTGTCGAAACAATATTGTCAGGTTGTAGTTTAATAAAACTGTGAAACTTTTAATAATCTTTATTTATTTCATGATTATGGAGTTCCACAAAATAAGGCTGGAAACAATAAACTAATCAAAAATTTCTACAAAACATCCGATGTGATAGATTAGTGCTTTTCCAAATTTATTTGTACCCTACCTCTTTCCATTCACGTGATCCTAATCAAGAATTTCTACAAAACATTCTTTGGGATAGATTTTTGCGTTTACAAATTTCTGCGTATCCTATCGTACCTAACCTCTTTCCATTCATGTAATTCTAATCAAGAATTTCTACAAAGCTGTGTTGGTATAGATTTGTGCTTTTACAAATTTATTCGTACCCTAACCTCTTTCCATTCATGTGATCCTAATCAAGAATTTCTACAAAGCTGTGTTGGTATAGATTTTTGATTTTACAAATTTATTCGTACCCTAACCTCTTTCCATTCATGTGATCATAATCAAGAATTTCTACAAAGCTGTGTTGGGATAGATTTGTGCTTTTACAACTTTATTCGTACCCTAACCTCTTTCCATTCATGCGATCCTAATCAAGAATTTCTACAAAGCTGTGTTGGGATAGATTTGTACTTTTGCAAATTTCTTTGTATCCTAACCTCTCTCCATTCATGTAATCCTAATCAAGAATTTCTACAAAACTGTGTTGGTATAGATTTGTGCGATTACAAATTTATTCGTACCCTAACCTCTTTCCATTCATGTGATCCTAATCAAGAATTTCTACAAAACGTCCGTTGGGATAGATTTGTGCTTTTACAAATTTTTGCGTACCCTAACCTCTTTCCATTCATGTGATCCTAATCAAGAATTTCTACAAAACGTCCGTTGGGATAGATTTGTGCTTTTACAAATTTTTGCGTACCCTAACCTCTTTCCATTCATGTGATCCTAATCAAAAATTTCTACAAAACATCCGATGTGATAGATTTGTGCTTTTCCAAATTTATTTGTACCCTACCTCTTTCCATTCACGTGATCCTAATCAAGAATTTCTACAAAACATTCTTTGGGATAGATTTTTGCGTTTACAGATTTCTGCGTACCCTATCGTACCTAACCTCTTTCCATTCATGTGATCCTAATCAAGAATTTCTACAAAACATGGGTTGGGATAGATTTGTGCTTTTCCAAATTTAGTTGTACCCTAACCTCTTTCCATTCATGTGATCCTAATCAAGAATTTCTACAAAGCTGTGTTGGTATAGATTTGTGCTTTTACAAATTTATTCGTACCCTAACCTCTTTCCATTCATGTGATCCTAATCAAGAATTTCTACAAAGCTGTGTTGGGATAGATTTGTGCTTTTACAAATTTATTCGTACCCTAACCTCTTTCCATTCATGTGATCCTAATCAAGAATTTCTACAAAGCTGTGTTGGGATAGATTTGTACTTTTGCAAATTTCTTTGTATCCTAACCTCTCTCCATTCATGTAATCCTAATCAAGAATTTCTACAAAACTGTGTTGGGATAGATTTGTGCGGTTACAAATTTATTCGTACCCTAACCTCTTTCCATTCATGTGATCCTAATCAAGAATTTCTACAAAACGTCCGTTGGGATAGATTTGTACTCTTACAAATTTCTGCGTACCCTAACCTCTTTCCATTCATGTGATCCTAATCAAGAATTTCTTCAAAACGTCCGATGTGATAGATTTGTGCTGTTCCAAATTTAGTTCTACCCTAACCTCTTTCCATTCATGTGATCCTAATCAAGAATTTCTACAAAACATCCGTTGGGATAGATTTGTGCTTTTCCAAATTTAGTTGTACCCTAACCTCTTTCCATTCATGTGATCCTAAACAAGAATTTCTACAAAGCTGTGTTGGTATAGATTTGTGCGTTTACAAATTTATTCGTACCCTAACCTCTTTCCATTCATGTGATCCTAATCAAGAATTTCTACAAAACGTCCGTTGGGATAGTTTTGTGCTTTTACAAATTTATTCGTACCCTAACCTCTTTCCATTCATGTGATCCTAATCAAGAATTTCTACAAAGCTGTGTTGGGATAGATTTGTACTTTTGCAAATTTCTTTGTATCCTAACCTCTCTCCATTCATGTAACCCTAATCAAGAATTTCTACAAAACTGTGTTGGGATAGATTTGTGCGGTTACAAATTTATTCGTACCCTAACCTCTTTCCATTCATGTGATCCTAATCAAGAATTTCTACAAAACGTCCGTTGGGATAGATTTGTACTCTTACAAATTTCTGCGTACCCTAACCTCTTTCCATTCATGTGATCCTAATCAAGAATTTCTTCAAAACGTCCGATGTGATAGATTTGTGCTGTTCCAAATTTAGTTCTACCCTAACCTCTATCCATTCATGTGATCCTAATCAAAAATTTCTACAAAACATCCGATGTGATAGATTTGTGCTTTTCCAAATTTATTTGTACCCTACCTCTTTCCATTCACGTGATCCTAATCAAGAATTTCTACAAAACATTCGTTGGGATAGATTCTTGTGTTTACAGATTTCTGTGTACCCTATCGTACCTAACCTCTTTCCATTCATGTAATACTAATCAAGAATTCCTACAAAGCTGTGTTGATATAGATTTGTGCTTTTACAAATTTATTCGTACCCTAACCTCTTTCTATTCATGTGATCCTAATCAAGAATTTCTACAAAACGTTCGTTGCGATAGATTTGTGCTTTTACAAATTTATTCGTACACTAACCTCTTTCCATTCATGTGATCCTAATCAAGAATTTCTACAAAGCTGTGTTGGGATAGATTTGTGCGTTTACAAATTTATTCGTACCTTAACCTCTTTCCATTCATGTGATCCTAATCAAGAATTTCTACAAAATATCCTTTGGGATAGATTTGTAATTTTGCAAATTTCTTCGTATCCTAACCTCTTTCCATTCATGTGATCCTAATCAAGAATTTCTACAAAACGTCCGTTGGGATAGATTTGTGCGTTTACAAATTTTTTCATACCCTAACCTCTTTCCATTCATGTGATCCTAATCAAGAATTTCTACAAAACGTCCGTTGGGATAGATTTGTGCTTTTATAAATTTTTGCGTACCCTAACCTCTTTCCATTCATGTGATCCTAATCAAAAATTTCTACAAAGCATCCGATGTGATAGATTTGTGCTGTTCCAAATTTAGTTCTACCCTAACATCTTTCCATTCATGTAATCCTAATCAAGAATTTCTACAAAGCTGTGTTGGGATAGATTTGTGCTTTTACAAATTTATTCGTACCCTAATCTCTTTTCATTCATGTGATCCTAATCAAGAATTTCTACAAAACATCCGTTGGGATAGATTTGTGCTTTTCCAAATTTAGTTGTACCCTAACCTCTTTCCATTCATGTGATCCTAATCAAGAATTTCTACAAAACGTCCGTTGGGATAGATTTGTGCTTTTACAAATTTTTGCGTACCCTAACCTCTTTCCATTCATGTGATCCTAATCAAAAATTTCTACAAAACATCCGATGTGATAGATTTGTGCTGTTCCAAATTTAGTTCTACCCTAACCTCTTTCCATTCATGTGATCCTAATCAAGAATTTCTACAAAACATCTGTTGGGATAGATTTGTGCTTTTCCAAATTTAGTTGTACCCTACCTTTTTCCATTCATATGATCCTAATCAAGAATTTCTACAAAACTGTGTTGGGATAGATTTGTGCTTTTCCAAATTTAGTTGTACCCTAACCTCTTTCCATTCATGTAATCCTAATCAAGAATTTCTACAAAGCTGTGTTGGGATAGATTTGTGCTTTTACAAATTTATTCGTACCCTAACCTCTTTCCATTCATGTAATCCTAATCAAGAATTTCTACAAAGCTGTGTTGGGATAGATTTGTGCTTTTCCAAATTTAGTTATACCCTACCTTTTTCCATTCATATGATCCTAATCAAGAATTTCTACAAAACTGTGTTGGGATAGATTTGTGCTTTTCCAAATTTAGTTGTACCCTAACCTCTTTCCATTCATGTAATCCTAATCAAGAATTTCTACAAAGCTGTGTTGGTATAGATTTGTGCTTTTACAAATTTATTCGTACCCTAACCTCTTTCCATTCATGTAATCCTAATCAAGAATTTCTACAAAGCTGTGTTGGGATAGATTTGTGCTTTTACAAATTTATTCGTACCCTAACCTCTTTCCATTCATGTGATCCTAATCAAGAATTTCTACAAAGCTGTGTTGGGATAGATTTGTGCTTTTACAAATTTATTCGTACCCTAAACTCTCTCCATTCATGTAATCCTAAGCAAGAATTTCTACAAAACTGTGTTGGGATAGATTTGTGCGGTTACAAATTTATTCGTACCCTAACCTCTTTCCATTCATGTGATCCTAATCAAGAATTTCTACAAAACGTCTGTTGGGATAGATTTGTACTCTTACAAATTTCTGCGTACCCTAACCTCTTTCCATTCATGTGATCCTAATCAAGAATTTCTTCAAAACATCCGATGTGATAGATTTGTGCTGTTCCAAATTTAGTTCTACATAACCTCTTTCCATTCATGTGATCCTATTCAAGAATTTCTACAAAACATCTGTTGGGATAGATTTGTGCTTTTCCAAATTTAGTTGTACCCTACCTTTTTCCATTCATTTGATCCTAATCAAGAATTTCTACAAAACATCCGTTGGGATAGATTTGTGCTTTTCCAAATTTCGTTGTACCCTAACCTCTTTCCATTCATGTGATCCTAATCAAGAATTTCTACAAAGCTGTGTTGGTATAGATTTGTGCTTTTACAAATTTATTCGTACCCTAACAATTTTACATTCATGTAATCCTAATCAAGAATTTCTACAAAGCTGTGTTGGAATAGATTTGTGCTTTTACAAATTTATTCGTATCCTAACCTCTTTCCATTCATGTGATCCTAATCAAGAATTTCTACAAAGCTGTGTTGGGATAGATTTGTACTTTTGCAAATTTCTTTGTATCCTAACCTCTCTCCATTCATGTAATCCTAATAAAGAATTTCTACAAAACTGTGTTGGGATAGATTAGTGCGGTTACAAAGTTATTCGTACCCTAACCTCTTTCCATTCATGTGATCCTAATCAAGAATTTCTACAAAACATCTGTTGGGATAGTTTTGTGCTTTTCCAAATTTAGTTGTATCCTACCTTTTTCCATTCATGTGATCCTAATCAAGAATTTCTACAAAACATCCGTTGGGATAGATTTGTGCTTTTCCAAATTTAGTTGTACCCTAACCTCTTTCCATTCATGTGATCCTAATCAAGAATTTCTACAAAGCTGTGTTGGTATAGATTTGTGCTTTTACAAATTTATTCGTACCCTAACCTCTTTCCATTCATGTAATCCTAATCAAGAATTTCTACAAAGCTGTGTTGGGATAGATTTGTACTTTTACAAATTTATTCGTACCCTAACCTCTTTCCATTCATGTGATCCTAATCAAGAATTTCTACAAAACGTCTGTTGGGATAGATTTGTACTCTTACAAATTTCTGCGTACCCTAACCTCTTTCCATTCATGTGATCGTAATCAAGAATTTCCTCAAAACGTCCGATGTGATAGATTTGTGCTTTTCCAAATTTAGTTGAACCCTACCTTTTTCCATTCATGTGATCCTAATCAAGAATTTCTACAAAACATCCTTTGGGATAGATTTGTGCTTTTCCAAATTTAGTTGTACCCTAACCTCTTTCCATTCATGTGATCCTAATCAAGAATTTCTACAAAGCTGTGTTGGTATAGATTTGTGCGTTTACAAATTTATTCGTACCCTAACCTCTTTCCATTCATGTGATCCTAATCAAGAATTTCTACAAAGCTGTGTTGGGATAGATTTGTGTTGTTCCAATTTATTCGTACCCTAACCTCTTTCCATTCATGTGATCCTAATCAAGAATTTCTACAAAACTTGGGTTGGGATAGATTTGTGCTTTTCCAAATTTAGTTGTACCCTAACCTCTTTCCATTCATGTGATCCTAATCAAGAATTTCTACAAAGCTGTGTTGGGATAGATTTGTGCTTTTACAAATTTATTCGTACCCTAACCTCTTTCCATTCATGTGATCCTAATCAAGAATTTCTACAAAACGTCTGTTGGGATAGATTTGTACTCTTACAAATTTCTGCGTACTCTAACCTCTTTCCATTCATGTGATCCTAATCAAGAATTTCTTCAAAACATCCGATGTGATAGATTTGTGCTGTTCCAAATTTAGTTCTACCCTAACCTCTTTCCATTCATGTGATCCTAATCAAGAATTTCTACAAATATCTGTTGGGATAGATTTGTGCTATTCCAAATTTAGTTGTACCCTACCTTTTTCCATTTATGTGATCCTAATCAAGAATTTCTACAAAACATCCGTTGGGATAGATTTGTGCGTTTACAAATTTCTACTTACCCTAATGTACCTAACCTCTCTCCATTGATGTAATCCTAATCAAGAATTTCTACAAAACTGTGTTGGGATAGATTTGTGCGTTTACAAATTTATTCGTACCCTAACCTCTTTCCAATCATGTGATCCTAATCAAGAATTTCTACAAAACGTCCGTTGGGATAGATTTGTGCTTTTACAAATTTTTGCGTACCCTAATCTCTTTCCATTCACGTGATCCTAATCAAGAATTTCTACAAAACATACGTTGGGATAGATTTTTGCGTTTATAGATTTCTGCGTACCCTATCGTACCTAACCTCTTTCCATTCATGTAATTCTAATCAAGAATTTCTACAAAGCTGTGTTGGGATAGATTTGTGCTTTTACAAATTTATTTGTACCCTACCTCTTTCCATTCACGTGATCCTAATCAAGAATTTCTACAAAACATTCGTTGGGATAGATTTTTGCGTTTACAGATTTCTGCGTAGCCTATCGTACCTAACCTCTTTCCATTCATGTGATCCTAATCAAGAATTTCTACAAAGCTGTGTTGGGATAGATTTGTGTTGTTCCAATTTATTCGTACCCTAACCTCTTTCCATTCATGTGATCCTAATCAAGAATTTCTACAAAACATGGGTTGGGATAGATTTGTGCTTTTCCAAATTTAGTTGTACCCTAACCTCTTTCCATTCATGTGATCCTAATCAAGAATTTCTACAAAGCTGTGTTGGGATAGATTTGTGCTTTTACAAATTTATTCGTACCCTAACCTCTTTCCATTCATGTGATCCTAATCAAGAATTTCTACAAAGCTGTGTTGGTATAGATTTGTGCTTTTACAAATTTATTCGTACCCTAACCTATTTCCATTCATGTGATCCTAATCAAGAATTTCTACAAAGCTGTGTTGGGATAGATTTGTACTTTTGCAGATTTCTTTGTATCCTAACCTCTCTCCATTCATGTAACCCTAATCAAGAATTTCTACAAAACTGTGTTGGGATAGATTTGTGCGGTTACAAATTTATTCGTACCCTAACCTCTTTCCATTCATGTGATCCTAATCAAGAATTTCTACAAAACGTCCGTTGGGATAGATTTGTACTCTTACAAATTTCTGCGTACCCTAACCTCTTTCCATTCATGTGATCCTAATCAAGAATTTCTTCAAAACGTCCGATGTGATAGATTTGTGCTGTTCCAAATTTAGTTCTACCCTAACCTCTATCCATTCATGTGGTCCTAATCAAGAATTTCTACAAAACATCCGTTGGGATAGATTTGTGCTTTTACAAATTTTTGCGTACCCTAACCTCTTTCCATTCATGTGATCCTAATCAAAAATTTCTACAAAACATTCGTTGGGATAGATTCTTGTGTTTACAGATTTCTGTGTACCCTATCGTACCTAACCTCTTTCCATTCATGTAATCCTAATCAAGAATTCCTACAAAGCTGTGTTGATATAGATTTGTGCTTTTACAAATTTATTCGTACCCTAACCTCTTTCTATTCATGTGATCCTAATCAAGAATTTCTACAAAACGTTCGTTGCGATAGATTTGTGCTTTTACAAATTTATTCGTACACTAACCTCTTTCCATTCATGTGATCCTAATCAAGAATTTCTACAAAGCTGTGTTGGGATAGATTTGTGCGTTTACAAATTTATTCGTACCCTAACCTCTTTCCATTCATGTGATCCTAATCAAGAATTTCTACAAAATATCCTTTGGGATAGATTTGTGCGTTTACAAATTTCTACATACCCTAATGTACCTAACCTCTCTCCATTGACGTAATCCTAATCAAGAATTTCTACAAAACTGTGTTGGGATAGATTTGTGCGTTTACAAATTTTTTCATACCCTAACCTCTTTCCATTCATGTGATCCTAATCAAGAATTTCTACAAAACGTCCGTTGGGATAGATTTGTGCTTTTATAAATTTTTGCGTACCCTAACCTCTTTCCATTCATGTGATCCTAATCAAAAATTTCTACAAAGCATCCGATGTGATAGATTTGTGCTGTTCCAAATTTAGTTCTACCCTAACCTCTTTCCATTCATGTGATCCTAATCAAGAATTTCTACAAAACATCTGTTGGGATAGATTTGTGCTTTTCCAAATTTAATTGTACCCTACCTTTTTCCATTCATGTGATCCTAATCAAGAATTTCTACAAAACATCCGTTGGGATAGATTTGTGCTTTTCCAAATTTAGTTGTACCCTAACCTCTTTCCATTCATGTGATCCTAATCATGAATTTCTACAAAGCTGTGTTGGTATAGATTTGTGCTTTTACAAATTTATTCGTACCCTAACATCTTTCCATTCATGTAATCCTAATCAAGAATTTCTACAAAGCTGTGTTGGGATAGATTTGTGCTTTTACAAATTTATTCGTACCCTAATCTCTTTCCATTCATGTGATCCTAATCAAGAATTTCTACAAAACATCCGTTGGGATAGATTTGTGCTTTTCCAAATTTAGTTGTACCCTAACCTCTTTCCATTCATGTGATCCTAATCAAGAATTTCTACAAAACGTCCGTTGGGATAGATTTGTGCTTTTACAAATTTTTGCGTACCCTAACATCTTTCCATTCATGTGATCCTAATCAAAAATTTCTACAAAACATCCGATGTGATAGATTTGTGCTGTTCCAAATTTAGTTCTACCCTAACCTCTTTCCATTCATGTGATCCTAATCAAGAATTTCTACAAAACATCTGTTGGGATAGATTTGTGCTTTTCCAAATTTAGTTGTACCCTACCTTTTTCCATTCATATGATCCTAATCAAGAATTTCTACAAAACTGTGTTGGGATAGATTTGTGCTTTTCCAAATTTAGTTGTACCCTAACCTCTTTCCATTCATGTAATCCTAATCAAGAATTTCCACAAAGCTGTGTTGGGATAGATTTGTGCTTTTACAAATTTATTCGTACCCTAACCTCTTTCCATTTATGTAATCCTAATCAAGAATTTCTACAAAGCTGTGTTGGGATAGATTTGTGCTTTTCCAAATTTAGTTGTACCCTACATTTTTCCATTCATATGATCATAATCAAGAATTTCTACAAAACTGTGTTGGGATAGATTTGTGCTTTTCCAAATTTAGTTGTACCTTAACCTCTTTCCATTCATGTAATCCTAATCAAGAATTTCTACAAAGCTGTGTTGGTATAGATTTGTGCTTTTACAAATTTATTCGTACCCTAACCTCTTTCCATTCATGTAATCCTAATCAAGAATTTCTACAAAGCTGTGTTGGGATAGATTTGTGCTTTTACAAATTTATTCGTACCCTAACCTCTTTCCATTCATGTGATCCTAATCAAGAATTTTTACAAAGCTGTGTTGGGATAGATTTGTGCTTTTACAAATTTATTCGTACCCTAAACTCTCTCCATTCATGTAATCCTAATCAAGAATTTCTACAAAACTGTGTTGGGATAGATTTGTGCGGTTACAAATTTATTCGTACCCTAACCTCTTTCCATTCATGTGATCCTAATCAAGAATTTATACAAAACGTCTGTTGGGATAGATTTGTACTCTTACAAATTTCTGCGTACCCTAACCTCTTTCCATTCATGTGATCCTAATAAAGAATTTCTTCAAAACATCCGATGTGATAGATTTGTGCTGTTCCAAATTTAGTTCTACCTAACCTCTTTCCATTCATGTGATCCTAATCAAGAATTTCTACAAAACATCTGTTGGGATAGATTTGTGCTTTTCCAAATTTAGTTGTACCCTACCTTTTTCCATTCATGTGATCCTAATCAAGAATTTCTACAAAACATCCGTTGGGATAGATTTGTGCTTTTCCAAATTTCGTTGTACCCTAACCTCTTTCCATTCATGTAATCCTAATCAAGAATTTCTACAAAGCTGTGTTGGTATAGATTTGTGCTTTTACAAATTTATTCGTACCCTAACAATTTTACATTCATGTAATCCTAATCAAGAATTTCTACAAAGCTGTGTTGGAATAGATTTGTGCTTTTACAAATTTATTCGTATCCTAACCTCTTTCCATTCATGTGATCCTAATCAAGAATTTCTACAAAGCTGTGTTGGGATAGATTTGTACTTTTGCAAATTTCTTTGTATCCTAACCTCTCTCCATTCATGTAATCCTAATAAAGAATTTCTACAAAACTGTGTTGGGATAGATTAGTGCGGTTACAAAGTTATCCGTACCCAAACCTCTTTCCATTCATGTGATCCTAATCAAGAATTTCTACAAAACATCTGTTGGGATAGATTTGTGCTTTTCCAAATTTAGTTGTATCCTACCTTTTTCCATTCATGTGATCCTAATCAAGAATTTCTACAAAACATCCGTTGGGATAGATTTGTGCTTTTCCAAATTTAGTTGTACCCTAACCTCTTTCCATTCATGTGATCCTAATCAAGAATTTCTACAAAGCTGTGTTGGTATAGATTTGTGCTTTTACAAATTTATTCGTACCCTAACCTCTTTCCATTCATGTAATCCTAATCAAGAATTTCTACAAAGCTGTGTTGGGATAGATTTGTACTTTTGCAAATTTCTTTGTATCCTAACCTCTCTCCATTCATGTAATCCTAATCAAGAATTTCTACAAAACTGTGTTGGGATAGATTTGTGCGGTTACAAATTTATTCGTAACCTAACCTCTTTCCATTCATGTGATCCTAATCAAGAATTTCTACAAAACGTCCGTTGGGATAGATTTGTACTCTTACAAATTTCTGCGTACCCTAACCTCTTTCCATTCATGTGATCCTAATCAAGAATTTCTTCAAAACGTCCGATGTGATAGATTTGTGCTGTTCCAAATTTAGTTCTACCCTAACCTCTTTCCATTCATGTAATCCTAATCAAGAATTTCTACAAAACTGTGTTGGGATAGATTTATGCGGTTACAAATTTATTCGTACCCTAA
Organism: Agrypnus murinus; assembly: GCA_929113105.1. Classification (NCBI taxonomy): domain Eukaryota; kingdom Metazoa; phylum Arthropoda; class Insecta; order Coleoptera; family Elateridae; genus Agrypnus; species Agrypnus murinus. The sequence continues at coordinate 5,567,027 of OV816026.1, read as the reverse complement.
CCTCTTTCCATTCATGTGATCCTAATCAAGAATTTCTACAAAACGTCCGTTGGGATAGATTTGTACTCTTTCAAATTTCTGCGTACCCTAACCTCTTTCCATTCATGTGATCCTAATCAAGAATTTCTTCAAAACGTCCGATGTGATAGATTTGTGCTTTTCCAAATTTAGTTGTACCCTACCTTTTTCCATTCATGTGATCCTAATCAAGAATTTCTACAAAACATCCTTTGGGATAGATTTGTGCTTTTCCAAATTTATTTGTACCCTAACCTCTTTCCATTCATGTGATCCTAATCAAGAATTTCTACAAAGCTGTGTTGGTATAGATTTGTGCGTTTACAAATTTATTCGTACCCTAACCTCTTTCCATTCATGTGATCCTAATCAAGAATATCTACAAAACATTCTTTGGGATAGATTTCTGCGTTTACAAATTTCTGCGTACCCTATCGTACCTAACCTCTTTCCATTCATGTAATTATAATCAAGAATTTCTACAAAGCTGTGTTGGTATAGATTTGTGCTTTTACAAATTTATTCGTACCCTAACCTCTTTCCATTCACGTGATCCTAATCAAGAATTTCTACAAAACATTCTTTGGGATAGATTTTTGCGTTTACAAATTTCTGCGTACCCTATCGTACCTAACCTCTTTCCATTCATGTAATTATAATCAAGAATTTCTACAAAGCTGTGTTGGTATAGATTTGTGCTTTTACAAATTTATTCGTACCCTAACCTCTTTCCATTCATGTGATCCTAATCAAGAATTTCTACAAAGCTGTGTTGGTATAGATTTTTGATTTTACAAATTTATTCGTACCCTAACCTCTTTCCATTCATGTGATCCTAATCAAGAATTTCTACAAAGCTGTGTTGGGATAGATTTGTGCTTTTACAACTTTATTCGTACCCTAACCTCTTTCCATTCATGTGATCCTAATCAAGAATTTCTACAAAGCTGTGTTGGGATAGATTTGTACTTTTGCAAATTTCTTTGTATCCTAACCTCTCTCCATTCATGTAATCCTAATCAAGAATTTCTACAAAACTGTGTTGGGATAGATTTGTGCGGTTACAAATTTATTCGTACCCTAACCTCTTTCCATTCATGTGATCCTAATCAAGAATTTCTTCAAAACATCCGATGTGATAGATTTGTGCTGTTCCAAATTTAGTTCTACCTAACCTCTTTCCATTCATGTGATCCTAATCAAGAATTTCTACAAAACATCTGTTGGGATAGATTTGTGCTTTTCCAAATTTAGTTGTACCCTACCTTTTTCCATTCATGTGATCCTAATCAAGAATTTCTACAAAACATCCGTTGGGATAGATTTGTGCTTTTCCAAATTTCGTTGTACCCTAACCTCTTTCCATTCATGTGATCCTAATCAAGAATTTCTACAAAGCTGTGTTGGTATAGATTTGTGCTTTTACAAATTTATTCGTACCCTAACAATTTTACATTCATGTAATCCTAATCAAGAATTTCTACAAAGCTGTGTTGGAATAGATTTGTGCTTTTACAAATTTATTCGTATCCTAACCTCTTTCCATTCATGTGATCCTAATCAAGAATTTATACAAAGTTGTGTTGGGATAGATTTGTACTTTTGCAAATTTCTTTGTATCCTAACCTCTCTCCATTCATGTAATCCTAATAAAGAATTTCTACAAAACTGTGTTGGGATAGATTAGTGCGGTTACAAAGTTATTCGTACCCTAACCTCTTTCCATTCATGTGATCCTAATCAAGAAATTCTACAAAACATCTGTTGGGATAGATTTGTGCTTTTCCAAATTTAGTTGTATCCTACCTTTTTCCATTCATGTGATCCTAATCAAGAATTTCTACAAAACATCCGTTGGGATAGATTTGTGCTTTTCCAAATTTAGTTGTACCCTAACCTCTTTCCATTCATGTGATCCTAATCAAGAATTTCTACAAAGCTGTGTTGGTATAGATTTGTGCTTTTACAAATTTATTCGTACCCTAACCTCTTTCCATTCATGTAATCCTAATCAAGAATTTCTACAAAGCTGTGTTGGGATAGATTTGTACTTTTGCAAATTTCTTTGTATCCTAACCTCTCTCCATTCATGTAATCCTAATCAAGAATTTCTACAAAACTGTGTTGGGATAGATTTGTGCGGTTACAAATTTCTGCGTACCCTAACCTCTTTCCATTCATGTGATCCTAATCAAGATTTTCTTCAAAACGTCCGATGTGATAGATTTGTGCTGTTCCAAATTTAGTTCTACCCTAACCTCTTTCCATTCATGTAATCCTAATCAAGAATTTCTACAAAACTGTGTTGGGATAGATTTATGCGGTTACAAATTTTTGCGTACCCTAACCTCTTTCCATTCATGTGATCCTAATAAAGAATTTCTTCAAAACATCCGATGTGATAGATTTGTGCTGTTCCAAATTTAGTTCTACCTAACCTCTTTCCATTCATGTGATCCTAATCAAGAATTTCTACAAAACATCTGTTGGGATAGATTTGTGCTTTTCCAAATTTAGTTGTACCCTACCTTTTTCCATTCATGTGATCCTAATCAAGAATTTCTACAAAACATCCGTTGGGATAGATTTGTGCTTTTCCAAATTTCGTTGTACCCTAACCTCTTTCCATTCATGTAATCCTAATCAAGAATTTCTACAAAGCTGTGTTGGTATAGATTTGTGCTTTTACAAATTTATTCGTACCCTAACAATTTTACATTCATGTAATCCTAATCAAGAATTTCTACAAAGCTGTGTTGGAATAGATTTGTGCTTTTACAAATTTATTCGTATCCTAACCTCTTTCCATTCATGTGATCCTAATCAAGAATTTCTACAAAGCTGTGTTGGGATAGATTTGTACTTTTGCAAATTTCTTTGTATCCTAACCTCTCTCCATTCATGTAATCCTAATAAAGAATTTCTACAAAACTGTGTTGGGATAGATTAGTGCGGTTACAAAGTTATCCGTACCCAAACCTCTTTCCATTCATGTGATCCTAATCAAGAATTTCTACAAAACATCTGTTGGGATAGATTTGTGCTTTTCCAAATTTAGTTGTATCCTACCTTTTTCCATTCATGTGATCCTAATCAAGAATTTCTACAAAACATCCGTTGGGATAGATTTGTGCTTTTCCAAATTTAGTTGTACCCTAACCTCTTTCCATTCATGTGATCCTAATCAAGAATTTCTACAAAGCTGTGTTGGTATAGATTTGTGCTTTTACAAATTTATTCGTACCCTAACCTCTTTCCATTCATGTAATCCTAATCAAGAATTTCTACAAAGCTGTGTTGGGATAGATTTGTACTTTTGCAAATTTCTTTGTATCCTAACCTCTCTCCATTCATGTAATCCTAATCAAGAATTTCTACAAAACTGTGTTGGGATAGATTTGTGCGGTTACAAATTTATTCGTAACCTAACCTCTTTCCATTCATGTGATCCTAATCAAGAATTTCTACAAAACGTCCGTTGGGATAGATTTGTACTCTTACAAATTTCTGCGTACCCTAACCTCTTTCCATTCATGTGATCCTAATCAAGAATTTCTTCAAAACGTCCGATGTGATAGATTTGTGCTGTTCCAAATTTAGTTCTACCCTAACCTCTTTCCATTCATGTAATCCTAATCAAGAATTTCTACAAAACTGTGTTGGGATAGATTTATGCGGTTACAAATTTATTCGTACCCTAACCTCTTTCCATTCATGTGATCCTAATCAAGAATTTCTACAAAACGTCCGTTGGGATAGATTTGTACTCTTTCAAATTTCTGCGTACCCTAACCTCTTTCCATTCATGTGATCCTAATCAAGAATTTCTTCAAAACGTCCGATGTGATAGATTTGTGCTTTTCCAAATTTAGTTGTACCCTACCTTTTTCCATTCATGTGATCCTAATCAAGAATTTCTACAAAACATCCTTTGGGATAGATTTGTGCTTTTCCAAATTTATTTGTACCCTAACCTCTTTCCATTCATGTGATCCTAATCAAGAATTTCTACAAAGCTGTGTTGGTATAGATTTGTGCGTTTACAAATTTATTCGTACCCTAACCTCTTTCCATTCATGTGATCCTAATCAAGAATATCTACAAAACATTCTTTGGGATAGATTTCTGCGTTTACAAATTTCTGCGTACCCTATCGTACCTAACCTCTTTCCATTCATGTAATTATAATCAAGAATTTCTACAAAGCTGTGTTGGTATAGATTTGTGCTTTTACAAATTTATTCGTACCCTAACCTCTTTCCATTCACGTGATCCTAATCAAGAATTTCTACAAAACATTCTTTGGGATAGATTTCTGCGTTTACAAATTTCTGCGTACCCTATCGTACCTAACCTCTTTCCATTCATGTAATTATAATCAAGAATTTCTACAAAGCTGTGTTGGTATAGATTTGTGCTTTTACAAATTTATTCGTACCCTAACCTCTTTCCATTCATGTGATCCTAATCAAGAATTTCTACAAAGCTGTGTTGGTATAGATTTTTGATTTTACAAATTTATTCGTACCCTAACCTCTTTCCATTCATGTGATCCTAATCAAGAATTTCTACAAAGCTGTGTTGGGATAGATTTGTGCTTTTACAACTTTATTCGTACCCTAACCTCTTTCCATTCATGTGATCCTAATCAAGAATTTCTACAAAGCTGTGTTGGGATAGATTTGTACTTTTGCAAATTTCTTTGTATCCTAACCTCTCTCCATTCATGTAATCCTAATCAAGAATTTCTACAAAACTGTGTTGGGATAGATTTGTGCGGTTACAAATTTATTCGTACCCTAACCTCTTTCCATTCATGTGATCCTAATCAAGAATTTCTTCAAAACATCCGATGTGATAGATTTGTGCTGTTCCAAATTTAGTTCTACCTAACCTCTTTCCATTCATGTGATCCTAATCAAGAATTTCTACAAAACATCTGTTGGGATAGATTTGTGCTTTTCCAAATTTAGTTGTACCCTACCTTTTTCCATTCATGTGATCCTAATCAAGAATTTCTACAAAACATCCGTTGGGATAGATTTGTGCTTTTCCAAATTTCGTTGTACCCTAACCTCTTTCCATTCATGTGATCCTAATCAAGAATTTCTACAAAGCTGTGTTGGTATAGATTTGTGCTTTTACAAATTTATTCGTACCCTAACAATTTTACATTCATGTAATCCTAATCAAGAATTTCTACAAAGCTGTGTTGGAATAGATTTGTGCTTTTACAAATTTATTCGTATCCTAACCTCTTTCCATTCATGTGATCCTAATCAAGAATTTATACAAAGTTGTGTTGGGATAGATTTGTACTTTTGCAAATTTCTTTGTATCCTAACCTCTCTCCATTCATGTAATCCTAATAAAGAATTTCTACAAAACTGTGTTGGGATAGATTAGTGCGGTTACAAAGTTATTCGTACCCTAACCTCTTTCCATTCATGTGATCCTAATCAAGAAATTCTACAAAACATCTGTTGGGATAGATTTGTGCTTTTCCAAATTTAGTTGTATCCTACCTTTTTCCATTCATGTGATCCTAATCAAGAATTTCTACAAAACATCCGTTGGGATAGATTTGTGCTTTTCCAAATTTAGTTGTACCCTAACCTCTTTCCATTCATGTGATCCTAATCAAGAATTTCTACAAAGCTGTGTTGGTATAGATTTGTGCTTTTACAAATTTATTCGTACCCTAACCTCTTTCCATTCATGTAATCCTAATCAAGAATTTCTACAAAGCTGTGTTGGGATAGATTTGTACTTTTGCAAATTTCTTTGTATCCTAACCTCTCTCCATTCATGTAATCCTAATCAAGAATTTCTACAAAACTGTGTTGGGATAGATTTGTGCGGTTACAAATTTCTGCGTACCCTAACCTCTTTCCATTCATGTGATCCTAATCAAGATTTTCTTCAAAACGTCCGATGTGATAGATTTGTGCTGTTCCAAATTTAGTTCTACCCTAACCTCTTTCCATTCATGTAATCCTAATCAAGAATTTCTACAAAACTGTGTTGGGATAGATTTATGCGGTTACAAATTTATTCGTACCCTAACCTCTTTCCATTCATGTGATCCTAATCAAGAATTTCTACAAAACTTTCGTTGGGATAGATTTGTACTCTTACAAATTTCTGCGTACCCTAACCTCTTTCCATTCATGTGATCCTAATCAAGAATTTCTTCAAAACGTCCGATGTGATAGATTTGTGCTTTTCCAAATTTAGTTGTACCCTACCTTTTTCCATTCATGTGATCCTAATCAAGAATTTCTACAAAACATCCTTTGGGATAGATTTGTGCTTTTCCAAATTTAGTTGTACCCTAACCTCTTTCCATTCATGTGATCCTAATCAAGAATTTCTACAAAGCTGTGTTGGTATAGATTTATGCTTTTCCAAATTTAGTTGTACCCTAACCTCTTTCCATTCACGTGATCCTAATCAAGAATTTCTACAAAACATTCTTTGGGATAGATTTTTGCGTTTACAAATTTCTGCGTACCCTATCGTACCTAACCTCTTTCCATTCATGTAATTATAATCAAGAATTTCTACAAAGCTGTGTTGGTATAGATTTGTGCTTTTACAAATTTATTCGTACCCTAACCTCTTTCCATTCATGTGATCCTAATCAAGAATTTCTACAAAGCTGTGTTGGTATAGATTTTTGATTTTACAAATTTATTCGTACCCTAACCTCTTTCCATTCATGTGATCCTAATCAAGAATTTCTACAAAGCTGTGTTGGGATAGATTTGTGCTTTTACAACTTTATTCGTACCCTAACCTCTCTCCATTCATGTGATCCTAATCAAGAATTTCTACAAAGCTGTGTTGGGATAGATTTGTACTTTTGCAAATTTCTTTGTATCCTAACCTCTCTCCATTCATGTAATCCTAATCAAGAATTTCTACAAAACTGTGTTGGTATAGATTTGTGAGATTACAAATTTATTCGTACCCTAACCTCTTTCCATTCATGTGATCCTAATCAAGAATTTCTACAAAACGTCCGTTGGGATAGATTTGTGCTTTTACAAATTTTTGCGTACCCTAACCTCTTTCCATTCATGTGATCCTAATCAAAAATTTCTACAAAACATCCGATGTGATAGATTTGTGCTTTTCCAAATTTATTTGTACCCTACCTCTTTCCATTTACGTGATGCTAATCAAGAATTTCTACAAAACATTCTTTGGGATAGATTTTTGCGTTTACAGATTTCTGCGTACCCTATCGTACCTAACCTCTTTCCATTCATGTAATTCTAATCAAGAATTTCTACAAAGCTGTGTTGGTATAGATTTGTGTTTTTACAAATTTATTCGTACCCTAACCTCTTTCCATTCATGTGATCCTAATCAAGAATTTCTACAAGACGTCCGTTGGGATAGATTTGTGCTTTTACTATTTTTTGCGTACCCTAACCTCTTTCCATTCATGTGATCCTAATCAAAAATTTCTACAAAACATCCGATGTGATAGATTTGTTCTTTTCCAAATTTATTCGTACCCTAACCTCTTTCCATTCATGTGATCCTAATCAAGAATTTCTACAAAACATGGGTTGGGATAGATTTGTGCTTTTCCAAATTTAGTTGTACCCTAACCTCTTTCCATTCATGTGATCCTAATCAAGAATTTCTACAAAGCTGTGTTGGTATAGATTTGTGCTTTTACAAATTTATTCGTACCCTAACCTCTTTCCATTCATGTGATCCTAATCAAGAATTTCTACAAAGCTGTGTTGGGATAGATTTGTGCTTTTACAAATTTATTCGTACCCTAACCTCTTTCCATTCATGTGATCCTAATCAAGAATTTCTACAAAGCTGTGTTGGGATAGATTTGTACTTTTGCAAATTTCTTTGTATCCTAACCTATCTCCATTCATGTAATCCTAATCAAGAATTTCTACAAAACTGTGTTGGGATAGATTTGTGCGGTTACAAATTTATTCGTACCCTAACCTCTTTCCATTCATGTGATCCTAATCAAGAATTTCTACAAAACGTCCGATGTGATAGATTTGTGCTGTTCCAAATTTAGTTCTACCCTAACCTCTTTCCATTCATGTGATCCTAATCAAGAATTTCTACAAAACATCCGTTGGGATAGATTTGTGCTTTTCCAAATTTAGTTGTATCCTACCTTTTTCCATTCATGTGATCCTAATCAAGAATTTCTACAAAACATCCGTTGGGATAGATTTGTGCTTTTCCAAATTTAGTTGTACCCTAACCTCTTTCCATTCATGTGATCCTAATCAAGAATTTCTACAAAGCTGTGTTGGTATAGATTTGTGCTTTTACAAATTTATTCGTACCCTAACCTCTTTCCATTCATGTAATACTAATCAAGAATTTCTACAAAGCTGTGTTGGGATAGATTTGTACTTTTGCAAATTTCTTTGTATCCTAACCTCTCTCCATTTATGTAATCCTAATCAAGAATTTCTACAAAACTGTGTTGGGATAGATTTGTGCGGTTACAAATTTATTCGTACCCTAACCTCTTTCCATTCATGTGATCCTAATCAAGAATTTCTACAAAACGTCCGTTGGGATAGATTTGTACTCTTACAAATTTCTGCGTACCCTAACCTCTTTCCATTCATGTGATCCTAATCAAGATTTTCTTCAAAACGTCCGATGTGATAGATTTGTGCTGTTCCAAATTTAGTTCTACCCTAACCTCTTTCCATTCATGTAATCCTAATCAAGAATTTCTACAAAACTGTGTTGGGATAGATTTATGCGGTTACAAATTTATTCGTACCGTAACCTCTTTCCATTCGTGTGATCCTAATCAAGAATTTCTACAAAACGTCCGTTGGGATAGATTTGTACTCTTACAAATTTCTGCGTACCCTAACCTCTTTCCATTCATGTGATCCTAATCAAGAATTTCTTCAAAACGTCCGATGTGATAGATTTGTGCTTTTCCAAATTTAGTTGTACCCTACCTTTTTCCATTCATGTGATCCTAATCAAGAATTTCTACAAAACATCCTTTGGGATAGATTTGTGCTTTTCCAAATTTAGTTGTACCCTAACCTCTTTCCATTCATGTGATCCTAATCAAGAATTTCTACAAAGCTGTGTTGGGATAGATTTATGCGTTTACAAATTTATTCGTACCCTAACCTCTTTCCATTCATGTGATCCTAATCAAGAATATCTACAAAACGTCCGTTGGGATAGATTTGTACTCTTACAAATTTCTGCGTACCCTAACCTCTTTCCATTCATGTGATCCTAATCAAGAATTTCTTCAAAACATTCTTTGGGATAGATTTTTGCGTTTACAAATTTCTGCGTACCCTATCGTACCTAACCTCTTTCCATTCATGTAATTATAATCAAGAATTTCTACAAAGCTGTGTGGGTATAGATTTGTACTTTTACAAATTTATTCGTACCCTAACCTCTTTCCATTCATGTGATCCTAATCAAGAATTTCTACAAAGCTGTGTTGGTATAGATTTTTGATTTTACAAATTTATTCGTACCCTAACCTCTTTCCATTCATGTGATCCTAATCAAGAATTTCTACAAAGCTGTGTTGGGATAGATTTGTGCTTTTACAACTTTATTCGTACCCTAACCTCTTTCCATTCATGTGATCCTAATCAAGAATTTCTACAAAGCTGTGTTGGGATAGATTTGTACTTTTGCAAATTTCTTTGTATCCTAACCTCTCTCCATTCATGTAATCCTAATCAAGAATTTCTACAAAACTGTGTTGGTATAGATTAGTGCGATTACAAATTTATTCGTACCCTAACCTCTTTCCATTCATGTGATCCTAATCAAGAATTTCTACAAAACGTCCGTTGGGATAGATTTGTGCTTTTACAAATTTTTGCGTACCCTAACCTCTTTCCATTCATGTGATCCTAATCAAAAATTTCTACAAAACATCCGATGTGATAGATTTGTGCTTTTCCAAATTTATTTGTACCCTACCTCTTTCCATTTACGTGATCCTAATCAAGAATTTCTACAAAACATTCTTTGGAATAGATTTTTGCGTTTACAGATTTCTGCGTACCCTATCGTACCTAACCTCTTTCCATTCATGTAATTCTAATCAAGAATTTCTACAAAGCTGTGTTGGTATAGATTTGTGTTTTTACAAATTTATTCGTACCCTAACCTCTTTCCATTCATGTGATCCTAATCAAGAATTTCTACAAAACATCCGATGTGATAGATTTGTTCTTTTCCAAATTTATTCGTACCCTAACCTCTTTCCATTCATGTCATCCTAATCAAGAATTTCTACAAAACATGGGTTGGGATAGATTTGTGCTTTTCCAAATTTAGTTGTACCCTAACCTCTTTCCATTAATGTGATCCTAATCAAGAATTTCTACAAAGCTGTGTTGGTATAGATTTGTGCTTTTACAAATTTATTCGTACCCTAACCTCTTTCCATTCATGTGATCCTAATCAAGAATTTCTACAAAGCTGTGTTGGGATAGATTTGTGCTTTTACAAATTTATTCGTACCCTAACCTCTTTCCATTCATGTGATCCTAATCAAGAATTTCTACAAAACATCCGTTGGGATAGATTTGTGCTTTTCCAAATTTAGTTGTACCCTAACCTCTTTCCATTCATGTGATCCTAATCAAGAATTTCTACAAAGCTGTGTTGGTATAGATTTGTGCTTTTACAAATTTATTCGTACCCTAACCTCTTTCCATTCATGTAATCCTAATCAAGAATTTCTACAAAGCTGTGTTGGGATAGATTTGTACTTTTGCAAATTTCTTTGTATCCTAACCTCTCTCCATTCATGTAATCCTAATCAAGAATTTCTACAAAACTGTGTTGGGATAGATTTGTGCGGTTACAAATTTCTGCGTACCCTAACCTCTTTCCATTCATGTGATCCTAATCAAGATTTTCTTCAAAACGTCCGATGTGATAGATTTGTGCTGTTCCAAATTTAGTTCTACCCTAACCTCTTTCCATTCATGTAATCCTAATCAAGAATTTCTACAAAACTGTGTTGGGATAGATTTATGCGGTTACAAATTTATTCGTACCCTAACCTCTTTCCATTCATGTGATCCTAATCAAGAATTTCTACAAAACTTTCGTTGGGATAGATTTGTACTCTTACAAATTTCTGCGTACCCTAACCTCTTTCCATTCATGTGATCCTAATCAAGAATTTCTTCAAAACGTCCGATGTGATAGATTTGTGCTTTTCCAAATTTAGTTGTACCCTACCTTTTTCCATTCATGTGATCCTAATCAAGAATTTCTACAAAACATCCTTTGGGATAGATTTGTGCTTTTCCAAATTTAGTTGTACCCTAACCTCTTTCCATTCATGTGATCCTAATCAAGAATTTCTACAAAGCTGTGTTGGTATAGATTTATGCTTTTCCAAATTTAGTTGTACCCTAACCTCTTTCCATTCACGTGATCCTAATCAAGAATTTCTACAAAACATTCTTTGGGATAGATTTTTGCGTTTACAAATTTCTGCGTACCCTATCGTACCTAACCTCTTTCCATTCATGTAATTATAATCAAGAATTTCTACAAAGCTGTGTTGGTATAGATTTGTGCTTTTACAAATTTATTCGTACCCTAACCTCTTTCCATTCATGTGATCCTAATCAAGAATTTCTACAAAGCTGTGTTGGTATAGATTTTTGATTTTACAAATTTATTCGTACCCTAACCTCTTTCCATTCATGTGATCCTAATCAAGAATTTCTACAAAGCTGTGTTGGGATAGATTTGTGCTTTTACAACTTTATTCGTACCCTAACCTCTCTCCATTCATGTGATCCTAATCAAGAATTTCTACAAAGCTGTGTTGGGATAGATTTGTACTTTTGCAAATTTCTTTGTATCCTAACCTCTCTCCATTCATGTAATCCTAATCAAGAATTTCTACAAAACTGTGTTGGTATAGATTTGTGAGATTACAAATTTATTCGTACCCTAACCTCTTTCCATTCATGTGATCCTAATCAAGAATTTCTACAAAACGTCCGTTGGGATAGATTTGTGCTTTTACAAATTTTTGCGTACCCTAACCTCTTTCCATTCATGTGATCCTAATCAAAAATTTCTACAAAACATCCGATGTGATAGATTTGTGCTTTTCCAAATTTATTTGTACCCTACCTCTTTCCATTTACGTGATGCTAATCAAGAATTTCTACAAAACATTCTTTGGGATAGATTTTTGCGTTTACAGATTTCTGCGTACCCTATCGTACCTAACCTCTTTCCATTCATGTAATTCTAATCAAGAATTTCTACAAAGCTGTGTTGGTATAGATTTGTGTTTTTACAAATTTATTCGTACCCTAACCTCTTTCCATTCATGTGATCCTAATCAAGAATTTCTACAAGACGTCCGTTGGGATAGATTTGTGCTTTTACTATTTTTTGCGTACCCTAACCTCTTTCCATTCATGTGATCCTAATCAAAAATTTCTACAAAACATCCGATGTGATAGATTTGTTCTTTTCCAAATTTATTCGTACCCTAACCTCTTTCCATTCATGTGATCCTAATCAAGAATTTCTACAAAACATGGGTTGGGATAGATTTGTGCTTTTCCAAATTTAGTTGTACCCTAACCTCTTTCCATTCATGTGATCCTAATCAAGAATTTCTACAAAGCTGTGTTGGTATAGATTTGTGCTTTTACAAATTTATTCGTACCCTAACCTCTTTCCATTCATGTGATCCTAATCAAGAATTTCTACAAAGCTGTGTTGGGATAGATTTGTGCTTTTACAAATTTATTCGTACCCTAACCTCTTTCCATTCATGTGATCCTAATCAAGAATTTCTACAAAGCTGTGTTGGGATAGATTTGTACTTTTGCAAATTTCTTTGTATCCTAACCTATCTCCATTCATGTAATCCTAATCAAGAATTTCTACAAAACTGTGTTGGGATAGATTTGTGCGGTTACAAATTTATTCGTACCCTAACCTCTTTCCATTCATGTGATCCTAATCAAGAATTTCTACAAAACGTCCGATGTGATAGATTTGTGCTGTTCCAAATTTAGTTCTACCCTAACCTCTTTCCATTCATGTGATCCTAATCAAGAATTTCTACAAAACATCCGTTGGGATAGATTTGTGCTTTTCCAAATTTAGTTGTATCCTACCTTTTTCCATTCATGTGATCCTAATCAAGAATTTCTACAAAACATCCGTTGGGATAGATTTGTGCTTTTCCAAATTTAGTTGTACCCTAACCTCTTTCCATTCATGTGATCCTAATCAAGAATTTCTACAAAGCTGTGTTGGTATAGATTTGTGCTTTTACAAATTTATTCGTACCCTAACCTCTTTCCATTCATGTAATACTAATCAAGAATTTCTACAAAGCTGTGTTGGGATAGATTTGTACTTTTGCAAATTTCTTTGTATCCTAACCTCTCTCCATTTATGTAATCCTAATCAAGAATTTCTACAAAACTGTGTTGGGATAGATTTGTGCGGTTACAAATTTATTCGTACCCTAACCTCTTTCCATTCATGTGATCCTAATCAAGAATTTCTACAAAACGTCCGTTGGGATAGATTTGTACTCTTACAAATTTCTGCGTACCCTAACCTCTTTCCATTCATGTGATCCTAATCAAGATTTTCTTCAAAACGTCCGATGTGATAGATTTGTGCTGTTCCAAATTTAGTTCTACCCTAACCTCTTTCCATTCATGTAATCCTAATCAAGAATTTCTACAAAACTGTGTTGGGATAGATTTATGCGGTTACAAATTTATTCGTACCGTAACCTCTTTCCATTCGTGTGATCCTAATCAAGAATTTCTACAAAACGTCCGTTGGGATAGATTTGTACTCTTACAAATTTCTGCGTACCCTAACCTCTTTCCATTCATGTGATCCTAATCAAGAATTTCTTCAAAACGTCCGATGTGATAGATTTGTGCTTTTCCAAATTTAGTTGTACCCTACCTTTTTCCATTCATGTGATCCTAATCAAGAATTTCTACAAAACATCCTTTGGGATAGATTTGTGCTTTTCCAAATTTAGTTGTACCCTAACCTCTTTCCATTCATGTGATCCTAATCAAGAATTTCTACAAAGCTGTGTTGGGATAGATTTATGCGTTTACAAATTTATTCGTACCCTAACCTCTTTCCATTCATGTGATCCTAATCAAGAATATCTACAAAACGTCCGTTGGGATAGTTTTGTGCTTTTACAAATTTATTTGTACCCTACCTCTTTCCATTCACGTGATCCTAATCAAGAATTTCTACAAAACATTCTTTGGGATAGATTTTTGCGTTTACAAATTTCTGCGTACCCTATCGTACCTAACCTCTTTCCATTCATGTAATTATAATCAAGAATTTCTACAAAGCTGTGTGGGTATAGATTTGTACTTTTACAAATTTATTCGTACCCTAACCTCTTTCCATTCATGTGATCCTAATCAAGAATTTCTACAAAGCTGTGTTGGTATAGATTTTTGATTTTACAAATTTATTCGTACCCTAACCTCTTTCCATTCATGTGATCCTAATCAAGAATTTCTACAAAGCTGTGTTGGGATAGATTTGTGCTTTTACAACTTTATTCGTACCCTAACCTCTTTCCATTCATGTGATCCTAATCAAGAATTTCTACAAAGCTGTGTTGGGATAGATTTGTACTTTTGCAAATTTCTTTGTATCCTAACCTCTCTCCATTCATGTAATCCTAATCAAGAATTTCTACAAAACTGTGTTGGTATAGATTAGTGCGATTACAAATTTATTCGTACCCTAACCTCTTTCCATTCATGTGATCCTAATCAAGAATTTCTACAAAACGTCCGTTGGGATAGATTTGTGCTTTTACAATTTTTTGCGTACCCTAACCTCTTTCCATTCATGTGATCCTAATCAAAAATTTCTACAAAACATCCGATGTGATAGATTTGTGCTTTTCCAAATTTATTTGTACCCTACCTCTTTCCATTTACGTGATCCTAATCAAGAATTTCTACAAAACATTCTTTGGAATAGATTTTTGCGTTTACAGATTTCTGCGTACCCTATCGTACCTAACCTCTTTCCATTCATGTAATTCTAATCAAGAATTTCTACAAAGCTGTGTTGGTATAGATTTGTGTTTTTACAAATTTATTCGTACCCTAACCTCTTTCCATTCATGTGATCCTAATCAAGAATTTCTACAAAACATCCGATGTGATAGATTTGTTCTTTTCCAAATTTATTCGTACCCTAACCTCTTTCCATTCATGTCATCCTAATCAAGAATTTCTACAAAACATGGGTTGGGATAGATTTGTGCTTTTCCAAATTTAGTTGTACCCTAACCTCTTTCCATTAATGTGATCCTAATCAAGAATTTCTACAAAGCTGTGTTGGTATAGATTTGTGCTTTTACAAATTTATTCGTACCCTAACCTCTTTCCATTCATGTGATCCTAATCAAGAATTTCTACAAAGCTGTGTTGGGATAGATTTGTGCTTTTACAAATTTATTCGTACCCTAACCTCTTTCCATTCATGTGATCCTAATCAAGAATTTCTACAAAACATCCGTTGGGATAGATTTGTTCGTTTCCAAATTTAGTTGTACCCTAACCTCTTTCCATTCATGTGATCCTAATCAAGAATTTCTACAAAGCTGTGTTGGTATAGATTTGTGCTTTTACAAATTTATTCGTACCCTAACCTCTTTCCATTCATGTAATCCTAATCAAGAATTTCTACAAAGCTGTGTTGGGATAGATTTGTACTTTTGCAAATTTCTTTGTATCCTAACCTCTCTCCATTCATGTAATCCTAATCAAGAATTTCTACAAAACTGTGTTGGGATAGATTTGTGCGGTTACAAATTTCTGCGTACCCTAACCTCTTTCCATTCATGTGATCCTAATCAAGATTTTCTTCAAAACGTCCGATGTGATAGATTTGTGCTGTTCCAAATTTAGTTCTACCCTAACCTCTTTCCATTCATGTAATCCTAATCAAGAATTTCTACAAAACTGTGTTGGGATAGATTTATGCGGTTACAAATTTATTCGTACCCTAACCTCTTTCCATTCATGTGATCCTAATCAAGAATTTCTACAAAACTTTCGTTGGGATAGATTTGTACTCTTACAAATTTCTGCGTACCCTAACCTCTTTCCATTCATGTGATCCTAATCAAGAATTTCTTCAAAACGTCCGATGTGATAGATTTGTGCTTTTCCAAATTTAGTTGTACCCTACCTTTTTCCATTCATGTGATCCTAATCAAGAATTTCTACAAAACATCCTTTGGGATAGATTTGTGCTTTTCCAAATTTAGTTGTACCCTAACCTCTTTCCATTCATGTGATCCTAATCAAGAATTTCTACAAAGCTGTGTTGGTATAGATTTATGCTTTTCCAAATTTAGTTGTACCCTAACCTCTTTCCATTCACGTGATCCTAATCAAGAATTTCTACAAAACATTCTTTGGGATAGATTTTTGCGTTTACAAATTTCTGCGTACCCTATCGTACCTAACCTCTTTCCATTCATGTAATTATAATCAAGAATTTCTACAAAGCTGTGTTGGTATAGATTTGTGCTTTTACAAATTTATTCGTACCCTAACCTCTTTCCATTCATGTGATCCTAATCAAGAATTTCTACAAAGCTGTGTTGGTATAGATTTTTGATTTTACAAATTTATTCGTACCCTAACCTCTTTCCATTCATGTGATCCTAATCAAGAATTTCTACAAAGCTGTGTTGGGATAGATTTGTGCTTTTACAACTTTATTCGTACCCTAACCTCTCTCCATTCATGTGATCCTAATCAAGAATTTCTACAAAGCTGTGTTGGGATAGATTTGTACTTTTGCAAATTTCTTTGTATCCTAACCTCTCTCCATTCATGTAATCCTAATCAAGAATTTCTACAAAACTGTGTTGGTATAGATTTGTGAGATTACAAATTTATTCGTACCCTAACCTCTTTCCATTCATGTGATCCTAATCAAGAATTTCTACAAAACGTCCGTTGGGATAGATTTGTGCTTTTACAAATTTTTGCGTACCCTAACCTCTTTCCATTCATGTGATCCTAATCAAAAATTTCTACAAAACATCCGATGTGATAGATTTGTGCTTTTCCAAATTTATTTGTACCCTACCTCTTTCCATTTACGTGATGCTAATCAAGAATTTCTACAAAACATTCTTTGGGATAGATTTTTGCGTTTACAGATTTCTGCGTACCCTATCGTACCTAACCTCTTTCCATTCATGTAATTCTAATCAAGAATTTCTACAAAGCTGTGTTGGTATAGATTTGTGTTTTTACAAATTTATTCGTACCCTAACCTCTTTCCATTCATGTGATCCTAATCAAGAATTTCTACAAGACGTCCGTTGGGATAGATTTGTGCTTTTACTATTTTTTGCGTACCCTAACCTCTTTCCATTCATGTGATCCTAATCAAAAATTTCTACAAAACATCCGATGTGATAGATTTGTTCTTTTCCAAATTTATTCGTACCCTAACCTCTTTCCATTCATGTGATCCTAATCAAGAATTTCTACAAAACATGGGTTGGGATAGATTTGTGCTTTTCCAAATTTAGTTGTACCCTAACCTCTTTCCATTCATGTGATCCTAATCAAGAATTTCTACAAAGCTGTGTTGGTATAGATTTGTGCTTTTACAAATTTATTCGTACCCTAACCTCTTTCCATTCATGTGATCCTAATCAAGAATTTCTACAAAGCTGTGTTGGGATAGATTTGTGCTTTTACAAATTTATTCGTACCCTAACCTCTTTCCATTCATGTGATCCTAATCAAGAATTTCTACAAAGCTGTGTTGGGATAGATTTGTACTTTTGCAAATTTCTTTGTATCCTAACCTATCTCCATTCATGTAATCCTAATCAAGAATTTCTACAAAACTGTGTTGGGATAGATTTGTGCGGTTACAAATTTATTCGTACCCTAACCTCTTTCCATTCATGTGATCCTAATCAAGAATTTCTACAAAACGTCCGATGTGATAGATTTGTGCTGTTCCAAATTTAGTTCTACCCTAACCTCTTTCCATTCATGTGATCCTAATCAAGAATTTCTACAAAACATCCGTTGGGATAGATTTGTGCTTTTCCAAATTTAGTTGTATCCTACCTTTTTCCATTCATGTGATCCTAATCAAGAATTTCTACAAAACATCCGTTGGGATAGATTTGTGCTTTTCCAAATTTAGTTGTACCCTAACCTCTTTCCATTCATGTGATCCTAATCAAGAATTTCTACAAAGCTGTGTTGGTATAGATTTGTGCTTTTACAAATTTATTCGTACCCTAACCTCTTTCCATTCATGTAATACTAATCAAGAATTTCTACAAAGCTGTGTTGGGATAGATTTGTACTTTTGCAAATTTCTTTGTATCCTAACCTCTCTCCATTTATGTAATCCTAATCAAGAATTTCTACAAAACTGTGTTGGGATAGATTTGTGCGGTTACAAATTTATTCGTACCCTAACCTCTTTCCATTCATGTGATCCTAATCAAGAATTTCTACAAAACGTCCGTTGGGATAGATTTGTACTCTTACAAATTTCTGCGTACCCTAACCTCTTTCCATTCATGTGATCCTAATCAAGATTTTCTTCAAAACGTCCGATGTGATAGATTTGTGCTGTTCCAAATTTAGTTCTACCCTAACCTCTTTCCATTCATGTAATCCTAATCAAGAATTTCTACAAAACTGTGTTGGGATAGATTTATGCGGTTACAAATTTATTCGTACCGTAACCTCTTTCCATTCGTGTGATCCTAATCAAGAATTTCTACAAAACGTCCGTTGGGATAGATTTGTACTCTTACAAATTTCTGCGTACCCTAACCTCTTTCCATTCATGTGATCCTAATCAAGAATTTCTTCAAAACGTCCGATGTGATAGATTTGTGCTTTTCCAAATTTAGTTGTACCCTACCTTTTTCCATTCATGTGATCCTAATCAAGAATTTCTACAAAACATCCTTTGGGATAGATTTGTGCTTTTCCAAATTTAGTTGTACCCTAACCTCTTTCCATTCATGTGATCCTAATCAAGAATTTCTACAAAGCTGTGTTGGGATAGATTTATGCGTTTACAAATTTATTCGTACCCTAACCTCTTTCCATTCATGTGATCCTAATCAAGAATATCTACAAAACGTCCGTTGGGATAGTTTTGTGCTTTTACAAATTTATTTGTACCCTACCTCTTTCCATTCACGTGATCCTAATCAAGAATTTCTACAAAACATTCTTTGGGATAGATTTTTGCGTTTACAAATTTCTGCGTACCCTATCGTACCTAACCTCTTTCCATTCATGTAATTATAATCAAGAATTTCTACAAAGCTGTGTGGGTATAGATTTGTACTTTTACAAATTTATTCGTACCCTAACCTCTTTCCATTCATGTGATCCTAATCAAGAATTTCTACAAAGCTGTGTTGGTATAGATTTTTGATTTTACAAATTTATTCGTACCCTAACCTCTTTCCATTCATGTGATCCTAATCAAGAATTTCTACAAAGCTGTGTTGGGATAGATTTGTGCTTTTACAACTTTATTCGTACCCTAACCTCTTTCCATTCATGTGATCCTAATCAAGAATTTCTACAAAGCTGTGTTGGGATAGATTTGTACTTTTGCAAATTTCTTTGTATCCTAACCTCTCTCCATTCATGTAATCCTAATCAAGAATTTCTACAAAACTGTGTTGGTATAGATTAGTGCGATTACAAATTTATTCGTACCCTAACCTCTTTCCATTCATGTGATCCTAATCAAGAATTTCTACAAAACGTCCGTTGGGATAGATTTGTGCTTTTACAATTTTTTGCGTACCCTAACCTCTTTCCATTCATGTGATCCTAATCAAAAATTTCTACAAAACATCCGATGTGATAGATTTGTGCTTTTCCAAATTTATTTGTACCCTACCTCTTTCCATTTACGTGATCCTAATCAAGAATTTCTACAAAACATTCTTTGGAATAGATTTTTGCGTTTACAGATTTCTGCGTACCCTATCGTACCTAACCTCTTTCCATTCATGTAATTCTAATCAAGAATTTCTACAAAGCTGTGTTGGTATAGATTTGTGTTTTTACAAATTTATTCGTACCCTAACCTCTTTCCATTCATGTGATCCTAATCAAGAATTTCTACAAAACATCCGATGTGATAGATTTGTTCTTTTCCAAATTTATTCGTACCCTAACCTCTTTCCATTCATGTCATCCTAATCAAGAATTTCTACAAAACATGGGTTGGGATAGATTTGTGCTTTTCCAAATTTAGTTGTACCCTAACCTCTTTCCATTAATGTGATCCTAATCAAGAATTTCTACAAAGCTGTGTTGGTATAGATTTGTGCTTTTACAAATTTATTCGTACCCTAACCTCTTTCCATTCATGTGATCCTAATCAAGAATTTCTACAAAGCTGTGTTGGGATAGATTTGTGCTTTTACAAATTTATTCGTACCCTAACCTCTTTCCATTCATGTGATCCTAATCAAGAATTTCTACAAAGCTGTGTTGGGATAGATTTGTACTTTTGCAAATTTCTTTGTATCCTAACCTATCTCCATTCATGTAATCCTAATCAAGAATTTCTACAAAACTGTGTTGGGATAGATTTGTGCGGTTACAAATTTATTCGTACCCTAACCTCTTTCCATTCATGTGATCCTAATCAAGAATTTCTACAAAACGTCCGATGTGATAGATTTGTGCTGTTCCAAATTTAGTTCTACCCTAACCTCTTTCCATTCATGTGATCCTAATCAAGAATTTCTACAAAACATCCGTTGGGATAGATTTGTGCTTTTCCAAATTTAGTTGTACCCTACCTTTTTCAATTCATGTGATCCTAATCAAGAATTTCTACAAAACATCCGTTGGGATAGATTTGTGCTTTTCCAAATTTAGTTGTACCCTAACCTCTTTCCATTCATGTGATCCTAATCAAGAATTTCTACAAAGCTGTGTTGGTATAGATTTGTGCGTTTACAAATTTATTCGTACCCTAACCTCTTTCCATTCATGTGATCCTAATCAAGAATTTCTACAAAACGTCCGTTGGGATAGATTTGTGCGTTTACAAATTTATTTGTACCCTACCTCTTTCCATTCACGTGATCCTAATCAAGAATTTCTACAAAACATTCTTTGGGGTAGATTTTTGCGTTTACAGATTTCTGCGTACCCTATCGTACCTAACCTCTTTCCATTCATGTAATTCTAATCAAGAATTTCTACAAAGCTGTGTTGGTATAGATTTGTGTTTTTACAAATTTATTCGTACCCTAACCTCTTTCCATTCATGTGATCCTAATCAAGAATTTCTACAAGACGTCCGTTGGGATAGATTTGTGCTTTTACTATTTTTTGCGTACCCTAACCTCTTTCCATTCATGTGATCCAAATCAAAAAATTTCTACAAAACATCCGATGTGATAGATTTGTGCTTTTCCAAATTTATTTGTACCCTACCTCTTTCCATTCACGTGATCCTAATCAAGAATTTCTACAAAACATTCGTTGGGATAGATTTTTGCGTTTACAGATTTCTGCGTACCCTATCGTACCTAACCTCTTTCCATTCATGTGATCCTAATCAAGAATTTCTACAAAGCTGTGTTGGGATAGATTTGTGTTGTTCCAATTTATTCGTACCCTAACCTCTTTCCATTCATGTGATCCTAATCAAGAATTTCTACAAAACATGGGTTGGGATAGATTTGTGCTTTTCCAAATTTAGTTGTACCCTAACCTCTTTCCATTCATGTGATCCTAATCAAGAATTTCTACAAAGCTGTGTTGGTATAGATTTGTGCTTTTACAAATTTATTCGTACCCTAACCTCTTTCCATTCATGTGATCCTATTCAAGAATTTCTACAAAGCTGTGTTGGGATAGATTTGTGCTTTTACAAATTTATTCGTACCCTAACCTCTTTCCATTTATGTGATCCTAATCAAGAATTTCTACAAAGCTGTGTTGGGATAGATTTGTACTTTTGCAAATTTCTTTGTATCCTAACCTCTCTCCATTCATGTAATCCTAATCAAGAATTTCTACAAAACTGTGTTGGGATAGATTTGTGCGGTTACAAATTTATTTGTACCCTAACCTCTTTCCATTCATGTGATCCTAATCAAGAATTTCTACAAAACGTCCGTTGGGATAGATTTGTACTCTTACAAATTTATTCGTACACTAACCTCTTTCCATTCATGTGATCCTAATCAAGAATTTCTACAAAGCTGTGTTGGGATAGATTTGTGCGTTTACAAATTTATTCGTACCCTAACCTCTTTCCATTCATGTGATCCTAATCAAGAATTTCTACAAAATATCCTTTGGGATAGATTTGTGCGTTTACAAATTTCTACATACCCTAATGTACCTAACCTCTCTCCATTGACGTAATCCTAATCAAGAATTTCTACAAAACTGTGTTGGGATAGATTTGTGCGTTTACAAATTTTTTCATACCCTAACCTCTTTCCATTCATGTGATCCTAATCAAGAATTTCTACAAAACGTCCGTTGGGATAGATTTGTGCTTTTATAAATTTTTGCGTACCCTAACCTCTTTCCATTCATGTGATCCTAATCAAAAATTTCTACAAAGCATCCGATGTGATAGATTTGTGCTGTTCCAAATTTAGTTCTACCCTAACCTCTTTCCATTCATGTGATCCTAATCAAGAATTTCTACAAAACATCTGTTGGGATAGATTTGTGCTTTTCCAAATTTAATTGTACCCTACCTTTTTCCATTCATGTGATCCTAATCAAGAATTTCTACAAAACATCCGTTGGGATAGATTTGTGCTTTTCCAAATTTAGTTGTACCCTAACCTCTTTCCATTCATGTGATCCTAATCATGAATTTCTACAAAGCTGTGTTGGTATAGATTTGTGCTTTTACAAATTTATTCGTACCCTAACATCTTTCCATTCATGTAATCCTAATCAAGAATTTCTACAAAGCTGTGTTGGGATAGATTTGTGCTTTTACAAATTTATTCGTACCCTAATCTCTTTCCATTCATGTGATCCTAATCAAGAATTTCTACAAAACATCCGTTGGGATAGATTTGTGCTTTTCCAAATTTAGTTGTACCCTAACCTCTTTCCATTCATGTGATCCTAATCAAGAATTTCTACAAAACGTCCGTTGGGATAGATTTGTGCTTTTACAAATTTTTGCGTACCCTAACCTCTTTCCATTCATGTGATCCTAATCAAAAATTTCTACAAAACATCCGATGTGATAGATTTGTGCTGTTCCAAATTTAGTTCTACCCTAACCTCTTTCCATTCATGTGATCCTAATCAAGAATTTCTACAAAACATCTGTTGGGATAGATTTGTGCTTTTCCAAATTTAGTTGTACCCTACCTTTTTCCATTCATATGATCCTAATCAAGAATTTCTACAAAACTGTGTTGGGATAGATTTGTGCTTTTCCAAATTTAGTTGTACCCTAACCTCTTTCCATTCATGTAATCCTAATCAAGAATTTCCACAAAGCTGTGTTGGGATAGATTTGTGCTTTTACAAATTTATTCGTACCCTAACCTCTTTCCATTTATGTAATCCTAATCAAGAATTTCTACAAAGCTGTGTTGGGATAGATTTGTGCTTTTCCAAATTTAGTTGTACCCTACATTTTTCCATTCATATGATCATAATCAAGAATTTCTACAAAACTGTGTTGGGATAGATTTGTGCTTTTCCAAATTTAGTTGTACCTTAACCTCTTTCCATTCATGTAATCCTAATCAAGAATTTCTACAAAGCTGTGTTGGTATAGATTTGTGCTTTTACAAATTTATTCGTACCCTAACCTCTTTCCATTCATGTAATCCTAATCAAGAATTTCTACAAAGCTGTGTTGGGATAGATTTGTGCTTTTACAAATTTATTCGTACCCTAACCTCTTTCCATTCATGTGATCCTAATCAAGAATTTTTACAAAGCTGTGTTGGGATAGATTTGTGCTTTTACAAATTTATTCGTACCCTAAACTCTCTCCATTCATGTAATCCTAATCAAGAATTTCTACAAAACTGTGTTGGGATAGATTTGTGCGGTTACAAATTTATTCGTACCCTAACCTCTTTCCATTCATGTGATCCTAATCAAGAATTTATACAAAACGTCTGTTGGGATAGATTTGTACTCTTACAAATTTCTGCGTACCCTAACCTCTTTCCATTCATGTGATCCTAATAAAGAATTTCTTCAAAACATCCGATGTGATAGATTTGTGCTGTTCCAAATTTAGTTCTACCTAACCTCTTTCCATTCATGTGATCCTAATCAAGAATTTCTACAAAACATCTGTTGGGATAGATTTGTGCTTTTCCAAATTTAGTTGTACCCTACCTTTTTCCATTCATGTGATCCTAATCAAGAATTTCTACAAAACATCCGTTGGGATAGATTTGTGCTTTTCCAAATTTCGTTGTACCCTAACCTCTTTCCATTCATGTAATCCTAATCAAGAATTTCTACAAAGCTGTGTTGGTATAGATTTGTGCTTTTACAAATTTATTCGTACCCTAACAATTTTACATTCATGTAATCCTAATCAAGAATTTCTACAAAGCTGTGTTGGAATAGATTTGTGCTTTTACAAATTTATTCGTATCCTAACCTCTTTCCATTCATGTGATCCTAATCAAGAATTTCTACAAAGCTGTGTTGGGATAGATTTGTACTTTTGCAAATTTCTTTGTATCCTAACCTCTCTC
The DNA here is from genome assembly GCA_929113105.1 of Agrypnus murinus. Classification (NCBI taxonomy): domain Eukaryota; kingdom Metazoa; phylum Arthropoda; class Insecta; order Coleoptera; family Elateridae; genus Agrypnus; species Agrypnus murinus. The sequence continues at coordinate 5,542,183 of OV816026.1, read as the reverse complement.
CATTCATGTAATCCTAATAAAGAATTTCTACAAAACTGTGTTGGGATAGATTAGTGCGGTTACAAAGTTATCCGTACCCAAACCTCTTTCCATTCATGTGATCCTAATCAAGAATTTCTACAAAACATCTGTTGGGATAGATTTGTGCTTTTCCAAATTTAGTTGTATCCTACCTTTTTCCATTCATGTGATCCTAATCAAGAATTTCTACAAAACATCCGTTGGGATAGATTTGTGCTTTTCCAAATTTAGTTGTACCCTAACCTCTTTCCATTCATGTGATCCTAATCAAGAATTTCTACAAAGCTGTGTTGGTATAGATTTGTGCTTTTACAAATTTATTCGTACCCTAACCTCTTTCCATTCATGTAATCCTAATCAAGAATTTCTACAAAGCTGTGTTGGGATAGATTTGTACTTTTGCAAATTTCTTTGTATCCTAACCTCTCTCCATTCATGTAATCCTAATCAAGAATTTCTACAAAACTGTGTTGGGATAGATTTGTGCGGTTACAAATTTATTCGTACCCTAACCTCTTTCCATTCATGTGATCCTAATCAAGAATTTCTACAAAACGTCCGTTGGGATAGATTTGTACTCTTACAAATTTCTGCGTACCCTAACCTCTTTCCATTCATGTGATCCTAATCAAGAATTTCTTCAAAACGTCCGATGTGATAGATTTGTGCTGTTCCAAATTTAGTTCTACCCTAACCTCTTTCCATTCATGTAATCCTAATCAAGAATTTCTACAAAACTGTGTTGGGATAGATTTATGCGGTTACAAATTTATTCGTACCCTAACCTCTTTCCATTCATGTGATCCTAATCAAGAATTTCTACAAAACGTCCGTTGGGATAGATTTGTACTCTTTCAAATTTCTTCGTACCCTAACCTCTTTCCATTCATGTGATCCTAATCAAGAATTTCTTCAAAACGTCCGATGTGATAGATTTGTGCTTTTCCAAATTTAGTTGTACCCTACCTTTTTCCATTCATGTGATCCTAATCAAGAATTTCTACAAAACATCCTTTGGGATAGATTTGTGCTTTTCCAAATTTAGTTGTACCCTAACCTCTTTCCATTCATGTGATCCTAATCAAGAATTTCTACAAAGCTGTGTTGGTATAGATTTGTGCGTTTACAAATTTATTCGTACCCTAACCTCTTTCCATTCATGTGATCCTAATCAAGAATATCTACAAAACATTCTTTGGGATAGATTTCTGCGTTTACAAATTTCTGCGTACCCTATCGTACCTAACCTCTTTCCATTCATGTAATTATAATCAAGAATTTCTACAAAGCTGTGTTGGTATAGATTTGTGCTTTTACAAATTTATTCGTACCCTAACCTCTTTCCATTCACGTGATCCTAATCAAGAATTTCTACAAAACATTCTTTGGGATAGATTTCTGCGTTTACAAATTTCTGCGTACCCTATCGTACCTAACCTCTTTCCATTCATGTAATTATAATCAAGAATTTCTACAAAGCTGTGTTGGTATAGATTTGTGCTTTTACAAATTTATTCGTACCCTAACCTCTTTCCATTCATGTGATCCTAATCAAGAATTTCTACAAAGCTGTGTTGGTATAGATTTTTGATTTTACAAATTTATTCGTACCCTAACCTCTTTCCATTCATGTGATCCTAATCAAGAATTTCTACAAAGCTGTGTTGGGATAGATTTGTGCTTTTACAACTTTATTCGTACCCTAACCTCTTTCCATTCATGTGATCCTAATCAAGAATTTCTACAAAGCTGTGTTGGGATAGATTTGTACTTTTGCAAATTTCTTTGTATCCTAACCTCTCTCCATTCATGTAATCCTAATCAAGAATTTCTACAAAACTGTGTTGGGATAGATTTGTGCGGTTACAAATTTATTCGTACCCTAACCTCTTTCCATTCATGTGATCCTAATCAAGAATTTCTTCAAAACATCCGATGTGATAGATTTGTGCTGTTCCAAATTTAGTTCTACCTAACCTCTTTCCATTCATGTGATCCTAATCAAGAATTTCTACAAAACATCTGTTGGGATAGATTTGTGCTTTTCCAAATTTAGTTGTACCCTACCTTTTTCCATTCATGTGATCCTAATCAAGAATTTCTACAAAACATCCGTTGGGATAGATTTGTGCTTTTCCAAATTTCGTTGTACCCTAACCTCTTTCCATTCATGTGATCCTAATCAAGAATTTCTACAAAGCTGTGTTGGTATAGATTTGTGCTTTTACAAATTTATTCGTACCCTAACAATTTTACATTCATGTAATCCTAATCAAGAATTTCTACAAAGCTGTGTTGGAATAGATTTGTGCTTTTACAAATTTATTCGTATCCTAACCTCTTTCCATTCATGTGATCCTAATCAAGAATTTATACAAAGTTGTGTTGGGATAGATTTGTACTTTTGCAAATTTCTTTGTATCCTAACCTCTCTCCATTCATGTAATCCTAATAAAGAATTTCTACAAAACTGTGTTGGGATAGATTAGTGCGGTTACAAAGTTATTCGTACCCTAACCTCTTTCCATTCATGTGATCCTAATCAAGAATTTCTACAAAACATCTGTTGGGATAGATTTGTGCTTTTCCAAATTTATTTGTATCCTACCTTTTTCCATTCATGTGATCCTAATCAAGAATTTCTACAAAACATCCGTTGGGATAGATTTGTGCTTTTCCAAATTTAGTTGTACCCTAACCTCTTTCCATTCATGTGATCCTAATCAAGAATTTCTACAAAGCTGTGTTGGTATAGATTTGTGCTTTTACAAATTTATTCGTACCCTAACCTCTTTCCATTCATGTAATCCTAATCAAGAATTTCTACAAAGCTGTGTTGGGATAGATTTGTACTTTTGCAAATTTCTTTGTATCCTAACCTCTCTCCATTCATGTAATCCTAATCAAGAATTTCTACAAAACTGTGTTGGGATAGATTTGTGCGGTTACAAATTTCTGCGTACCCTAACCTCTTTCCATTCATGTGATCCTAATCAAGATTTTCTTCAAAACGTCCGATGTGATAGATTTGTGCTGTTCCAAATTTAGTTCTACCCTAACCTCTTTCCATTCATGTAATCCTAATCAAGAATTTCTACAAAACTGTGTTGGGATAGATTTATGCGGTTACAAATTTATTCGTACCCTAACCTCTTTCCATTCATGTGATCCTAATCAAGAATTTCTACAAAACTTTCGTTGGGATAGATTTGTACTCTTACAAATTTCTGCGTACCCTAACCTCTTTCCATTCATGTGATCCTAATCAAGAATTTCTTCAAAACGTCCGATGTGATAGATTTGTGCTTTTCCAAATTTAGTTGTACCCTACCTTTTTAAATTCATGTGATCCTAATCAAGAATTTCTACAAAACATCCTTTGGGATAGATTTGTGCTTTTCCAAATTTAGTTGTACCCTAACCTCTTTCCATTCATGTGATCCTAATCAAGAATTTCTACAAAGCTGTGTTGGTATAGATTTATGCTTTTCCAAATTTAGTTGTACCCTAACCTCTTTCCATTCACGTGATCCTAATCAAGAATTTCTACAAAACATTCTTTGGGATAGATTTTTGCGTTTACAAATTTCTGCGTACCCTATCGTACCTAACCTCTTTCCATTCATGTAATTATAATCAAGAATTTCTACAAAGCTGTGTTGGTATAGATTTGTGCTTTTACAAATTTATTCGTACCCTAACCTCTTTCCATTCATGTGATCCTAATCAAGAATTTCTACAAAGCTGTGTTGGTATAGATTTTTGATTTTACAAATTTATTCGTACCCTAACCTCTTTCCATTCATGTGATCCTAATCAAGAATTTCTACAAAGCTGTGTTGGGATAGATTTGTGCTTTTACAACTTTATTCGTACCCTAACCTCTCTCCATTCATGTGATCCTAATCAAGAATTTCTACAAAGCTGTGTTGGGATAGATTTGTACTTTTGCAAATTTCTTTGTATCCTAACCTCTCTCCATTCATGTAATCCTAATCAAGAATTTCTACAAAACTGTGTTGGTATAGATTTGTGAGATTACAAATTTATTCGTACCCTAACCTCTTTCCATTCATGTGATCCTAATCAAGAATTTCTACAAAACGTCCGTTGGGATAGATTTGTGCTTTTACAAATTTTTGCGTACCCTAACCTCTTTCCATTCATGTGATCCTAATCAAAAATTTCTACAAAACATCCGATGTGATAGATTTGTGCTTTTCCAAATTTATTTGTACCCTACCTCTTTCCATTTACGTGATGCTAATCAAGAATTTCTACAAAACATTCTTTGGGATAGATTTTTGCGTTTACAGATTTCTGCGTACCCTATCGTACCTAACCTCTTTCCATTCATGTAATTCTAATCAAGAATTTCTACAAAGCTGTGTTGGTATAGATTTGTGTTTTTACAAATTTATTCGTACCCTAACCTCTTTCCATTCATGTGATCCTAATCAAGAATTTCTACAAGACGTCCGTTTGGATAGATTTGTGCTTTTACTATTTTTTGCGTACCCTAACCTCTTTCCATTCATGTGATCCTAATCAAAAATTTCTACAAAACATTCGATGTGATAGATTTGTTCTTTTCCAAATTTATTCGTACCCTAACCTCTTTCCATTCATGTGATCCTAATCAAGAATTTCTACAAAACATGGGTTGGGATAGATTTGTGCTTTTCCAAATTTAGTTGTACCCTAACCTCTTTCCATTCATGTGATCCTAATCAAGAATTTCTACAAAGCTGTGTTGGTATAGATTTGTGCTTTTACAAATTTATTCGTACCCTAACCTCTTTCCATTCATGTGATCCTAATCAAGAATTTCTACAAAGCTGTGTTGGGATAGATTTGTGCTTTTACAAACTTATTCGTACCCTAACCTCTTTCCATTCATGTGATCCTAATCAAGAATTTCTACAAAGCTGTGTTGGGATAGATTTGTACTTTTGCAAATTTCTTTGTATCCTAACCTATCTCCATTCATGTAATCCTAATCAAGAATTTCTACAAAACTGTGTTGGGATAGATTTGTGCGGTTACAAATTTATTCGTACCCTAACCTCTTTCCATTCATGTGATCCTAATCAAGAATTTCTACAAAACGTCCGATGTGATAGATTTGTGCTGTTCCAAATTTAGTTCTACCCTAACCTCTTTCCATTCATGTGATCCTAATCAAGAATTTCTACAAAACATCCGTTGGGATAGATTTGTGCTTTTCCAAATTTAGTTGTATCCTACCTTTTTCCATTCATGTGATCCTAATCAAGAATTTCTACAAAACATCCGTTGGGATAGATTTGTGCTTTTCCAAATTTAGTTGTACCCTAACCTCTTTCCATTCATGTGATCCTAATCAAGAATTTCTACAAAGCTGTGTTGGTATAGATTTGTGCTTTTACAAATTTATTCGTACCCTAACCTCTTTCCATTCATGTAATACTAATCAAGAATTTCTACAAAGCTGTGTTGGGATAGATTTGTACTTTTGCAAATTTCTTTGTATCCTAACCTCTCTCCATTTATGTAATCCTAATCAAGAATTTCTACAAAACTGTGTTGGGATAGATTTGTGCGGTTACAAATTTATTCGTACCCTAACCTCTTTCCATTCATGTGATCCTAATCAAGATTTTCTTCAAAACGTCCGATGTGATAGATTTGTGCTGTTCCAAATTTAGTTCTACCCTAACCTCTTTCCATTCATGTAATCCTAATCAAGAATTTCTACAAAACTGTGTTGGGATAGATTTATGCGGTTACAAATTTATTCGTACCGTAACCTCTTTCCATTCGTGTGATCCTAATCAAGAATTTCTACAAAACGTCCGTTGGGATAGATTTGTACTCTTACAAATTTCTGCGTACCCTAACCTCTTTCCATTCATGTGATCCTAATCAAGAATTTCTTCAAAACGTCCGATGTGATAGATTTGTGCTTTTCCAAATTTAGTTGTACCCTACCTTTTTCCATTCATGTGATCCTAATCAAGAATTTCTACAAAACATCCTTTGGGATAGATTTGTGCTTTTCCAAATTTAGTTGTACCCTAACCTCTTTCCATTCATGTGATCCTAATCAAGAATTTCTACAAAGCTGTGTTGGGATAGATTTATGCGTTTACAAATTTATTCGTACCCTAACCTCTTTCCATTCATGTGATCCTAATCAAGAATATCTACAAAACGTCCGTTGGGATAGTTTTGTGCTTTTACAAATTTATTTGTACCCTACCTCTTTCCATTCACGTGATCCTAATCAAGAATTTCTACAAAACATTCTTTGGGATAGATTTTTGCGTTTACAAATTTCTGCGTACCCTATCGTACCTAACCTCTTTCCATTCATGTAATTATAATCAAGAATTTCTACAAAGCTGTGTGGGTATAGATTTGTACTTTTACAAATTTATTCGTACCCTAACCTCTTTCCATTCATGTGATCCTAATCAAGAATTTCTACAAAGCTGTGTTGGTATAGATTTTTGATTTTACAAATTTATTCGTACCCTAACCTCTTTCCATTCATGTGATCCTAATCAAGAATTTCTACAAAGCTGTGTTGGGATAGATTTGTGCTTTTACAACTTTATTCGTACCCTAACCTCTTTCCATTCATGTGATCCTAATCAAGAATTTCTACAAAGCTGTGTTGGGATAGATTTGTACTTTTGCAAATTTCTTTGTATCCTAACCTCTCTCCATTCATGTAATCCTAATCAAGAATTTCTACAAAACTGTGTTGGTATAGATTAGTGCGATTACAAATTTATTCGTACCCTAACCTCTTTCCATTCATGTGATCCTAATCAAGAATTTCTACAAAACGTCCGTTGGGATAGATTTGTGCTTTTACAATTTTTTGCGTACCCTAACCTCTTTCCATTCATGTGATCCTAATCAAAAATTTCTACAAAACATCCGATGTGATAGATTTGTGCTTTTCCAAATTTATTTGTACCCTACCTCTTTCCATTTACGTGATCCTAATCAAGAATTTCTACAAAACATTCTTTGGAATAGATTTTTGCGTTTACAGATTTCTGCGTACCCTATCGTACCTAACCTCTTTCCATTCATGTAATTCTAATCAAGAATTTCTACAAAGCTGTGTTGGTATAGATTTGTGTTTTTACAAATTTATTCGTACCCTAACCTCTTTCCATTCATGTGATCCTAATCAAGAATTTCTACAAAACATCCGATGTGATAGATTTGTTCTTTTCCAAATTTATTCGTACCCTAACCTCTTTCCATTCATGTCATCCTAATCAAGAATTTCTACAAAACATGGGTTGGGATAGATTTGTGCTTTTCCAAATTTAGTTGTACCCTAACCTCTTTCCATTAATGTGATCCTAATCAAGAATTTCTACAAAGCTGTGTTGGTATAGATTTGTGCTTTTACAAATTTATTCGTACCCTAACCTCTTTCCATTCATGTGATCCTAATCAAGAATTTCTACAAAGCTGTGTTGGGATAGATTTGTGCTTTTACAAATTTATTCGTACCCTAACCTCTTTCCATTCATGTGATCCTAATCAAGAATTTCTACAAAGCTGTGTTGGGATAGATTTGTACTTTTGCAAATTTCTTTGTATCCTAACCTATCTCCATTCATGTAATCCTAATCAAGAATTTCTACAAAACTGTGTTGGGATAGATTTGTGCGGTTACAAATTTATTCGTACCCTAACCTCTTTCCATTCATGTGATCCTAATCAAGAATTTCTACAAAACGTCCGATGTGATAGATTTGTGCTGTTCCAAATTTAGTTCTACCCTAACCTCTTTCCATTCATGTGATCCTAATCAAGAATTTCTACAAAACATCCGTTGGGATAGATTTGTGCTTTTCCAAATTTAGTTGTACCCTACCTTTTTCAATTCATGTGATCCTAATCAAGAATTTCTACAAAACATCCGTTGGGATAGATTTGTGCTTTTCCAAATTTAGTTGTACCCTAACCTCTTTCCATTCATGTGATCCTAATCAAGAATTTCTACAAAGCTGTGTTGGTATAGATTTGTGCGTTTACAAATTTATTCGTACCCTAACCTCTTTCCATTCATGTGATCCTAATCAAGAATTTCTACAAAACGTCCGTTGGGATAGATTTGTGCGTTTACAAATTTATTTGTACCCTACCTCTTTCCATTCACGTGATCCTAATCAAGAATTTCTACAAAACATTCTTTGGGGTAGATTTTTGCGTTTACAGATTTCTGCGTACCCTATCGTACCTAACCTCTTTCCATTCATGTAATTCTAATCAAGAATTTCTACAAAGCTGTGTTGGTATAGATTTGTGTTTTTACAAATTTATTCGTACCCTAACCTCTTTCCATTCATGTGATCCTAATCAAGAATTTCTACAAGACGTCCGTTGGGATAGATTTGTGCTTTTACTATTTTTTGCGTACCCTAACCTCTTTCCATTCATGTGATCCAAATCAAAAAATTTCTACAAAACATCCGATGTGATAGATTTGTGCTTTTCCAAATTTTATTGTACCCTACCTCTTTCCATTCACGTGATCCTAATCAAGAATTTCTACAAAACATTCGTTGGGATAGATTTTTGCGTTTACAGATTTCTGCGTACCCTATCGTACCTAACCTCTTTCCATTCATGTGATCCTAATCAAGAATTTCTACAAAGCTGTGTTGGGATAGATTTGTGTTGTTCCAATTTATTCGTACCCTAACCTCTTTCCATTCATGTGATCCTAATCAAGAATTTCTACAAAACATGGGTTGGGATAGATTTGTGCTTTTCCAAATTTAGTTGTACCCTAACCTCTTTCCATTCATGTGATCCTAATCAAGAATTTCTACAAAGCTGTGTTGGTATAGATTTGTGCTTTTACAAATTTATTCGTACCCTAACCTCTTTCCATTCATGTGATCCTATTCAAGAATTTCTACAAAGCTGTGTTGGGATAGATTTGTGCTTTTACAAATTTATTCGTACCCTAACCTCTTTCCATTTATGTGATCCTAATCAAGAATTTCTACAAAGCTGTGTTGGGATAGATTTGTACTTTTGCAAATTTCTTTGTATCCTAACCTCTCTCCATTCATGTAATCCTAATCAAGAATTTCTACAAAACTGTGTTGGGATAGATTTGTGCGGTTACAAATTTATTTGTACCCTAACCTCTTTCCATTCATGTGATCCTAATCAAGAATTTCTACAAAACGTCCGTTGGGATAGATTTGTACTCTTACAAATTTCTGCGTACCCTAACCTCTTTCCATTCATGTGATCCTAATCAAGAATTTCTTCAAAACTTCCGATGTGATAGATTTGTGCTGTTCCAAATTTAGTTCTACCCTAACCTCTTTCCATTCATGTGATCCTAATCAAGAATTTCTACAAAACGTCCGTTGGGATAGATTTGTGCTTTTCCAAATTTAGTTGTACCCTACCTCTTTCCATTCATGTGATCCTAATCAAGAATTTCTACAAAACATCCGTTGGGATAGATTTGTGCTTTTCCAAATTTAGTTGTACCCTAACCTCTTTCCATTCATGTGATGCTAATCAAGAATTTCTACAAAACATTCTTTGGGATAGATTTTTTCGTTTACAGATTTCTGCGTACCCTATCGTACCTAACCTCTTTCCATTCATGTAATTCTAATCAAGAATTTCTACAAAGCTGTGTTGGTATAGATTTGTGTTTTTACAAATTTATTCGTACCCTAACCTCTTTCCATTCATGTGATCCTAATCAAGAATTTCTACAAGACGTCCGTTGGGATAGATTTGTGCTTTTACTATTTTTTGCGTACCCTAACCTCTTTCCATTCATGTGATCCTAATCAAAAAATTTCTACAAAACATCCGATGTGATAGATTTGTGCTGTTCCAAATTTAGTTCTACCCTAACCTAGTTTCCATTCATGTGATCCTAATCAAGAATTTCTAGAAAACATCTGTTGGGATAGATTTGTGCTTTTCCAAATTTAGTTGTACCCTACCTTTTTCCATTCATATGATCCTAATCAAGAATTTCTACAAAACTGTGTTGGGATAGATTTGTGCTGTTCCAAATTTAGTTGTACCCTAACCTCTTTCCATTCATGTAATCCTAATCAAGAATTTCCACAAAGCTGTGTTGGGATAGATTTGTGCTTTTACAAATTTATTCGTACCCTAACCTCTTTCCATTTATGTAATCCTAATCAAGAATTTCTACAAAGCTGTGTTGGGATAGATTTGTGCTTTTCCAAATTTAGTTGTACCCTACCTTTTTCCATTCATATGATCCTAATCAAGAATTTCTACAAAACTGTGTTGGGATAGATTTGTGCTTTTCCAAATTTAGTTGTACCTTAACCTCTTTCCATTCATGTGATCCTAATCAAAAATTTCTACAAAACATCCGATGTGATAGATTTGTTCTTTTCCAAATTTATTCGTACCCTAACCTCTTTCCATTCATGTGATCCTAATCAAGAATTTCTACAAAACATGGGTTGGGATAGATTTGTGCTTTTCCAAATTTAGTTGTACCCTAACCTCTTTCCATTCATGTGATCCTAATCAAGAATTTCTACAAAGCTGTGTTGGTATAGATTTGTGCTTTTACAAATTTATTCGTACCCTAACCTCTTTCCATTCATGTGATCCTAATCAAGAATTTCTACAAAGCTGTGTTGGGATAGATTTGTGCTTTTACAAATTTATTCGTACCCTAACCTCTTTCCATTCATGTGATCCTAATCAAGAATTTCTACAAAGCTGTGTTGGGATAGATTTGTACTTTTGCAAATTTCTTTGTATCCTAACCTATCTCCATTCATGTAATCCTAATCAAGAATTTCTACAAAACTGTGTTGGGATAGATTTGTGCGGTTACAAATTTATTCGTACCCTAACCTCTTTCCATTCATGTGATCCTAATCAAGAATTTCTACAAAACGTCCGATGTGATAGATTTGTGCTGTTCCAAATTTAGTTCTACCCTAACCTCTTTCCATTCATGTGATCCTAATCAAGAATTTCTACAAAACATCCGTTGGGATAGATTTGTGCTTTTCCAAATTTAGTTGTATCCTACCTTTTTCCATTCATGTGATCCTAATCAAGAATTTCTACAAAACATCCGTTGGGATAGATTTGTGCTTTTCCAAATTTAGTTGTACCCTAACCTCTTTCCATTCATGTGATCCTAATCAAGAATTTCTACAAAGCTGTGTTGGTATAGATTTGTGCTTTTACAAATTTATTCGTACCCTAACCTCTTTCCATTCATGTAATACTAATCAAGAATTTCTACAAAGCTGTGTTGGGATAGATTTGTACTTTTGCAAATTTCTTTGTATCCTAACCTCTCTCCATTTATGTAATCCTAATCAAGAATTTCTACAAAACTGTGTTGGGATAGATTTGTGCGGTTACAAATTTATTCGTACCCTAACCTCTTTCCATTCATGTGATCCTAATCAAGAATTTCTACAAAACGTCCGTTGGGATAGATTTGTACTCTTACAAATTTCTGCGTACCCTAACCTCTTTCCATTCATGTGATCCTAATCAAGATTTTCTTCAAAACGTCCGATGTGATAGATTTGTGCTGTTCCAAATTTAGTTCTACCCTAACCTCTTTCCATTCATGTAATCCTAATCAAGAATTTCTACAAAACTGTGTTGGGATAGATTTATGCGGTTACAAATTTATTCGTACCGTAACCTCTTTCCATTCGTGTGATCCTAATCAAGAATTTCTACAAAACGTCCGTTGGGATAGATTTGTACTCTTACAAATTTCTGCGTACCCTAACCTCTTTCCATTCATGTGATCCTAATCAAGAATTTCTTCAAAACGTCCGATGTGATAGATTTGTGCTTTTCCAAATTTAGTTGTACCCTACCTTTTTCCATTCATGTGATCCTAATCAAGAATTTCTACAAAACATCCTTTGCGATAGATTTGTGCTTTTCCAAATTTAGTTGTACCCTAACCTCTTTCCATTCATGTGATCCTAATCAAGAATTTCTACAAAGCTGTGTTGGGATAGATTTATGCGTTTACAAATTTATTCGTACCCTAACCTCTTTCCATTCATGTGATCCTAATCAAGAATATCTACAAAACGTCCGTTGGGATAGTTTTGTGCTTTTACAAATTTATTTGTACCCTACCTCTTTCCATTCACGTGATCCTAATCAAGAATTTCTACAAAACATTCTTTGGGATAGATTTTTGCGTTTACAAATTTCTGCGTACCCTATCGTACCTAACCTCTTTCCATTCATGTAATTATAATCAAGAATTTCTACAAAGCTGTGTTGGTATAGATTTGTGCTTTTACAAATTTATTCGTACCCTAACCTCTTTCCATTCATGTGATCCTAATCAAGAATTTCTACAAAGCTGTGTTGGTATAGATTTTTGATTTTACAAATTTATTCGTACCCTAACCTCTTTCCATTCATGTGATCCTAATCAAGAATTTCTACAAAGCTGTGTTGGGATAGATTTGTGCTTTTACAACTTTATTCGTACCCTAACCTCTTTCCATTCATGTGATCCTAATCAAGAATTTCTACAAAGCTGTGTTGGGATAGATTTGTACTTTTGCAAATTTCTTTGTATCCTAACCTCTCTCCATTCATGTAATCCTAATCAAGAATTTCTACAAAACTGTGTTGGTATAGATTAGTGCGATTACAAATTTATTCGTACCCTAACCTCTTTCCATTCATGTGATCCTAATCAAGAATTTCTACAAAACGTCCGTTGGGATAGATTTGTGCTTTTACAATTTTTTGCGTAACCTAACCTCTTTCCATTCATGTGATCCTAATCAAAAATTTCTACAAAACATCCGATGTGATAGATTTGTGCTTTTCCAAATTTATTTGTACCCTACCTCTTTCCATTTACGTGATCCTAATCAAGAATTTCTACAAAACATTCTTTGGAATAGATTTTTGCGTTTACAGATTTCTGCGTACCCTATCGTACCTAACCTCTTTCCATTCATGTAATTCTAATCAAGAATTTCTACAAAGCTGTGTTGGTATAGATTTGTGTTTTTACAAATTTATTCGTACCCTAACCTCTTTCCATTCATGTGATCCTAATCAAGAATTTCTACAAAACATCCGATGTGATAGATTTGTTCTTTTCCAAATTTATTCGTACCCTAACCTCTTTCCATTCATGTCATCCTAATCAAGAATTTCTACAAAACATGGGTTGGGATAGATTTGTGCTTTTCCAAATTTAGTTGTACCCTAACCTCTTTCCATTAATGTGATCCTAATCAAGAATTTCTACAAAGCTGTGTTGGTATAGATTTGTGCTTTTACAAATTTATTCGTACCCTAACCTCTTTCCATTCATGTGATCCTAATCAAGAATTTCTACAAAGCTGTGTTGGGATAGATTTGTGCTTTTACAAATTTATTCGTACCCTAACCTCTTTCCATTCATGTGATCCTAATCAAGAATTTCTACAAAGCTGTGTTGGGATAGATTTGTACTTTTGCAAATTTCTTTGTATCCTAACCTATCTCCATTCATGTAATCCTAATCAAGAATTTCTACAAAACTGTGTTGGGATAGATTTGTGCGGTTACAAATTTATTCGTACCCTAACCTCTTTCCATTCATGTGATCCTAATCAAGAATTTCTACAAAACGTCCGATGTGATAGATTTGTGCTGTTCCAAATTTAGTTCTACCCTAACCTCTTTCCATTCATGTGATCCTAATCAAGAATTTCTACAAAACATCCGTTGGGATAGATTTGTGCTTTTCCAAATTTAGTTGTACCCTACCTTTTTCAATTCATGTGATCCTAATCAAGAATTTCTACAAAACATCCGTTGGGATAGATTTGTGCTTTTCCAAATTTAGTTGTACCCTAACCTCTTTCCATTCATGTGATCCTAATCAAGAATTTCTACAAAGCTGTGTTGGTATAGATTTGTGCGTTTACAAATTTATTCGTACCCTAACCTCTTTCCATTCATGTGATCCTAATCAAGAATTTCTACAAAACGTCCGTTGGGATAGATTTGTGCGTTTACAAATTTATTTGTACCCTACCTCTTTCCATTCACGTGATCCTAATCAAGAATTTCTACAAAACATTCTTTGGGGTAGATTTTTGCGTTTACAGATTTCTGCGTACCCTATCGTACCTAACCTCTTTCCATTCATGTAATTCTAATCAAGAATTTCTACAAAGCTGTGTTGGTATAGATTTGTGTTTTTACAAATTTATTCGTACCCTAACCTCTTTCCATTCATGTGATCCTAATCAAGAATTTCTACAAGACGTCCGTTGGGATAGATTTGTGCTTTTACTATTTTTTGCGTACCCTAACCTCTTTCCATTCATGTGATCCAAATCAAAAAATTTCTACAAAACATCCGATGTGATAGATTTGTGCTTTTCCAAATTTATTTGTACCCTACCTCTTTCCATTCACGTGATCCTAATCAAGAATTTCTACAAAACATTCGTTGGGATAGATTTTTGCGTTTACAGATTTCTGCGTACCCTATCGTACCTAACCTCTTTCCATTCATGTGATCCTAATCAAGAATTTCTACAAAGCTGTGTTGGGATAGATTTGTGTTGTTCCAATTTATTCGTACCCTAACCTCTTTCCATTCATGTGATCCTAATCAAGAATTTCTACAAAACATGGGTTGGGATAGATTTGTGCTTTTCCAAATTTAGTTGTACCCTAACCTCTTTCCATTCATGTGATCCTAATCAAGAATTTCTACAAAGCTGTGTTGGTATAGATTTGTGCTTTTACAAATTTATTCGTACCCTAACCTCTTTCCATTCATGTGATCCTATTCAAGAATTTCTACAAAGCTGTGTTGGGATAGATTTGTGCTTTTACAAATTTATTCGTACCCTAACCTCTTTCCATTCATGTGATCCTAATCAAGAATTTCTACAAAGCTGTGTTGGGATAGATTTGTACTTTTGCAAATTTCTTTGTATCCTAACCTCTCTCCATTCATGTAATCCTAATCAAGAATTTCTACAAAACTGTGTTGGGATAGATTTGTGCGGTTACAAATTTATTTGTACCCTAACCTCTTTCCATTCATGTGATCCTAATCAAGAATTTCTACAAAACGTCCGTTGGGATAGATTTGTACTCTTACAAATTTCTGCGTACCCTAACCTCTTTCCATTCATGTGATCCTAATCAAGAATTTCTTCAAAACTTCCGATGTGATAGATTTGTGCTGTTCCAAATTTAGTTCTACCCTAACCTCTTTCCATTCATGTGATCCTAATCAAGAATTTCTACAAAACGTCCGTTGGGATAGATTTGTGCTTTTCCAAATTTAGTTGTACCCTACCTTTTTCCATTCATGTGATCCTAATCAAGAATTTCTACAAAACATCCGTTGGGATAGATTTGTGCTTTTCCAAATTTAGTTGTACCCTAACCTCTTTCCATTCATGTGATGCTAATCAAGAATTTCTACAAAACATTCTTTGGGATAGATTTTTTCGTTTACAGATTTCTGCGTACCCTATCGTACCTAACCTCTTTCCATTCATGTAATTCTAATCAAGAATTTCTACAAAGCTGTGTTGGTATAGATTTGTGTTTTTACAAATTTATTCGTACCCTAACCTCTTTCCATTCATGTGATCCTAATCAAGAATTTCTACAAGACGTCCGTTGGGATAGATTTGTGCTTTTACTATTTTTTGCGTACCCTAACCTCTTTCCATTCATGTGATCCTAATCAAAAAATTTCTACAAAACATCCGATGTGATAGATTTGTGCTGTTCCAAATTTAGTTCTACCCTAACCTAGTTTCCATTCATGTGATCCTAATCAAGAATTTCTAGAAAACATCTGTTGGGATAGATTTGTGCTTTTCCAAATTTAGTTGTACCCTACCTTTTTCCATTCATATGATCCTAATCAAGAATTTCTACAAAACTGTGTTGGGATAGATTTGTGCTTTTCCAAATTTAGTTGTACCCTAACCTCTTTCCATTCATGTAATCCTAATCAAGAATTTCCACAAAGCTGTGTTGGGATAGATTTGTGCTTTTACAAATTTATTCGTACCCTAACCTCTTTCCATTTATGTAATCCTAATCAAGAATTTCTACAAAGCTGTGTTGGGATAGATTTGTGCTTTTCCAAATTTAGTTGTACCCTACCTTTTTCC
The DNA here is from genome assembly GCA_929113105.1 of Agrypnus murinus. Lineage (NCBI taxonomy): Eukaryota > Metazoa > Arthropoda > Insecta > Coleoptera > Elateridae > Agrypnus > Agrypnus murinus. The sequence goes on along the minus strand of OV816026.1, from coordinate 5,525,969 downwards.
ATTCATATGATCCTAATCAAGAATTTCTACAAAACTGTGTTGGGATAGATTTGTGCTTTTCCAAATTTAGTTGTACCTTAACCTCTTTCCATTCATGTAATCCTAATCAAGAATTTCTACAAAGCTGTGTTGGTATAGATTTGTGCTTTTACAAATTTATTCGTACCCTAACCTCTTTCCATTCATGTAATCCTAATCAAGAATTTCTACAAAGCTTTGTTGGGATAGATTTGTGCTTTTACAAATTTATTCGTACCCTAACCTCTTTCCATTCATGTGATCCTAATCAAGAATTTCTACAAAGCTGTGTTGGGATAGATTTGTGCTTTTACAAATTTATTCGTACCCTAAACTCTCTCCATTCATGTAATCCTAATCAAGAATTTCTACAAAACTGTGTTGGGATAGATTTGTGCGGTTACAAATTTATTCGTACCCTAACCTCTTTCCATTCATGTGATCCTAATCAAGAATTTCTACAAAACGTCTGTTGGGATAGATTTGTACTCTTACAAATTTCTGCGTACCCTAACCTCTTTCCATTCATGTGATTCTAATCAACAATTTCTTCAAAACATCCGATGTGATAGATTTGTGCTGTTCCAAATTTAGTTCTACCTAACCTCTTTCCATTCATGTGATCCTAATCAAGAATTTCTACAAAACATCTGTTGGGATAGATTTGTGCTTTTCCAAATTTAGTTGTACCCTACCTTTTTCCATTCATGTGATCCTAATCAAGAATTTCTACAAAACATCCGTTGGGATAGATTTGTCCTTTTCCAAATTTCGTTGTACCCTAACCTCTTTCCATTCATGTAATCCTAATCAAGAATTTCTACAAAGCTGTGTTGGTATAGATTTGTGCTTTTACAAATTTATTCGTACCCTAACAATTTTACATTCATGTAATCCTAATCAAGAATTTCTACAAAGCTGTGTTGGAATAGATTTGTGCTTTTACAAATTTATTCGTATCCTAACCTCTTTCCATTCATGTGATCCTAATCAAGAATTTCTACAAAGCTGTGTTGGGATAGATTTGTACTTTTGCAAATTTCTTTGTATCCTAACCTCTCTCCATTCATGTAATCCTAATAAAGAATTTCTACAAAACTGTGTTGGGATAGATTAGTGCGGTTACAAAGTTATCCGTACCCAAACCTCTTTCCATTCATGTGATCCTAATCAAGATTTTCTACAAAACATCTGTTGGGATAGATTTGTGCTTTTCCAAATTTAGTTGTATCCTACCTTTTTCCATTCATGTGATCCTAATCAAGAATTTCTACAAAACATCCGTTGGGATAGATTTGTGCTTTTCCAAATTTAGTTGTACCCTAACCTCTTTCCATTCATGTGATCCTAATCAAGAATTTCTACAAAGCTGTGTTGGTATAGATTTCTGCTTTTACAAATTTATTCGTACCCTAACCTCTTTCCATTCATGTAATCCTAATCAAGAATTTCTACAAAGCTGTGTTGGGATAGATTTGTACTTTTGCAAATTTCTTTGTATCCTAACCTCTCTCCATTCATGTAATCCTAATCAAGAATTTCTACAAAACTGTGTTGGGATAGATTTGTGCGGTTACAAATTTATTCGTACCCTAACCTCTTTCCATTCATGTGATCCTAATCAAGAATTTCTACAAAACGTCCGTTGGGATAGATTTGTACTCTTACAAATTTCTGCGTACCCTAACCTCTTTCCATTCATGTGATCCTAATCAAGAATTTCTTCAAAACGTCCGATGTGATAGATTTGTGCTGTTCCAAATTTAGTTCTACCCTAACCTCTTTCCATTCATGTAATCCTAATCAAGAATTTCTACAAAGCTGTGTTGGGATAGATTTATGCGGTTACAAATTTATTCGTACACTAACCTCTTTCCATTCATGTGATCCTAATCAAGAATTTCTACAAAACGTCCGTTGGGATAGATTTGTACTCTTACAAATTTCTGCGTACCCTAACCTCTTTCCATTCATGTGATCCTAATCAAGAATTTCTTCAAAACGTCCGATGTGATAGATTTGTGCTTTTCCAAATTTAGTTGTACCCTACCTTTTTCCATTCATGTGATCCTAATCAAGAATTTCTACAAAACATCCTTTGGGATAGATTTGTGCTTTTCCAAATTTAGTTGTACCCTAACCTCTTTCCATTCATGTGATCCTAATCAAGAATTTCTACAAAGCTGTGTTGGTATAGATTTGTGCGTTTACAAATTTATTCGTACCCTAACCTCTTTCCATTCATGTGATCCTAATCAAGAATATCTACAAAACGTCCGTTGTGATAATTTTGTGCTTTTACAAATTTATTTGTACCCTACCTTTTTCCATTCACGTGATCCTAATCAAGAATTTCTACAAAACATTCTTTGGGATAGATTTCTGCGTTTACAAATTTCTGCGTACCCTATCGTACCTAACCTCTTTCCATTCATGTAATTATAATCAAGAATTTCTACAAAGCTGTGTTGGTATAGATTTGTGCTTTTACAAATTTATTCGTACCCTAACCTCTTTCCATTCATGTGATCCTAATCAAGAATTTCTACAAAGCTGTGTTGGTATAGATTTTTGATTTTACAAATTTATTCGTACCCTAACCTCTTTCCATTCATGTGATCCTAATCAAGAATTTCTACAAAGCTGTGTTGGGATAGATTTGTGCTTTTACAACTTTATTCGTACCATAACCTCTTTCCATTCATGTGATCCTAATCAAGAATTTCTACAAAGCTGTGTTGGGATAGATTTGTACTTTTGCAAATTTCTTTGTATCCTAACCTCTCTCCATTCATGTAATCCTAATCAAGAATTTCTACAAAACTGTGTTGGGATAGATTTGTGCGGTTACAAATTTATTCGTACCCTAACCTCTTTCCATTCATGTGATCCTAATCAAGAATTTCTTCAAAACATCCGATGTGATAGATTTGTGCTGTTCCAAATTTAGTTCTACCTAACCTCTTTCCATTCATGTGATCCTAATCAAGAATTTCTACAAAACATCTGTTGCGATAGATTTGTGCTTTTCCAAATTTAGTTGTACCCTACCTTTTTCCATTCATGTGATCCTAATCAAGAATTTCTACAAAACATCCGTTGGGATAGATTTGTGCTTTTACAAATTTATTCGTACCCTAACCTCTTTCCATTCATGTGATCCTAATCAAGAATTTCTACAAAGCTGTGTTGGTATAGATTTGTGCTTTTACAAATTTATTCGTACCCTAACAATTTTACATTCATGTAATCCTAATCAAGAATTTCTACAAAGCTGTGTTGGTATAGATTTGTGCTTTTACAAATTTATTCGTACCCTAACAATTTTACATTCATGTAATCCTAATCAAGAATTTCTACAAAGCTGTGTTGGGATAGATTAGTGCGGTTACAAAGTTATTCGTACCCTAACCTCTTTCCATTCATGTGATCCTAATCAAGAATTTCTACAAAACATCTGTTGGGATAGATTTGTGCTTTTCCAAATTTAGTTGTATCCTACCTTTTTCCATTCATGTGATCCTAATCAAGAATTTCTACAAAACATCCGTTGGGATAGATTTGTGCTTTTCCAAATTTAGTTGTACCCTAACCTCTTTCCATTCATGTGATCCTAATCAAGAATTTCTACAAAGCTGTGTTGGTATAGATTTGTGCTTTTACAAATTTATTCGTACCCTAACCTCTTTCCATTCATGTAATCCTAATCAAGAATTTCTACAAAACTGTGTTGGGATAGATTTGTGCGGTTACAAATTTATTCGTACCCTAACCTCTTTCCATTCATGTGATCCTAATCAAGAATTTCTACAAAACTGTGTTGGGATAGATTTGTGCGGTTACAAATTTATTCGTACCCTAACCTCTCTCCATTCATGTAATCCTAATCAAGAATTTCTACAAAACTGTGTTGGGATAGATTTGTGCGGTTACAAATTTATTCGTACCCTAACCTCTCTCCATTCATGTAATCCTAATCAAGAATTTCTACAAAACTGTGTTGGGATAGATTTGTGCGGTTACAAATTTATTCGTACCCTAACCTCTTTCCATTCATGTGATCCTAATCAAGAATTTCAACAAAACATCTGTTGGGATAGATTTGTGCTTTTCCAAATTTAGTTGTATCCTACCTTTTTCCATTCATGTGATCCTAATCAAGAATTTCTACAAAACATCCGTTGGGATAGATTTGTGCTTTTCCAAATTTAGTTGTACCCTAACCTCTTTCCATTCATGTGATCCTAATCAAGAATTTCTACAAAGCTGTGTTGGTATAGATTTGTGCTTTTACAAATTTATTCGTACCCTAACCTCTTTCCATTCATGTAATCCTAATCAAGAATTTCTACAAAACTGTGTTGGGATAGATTTGTGCTTTTACAAATTTATTCGTACCCTAACCTCTTTCCATTCATGTAATCCTAATCAAGAATTTCTACAAAACTGTGTTGGGATAGATTTGTGCGGTTACAAATTTATTCGTACCCTAACCTCTCTCCATTCATGTAATCCTAATCAAGAATTTCTACAAAACTGTGTTGGGATAGATTTGTGCGGTTACAAATTTATTCGTACCCTAACCTCTTTCCATTCATGTGATCCTAATCAAGAATTTCTACAAAACGTCCGTTGGGATAGATTTGTACTCTTACAAATTTCTGCGTACCCTAACCTCTTTCCATTCATGTGATCCTAATCAAGAATTTCTTCAAAACGTCCGATGTGATAGATTTGTGCTTTTCCAAATTTAGTTGTACCCTACCTTTTTCCATTCATGTGATCCTAATCAAGAATTTCTACAAAACATCCTTTGGGATAGATTTGTGCTTTTCCAAATTTAGTTGTACCCTAACCTCTTTCCATTCATGTGATCCTAATCAAGAATTTCTACAAAGCTGTGTTGGGATAGATTTATGCGTTTACAAATTTATTCGTACCCTAACCTCTTTCCATTCATGTGATCCTAATCAAGAATATCTACAAAACGTCCGTTGGGATAGTTTTGTGCTTTTACAAATTTATTTGTACCCTACCTCTTTCCATTCACGTGATCCTAATCAAGAATTTCTACAAAACATTCTTTGGGATAGATTTTTGCGTTTACAAATTTCTGCGTACCCTATCGTACCTAACCTCTTTCCATTCATGTAATTATAATCAAGAATTTCTACAAAGCTGTGTTGGTATAGATTTGTGCTTTTACAAATTTATTCGTACCCTAACCTCTTTCCATTCATGTGATCCTAATCAAGAATTTCTACAAAGCTGTGTTGGTATAGATTTTTGATTTTACAAATTTATTCGTACCCTAACCTCTTTCCATTCATGTGATCCTAATCAAGAATTTCTACAAAGCTGTGTTGGGATAGATTTGTGCTTTTACAACTTTATTCGTACCCTAACCTCTCTCCATTCATGTGATCCTTTTCAAGAATTTCTACAAAGCTGTGTTGGGATAGATTTGTACTTTTGCAAATTTCTTTGTATCCTAACCTCTCTCCATTCATGTAATCCTAATCAAGAATTTCTACAAAACTGTGTTGGTATAGATTTGTGAGATTACAAATTTATTCGTACCCTAACCTCTTTCCATTCATGTGATCCTAATCAAGAATTTCTACAAAACGTCCGTTGGGATAGATTTGTGCTTTTACAAATTTTTGCGTACCCTAACCTCTTTCCATTCATGTGATCCTAATCAAAAATTTCTACAAAACATCCGATGTGATAGATTTGTGCTTTTCCAAATTTATTTGTACCCTACCTCTTTCCATTTACGTGATGCTAATCAAGAATTTCTACAAAACATTCTTTGGGATAGATTTTTGCGTTTACAGATTTCTGCGTACCCTATCGTACCTAACCTCTTTCCATTCATGTAATTCTAATCAAGAATTTCTACAAAGCTGTGTTGGTATAGATTTGTGTTTTTACAAATTTATTCGTACCCTAACCTCTTTCCATTCATGTGATCCTAATCAAGAATTTCTACAAGACGTCCGTTGGGATAGATTTGTGCTTTTACTATTTTTTGCGTACCCTAACCTCTTTCCATTCATGTGATCCTAATCAAAAATTTCTACAAAACATCCGATGTGATAGATTTGTTCTTTTCCAAATTTATTCGTACCCTAACCTCTTTCCATTCATGTGATCCTAATCAAGAATTTCTACAAAACATGGGTTGGGATAGATTTGTGCTTTTCCAAATTTAGTTGTACCCTAACCTCTTTCCATTCATGTGATCCTAATCAAGAATTTCTACAAAGCTGTGTTGGTATAGATTTGTGCTTTTACAAATTTATTCGTACCCTAACCTCTTTCCATTCATGTGATCCTAATCAAGAATTTCTACAAAGCTGTGTTGGGATAGATTTGTGCTTTTACAAATTTATTCGTACCCTAACCTCTTTCCATTCATGTGATCCTAATCAAGAATTTCTACAAAGCTGTGTTGGGATAGATTTGTACTTTTGCAAATTTCTTTGTATCCTAACCTATCTCCATTCATGTAATCCTAATCAAGAATTTCTACAAAACTGTGTTGGGATAGATTTGTGCGGTTACAAATTTATTCGTACCCTAACCTCTTTCCATTCATGTGATCCTAATCAAGAATTTCTACAAAACGTCCGATGTGATAGATTTGTGCTGTTCCAAATTTAGTTCTACCCTAACCTCTTTCCATTCATGTGATCCTAATCAAGAATTTCTACAAAACATCCGTTGGGATAGATTTGTGCTTTTCCAAATTTAGTTGTATCCTACCTTTTTCCATTCATGTGATCCTAATCAAGAATTTCTACAAAACATCCGTTGGGATAGATTTGTGCTTTTCCAAATTTAGTTGTACCCTAACCTCTTTCCATTCATGTGATCCTAATCAAGAATTTCTACAAAGCTGTGTTGGTATAGATTTGTGCTTTTACAAATTTATTCGTACCCTAACCTCTTTCCATTCATGTAATACTAATCAAGAATTTCTACAAAGCTGTGTTGGGATAGATTTGTACTTTTGCAAATTTCTTTGTATCCTAACCTCTCTCCATTTATGTAATCCTAATCAAGAATTTCTACAAAACTGTGTTGGGATAGATTTGTGCGGTTACAAATTTATTCGTACCCTAACCTCTTTCCATTCATGTGATCCTAATCAAGAATTTCTACAAAACGTCCGTTGGGATAGATCTGTACTCTTACAAATTTCTGCGTACCCTAACCTCTTTCCATTCATGTGATCCTAATCAAGATTTTCTTCAAAACGTCCGATGTGATAGATTTGTGCTGTTCCAAATTTAGTTCTACCCTAACCTCTTTCCATTCATGTAATCCTAATCAAGAATTTCTACAAAACTGTGTTGGGATAGATTTATGCGGTTACAAATTTATTCGTACCCTAACCTCTTTCCATTCGTGTGATCCTAATCAAGAATTTCTACAAAACGTCCGTTGGGATAGATTTGTACTCTTACAAATTTCTGCGTACCCTAACCTCTTTCCATTCATGTGATCCTAATCAAGAATTTCTTCAAAACGTCCGATGTGATAGATTTGTGCTTTTCCAAATTTAGTTGTACCCTACCTTTTTCCATTCATGTGATCCTAATCAAGAATTTCTACAAAACATCCTTTGGGATAGATTTGTGCTTTTCCAAATTTAGTTGTACCCTAACCTCTTTCCATTCATGTGATCCTAATCAAGAATTTCTACAAAGCTGTGTTGGGATAGATTTATGCGTTTACAAATTTATTCGTACCCTAACCTCTTTCCATTCATGTGATCCTAATCAAGAATATCTACAAAACGTCCGTTGGGATAGTTTTGTGCTTTTACAAATTTATTTGTACCCTACCTCTTTCCATTCACGTGATCCTAATCAAGAATTTCTACAAAACATTCTTTGGGATAGATTTTTGCGTTTACAAATTTCTGCGTACCCTATCGTACCTAACCTCTTTCCATTCATGTAATTATAATCAAGAATTTCTACAAAGCTGTGTTGGTATAGATTTGTGCTTTTACAAATTTATTCGTACCCTAACCTCTTTCCATTCATGTGATCCTAATCAAGTATTTCTACAAAGCTGTGTTGGTATAGATTTTTGATTTTACAAATTTATTCGTACCCTAACCTCTTTCCATTCATGTGATCCTAATCAAGAATTTCTACAAAGCTGTGTTGGGATAGATTTGTGCTTTTACAACTTTATTCGTACCCTAACCTCTTTCCATTCATGTGATCCTAATCAAGAATTTCTACAAAGCTGTGTTGGGATAGATTTGTACTTTTGCAAATTTCTTTGTATCCTAACCCCTCTCCATTCATGTAATCCTAATCAAGAATTTCTACAAAACTGTGTTGGTATAGATTTGTGCGATTACAAATTTATTCGTACCCTAACCTCTTTCCATTCATGTGATCCTAATCAAGAATTTCTACAAAACGTCCGTTGGGATAGATTTGTGCTTTTACAAATTTTTGCGTACCCTAACCTCTTTCCATTCATGTGATCCTAATCAAAAATTTCTACAAAACATCCGATGTGATAGATTTGTGCTTTTCCAAATTTAGTTGTACCCTACCTCTTTCCATTTACGTGATCCTAATCAAGAATTTCTACAAAACATTCTTTGGAATAGATTTTTGCGTTTACAGATTTCTGCGTACCCTATCGTACCTAACCTCTTTCCATTCATGTGATCCTAATCAAGAATTTCTACAAGACGTCCGTTGGGATAGATTTGTGCTTTTACTATTTTTTGCGTACCCTAACCTCTTTCCATTCATGTGATCCTAATCAAAAATTTCTAAAAACATCCGATGTGATAGATTTGTTCTTTTCCAAATTTATTCGTACCCTAACCTCTTTCCATTCATGTGATCCTAATCAAGAATTTCTACAAAACATGGGTTGGGATAGATTTGTGCTTTTCCAAATTTAGTTGTACCCTAACCTCTTTCATTCATGTGATCCTAATCAAGAATTTCTACAAAGCTGTGTTGGTATAGATTTGTGCTTTTACAAATTTATTCGTACCCTAACCTCTTTCCATTCATGTGATCCTAATCAAGAATTTCTACAAAGCTGTGTTGGGATAGATTTGTGCTTTTACAAATTTATTCGTACCCTAACCTCTTTCCATTCATGTGATCCTAATCAAGAATTTCTACAAAGCTGTGTTGGGATAGATTTGTGCTTTTACAAATTTATTCGTACCCTAAACTCTCTCCATTCATGTAATCCTAATCAAGAATTTCTACAAAACTGTGTTGGGATAGATTTGTGCGGTTACAAATTTATTCGTACCCTAACCTCTTTCCATTCATGTGATCCTAATCAAGAATTTCTACAAAACGTCTGTTGGGATAGATTTGTACTCTTACAAATTTCTGCGTACCCTAACCTCTTTCCATTCATGTGATCCTAATAAAGAATTTCTTCAAAACATCCGATGTGATAGATTTGTGCTGTTCCAAATTTAGTTCTACCTAACCTCTTTCCATTCATGTGATCCTAATCAAGAATTTCTACAAAACATCTGTTGGGATAGATTTGTGCTTTTCCAAATTTAGTTGTACCCTACCTTTTTCCATTCATGTGATCCTAATCAAGAATTTCTACAAAACATCCGTTGGGATAGATTTGTGCTTTTCCAAATTTCGTTGTACCCTAACCTCTTTCCATTCATGTAATCCTAATCAAGAATTTCTACAAAGCTGTGTTGGTATAGATTTGTGCTTTTACAAATTTATTCGTACCCTAACAATTTTACATTCATGTAATCCTAATCAAGAATTTCTACAAAGCTGTGTTGGAATAGATTTGTGCTTTTACAAATTTATTCGTATCCTAACCTCTTTCCATTCATGTGATCCTAATCAAGAATTTCTACAAAGCTGTGTTGGGATAGATTTGTACTTTTGCAAATTTCTTTGTATCCTAACCTCTCTCCATTCATGTAATCCTAATAAAGAATTTCTACAAAGCTGTGTTGGTATAGATTTGTGCTTTTACAAATTTATTCGTACCCTAACAATTTTACATTCATGTAATCCTAATCAAGAATTTCTACAAAGCTGTGTTGGTATAGATTTGTGCTTTTACAAATTTATTCGTACCCTAACCTCTTTCCATTCATGTAATACTAATCAAGAATTTCTACAAAGCTGTGTTGGGATAGATTTGTACTTTTGCAAATTTCTTTGTATCCTAACCTCTCTCCATTTATGTAATCCTAATCAAGAATTTCTACAAAACTGTGTTGGGATAGATTTGTGCGGTTACAAATTTATTCGTACCCTAACCTCTTTCCATTCATGTGATCCTAATCAAGAATTTCTACAAAACGTCCGTTGGGATAGATCTGTACTCTTACAAATTTCTGCGTACCCTAACTTCTTTCCATTCATGTGATCCTAATCAAGATTTTCTTCAAAACGTCCGATGTGATAGATTTGTGCTGTTCCAAATTTAGTTCTACCCTAACCTCTTTCCATTCATGTAATCCTAATCAAGAATTTCTACAAAACTGTGTTGGGATAGATTTATGCGGTTACAAATTTATTCGTACCCTAACCTCTTTCCATTCGTGTGATCCTAATCAAGAATTTCTACAAAACGTCCGTTGGGATAGATTTGTACTCTTACAAATTTCTGCGTACCCTAACCTCTTTCCATTCATGTGATCCTAATCAAGAATTTCTTCAAAACGTCCGATGTGATAGATTTGTGCTTTTCCAAATTTAGTTGTACCCTACCTTTTTCCATTCATGTGATCCTAATCAAGAATTTCTACAAAACATCCTTTGGGATAGATTTGTGCTTTTCCAAATTTAGTTGTACCCTAACCTCTTTCCATTCATGTGATCCTAATCAAGAATTTCTACAAAGCTGTGTTGGGATAGATTTATGCGTTTACAAATTTATTCGTACCCTAACCTCTTTCCATTCATGTGATCCTAATCAAGAATATCTACAAAACGTCCGTTGGGATAGTTTTGTGCTTTTACAAATTTATTTGTACCCTACCTCTTTCCATTCACGTGATCCTAATCAAGAATTTCTACAAAACATTCTTTGGGATAGATTTTTGCGTTTACAAATTTCTGCGTACCCTATCGTACCTAACCTCTTTCCATTCATGTAATTATAATCAAGAATTTCTACAAAGCTGTGTTGGTATAGATTTGTGCTTTTACAAATTTATTCGTACCCTAACCTCTTTCCATTCATGTGATCCTAATCAAGAATTTCTACAAAGCTGTGTTGGTATAGATTTTTGATTTTACAAATTTATTCGTACCCTAACCTCTTTCCATTCATGTGATCCTAATCAAGAATTTCTACAAAGCTGTGTTGGGATAGATTTGTGCTTTTACAACTTTATTCGTACCCTAACCTCTTTCCATTCATGTGATCCTAATCAAGAATTTCTACAAAGCTGTGTTGGGATAGATTTGTACTTTTGCAAATTTCTTTGTATCCTAACCTCTCTCCATTCATGTAATCCTAATCAAGAATTTCTACAAAACTGTGTTGGTATAGATTTGTGCGATTACAAATTTATTCGTACCCTAACCTCTTTCCATTCATGTGATCCTAATCAAGAATTTCTACAAAACGTCCGTTGGGATAGATTTGTGCTTTTACAAATTTTTGCGTACCCTAACCTCTTTCCATTCATGTGATCCTAATCAAAAATTTCTACAAAACATCCGATGTGATAGATTTGTGCTTTTCCAAATTTATTTGTACCCTACCTCTTTCCATTTACGTGATCCTAATCAAGAATTTCTACAAAACATTCTTTGGAATAGATTTTTGCGTTTACAGATTTCTGCGTACCCTATCGTACCTAACCTCTTTCCATTCATGTGATCCTAATCAAGAATTTCTACAAGACGTCCGTTGGGATAGATTTGTGCTTTTACTATTTTTTGCGTACCCTAACCTCTTTCCATTCATGTGATCCTAATCAAAAATTTCTACAAAACATCCGATGTGATAGATTTGTTCTTTTCCAAATTTATTCGTACCCTAACCTCTTTCCATTCATGTGATCCTAATCAAGAATTTCTACAAAACATGGGTTGGGATAGATTTGTGCTTTTCCAAATTTAGTTGTACCCTAACCTCTTTGCATTCATGTGATCCTAATCAAGAATTTCTACAAAGCTGTGTTGGTATAGATTTGTGCTTTTACAAATTTATTCGTACCCTAACCTCTTTCCATTCATGTGATCCTAATCAAGAATTTCTACAAAGCTGTGTTGGGATAGATTTGTGCTTTTACAAATTTATTCGTACCCTAACCTCTTTCCATTCATGTGATCCTAATCAAGAATTTCTACAAAGCTGTGTTGGGATAGATTTGTGCTTTTACAAATTTATTCGTACCCTAAACTCTCTCCATTCATGTAATCCTAATCAAGAATTTCTACAAAACTGTGTTGGGATAGATTTGTGCGGTTACAAATTTATTCGTACCCTAACCTCTTTCCATTCATGTGATCCTAATCAAGAATTTCTACAAAACGTCTGTTGGGATAGATTTGTACTCTTACAAATTTCTGCGTACCCTAACCTCTTTCCATTCATGTGATCCTAATAAAGAATTTCTTCAAAACATCCGATGTGATAGATTTGTGCTGTTCCAAATTTAGTTCTACCTAACCTCTTTCCATTCATGTGATCCTAATCAAGAATTTCTACAAAACATCTGTTGGGATAGATTTGTGCTTTTCCAAATTTAGTTGTACCCTACCTTTTTCCATTCATGTGATCCTAATCAAGAATTTCTACAAAACATCCGTTGGGATAGATTTGTGCTTTTCCAAATTTCGTTGTACCCTAACCTCTTTCCATTCATGTAATCCTAATCAAGAATTTCTACAAAGCTGTGTTGGTATAGATTTGTGCTTTTACAAATTTATTCGTACCCTAACAATTTTACATTCATGTAATCCTAATCAAGAATTTCTACAAAGCTGTGTTGGAATAGATTTGTGCTTTTACAAATTTATTCGTATCCTAACCTCTTTCCATTCATGTGATCCTAATCAAGAATTTCTACAATGCTGTGTTGGGATAGATTTGTACTTTTGCAAATTTCTTTGTATCCTAACCTCTCTCCATTCATGTAATCCTAATAAAGAATTTCTACAAAACTGTGTTGGGATAGATTAGTGCGGTTACAAAGTTATCCGTACCCAAACCTCTTTCCATTCATGTGATCCTAATCAAGAATTTCTACAAAACATCTGTTGGGATAGATTTGTGCTTTTCCAAATTTAGTTGTATCCTACCTTTTTCCATTCATGTGATCCTAATCAAGAATTTCTACAAAACATCCGTTGGGATAGATTTGTGCTTTTCCAAATTTAGTTGTACCCTAACCTCTTTCCATTCATGTGATCCTAATCAAGAATTTCTACAAAGCTGTGTTGGTATAGATTTGTGCTTTTACAAATTTATTCGTACCCTAACCTCTTTCCATTCATGTAATCCTAATCAAGAATTTCTACAAAGCTGTGTTGGGATAGATTTGTACTTTTGCAAATTTCTTTGTATCCTAACCTCTCTCCATTCATGTAATCCTAATCAAGAATTTCTACAAAACTGTGTTGGGATAGATTTGTGCGGTTACAAATTTATTCGTACCCTAACCTCTTTCCATTCATGTGATCCTAATCAAGAATTTCTACAAAACGTCCGTTGGGATAGATTTGTACTCTTACAAATTTCTGCGTACCCTAACCTCTTTCCATTCATGTGATCCTAATCAAGAATTTCTTCAAAACGTCCGATGTGATAGATTTGTGCTGTTCCAAATTTAGTTCTACCCTAACCTCTTTCCATTCATGTAATCCTAATCAAGAATTTCTACAAAACTGTGTTGGGATAGATTTATGCGGTTACAAATTTATTCGTACCCTAACCTCTTTCCATTCATGTGATCCTAATCAAGAATTTCTACAAAACGTCCGTTGGGATAGATTTGTACTCTTACAAATTTCTGCGTACCCTAACCTCTTTCCATTCATGTGATCCTAATCAAGAATTTCTTCAAAACGTCCGATGTGATAGATTTGTGCTTTTCCAAATTTAGTTGTACCCTACCTTTTTCCATTCATGTGATCCTAATCAAGAATTTCTACAAAACATCCTTTGGGATAGATTTGTGCTTTTCCAAATTTAGTTGTACCCTAACCTCTTTCCATTCATGTGATCCTAATCAAGAATTTCTACAAAGCTGTGTTGGTATAGATTTGTGCGTTTACAAATTTATTCGTACCCTAACCTCTTTCCATTCATGTGATCCTAATCAAGAATATCTACAAAACGTCCGTTGGGATAATTTTGTGCTTTTACAAATTTATTTGTACTCTACCTCTTTCCATTCACGTGATCCTAATCAAGAATTTCTACAAAACATTCTTTGGGATAGATTTCTGCGTTTACAAATTTCTGCGTACCCTATCGTACCTAACCTCTTTCCATTCATGTAATTATAATCAAGAATTTCTACAAAGCTGTGTTGGTATAGATTTGTGCTTTTACAAATTTATTCGTACCCTAACCTCTTTCCATTCATGTGATCCTAATCAAGAATTTCTACAAAGGTGTGTTGGTATAGATTTTTGATTTTACAAATTTATTCGTACCCTAACCTCTTTCCATTCATGTGATCCTAATCAAGAATTTCTACAAAGCTGTGTTGGGATAGATTTGTGCTTTTACAACTTTATTCGTACCCTAACCTCTTTCCATTCATGTGATCCTAATCAAGAATTTCTACAAAGCTGTGTTGGGATAGATTTGTACTTTTGCAAATTTCTTTGTATCCTAACCTCTCTCCATTCATGTAATCCTAATCAAGAATTTCTACAAAACTGTGTTGGGATAGATTTGTGCGGTTACAAATTTATTCGTACCCTAACCTCTTTCCATTCATGTGATCCTAATCAAGAATTTCTTCAAAACATCCGATGTGATAGATTTGTGCTGTTCCAAATTTAGTTCTACCTAACCTCTTTCCATTCATGTGATCCTAATCAAGAATTTCTACAAAACATCTGTTGGGATAGATTTGTGCTTTTCCAAATTTAGTTGTACCCTACCTTTTTCCATTCATGTGATCCTAATCAAGAATTTCTACAAAACATCCGTTGGGATAGATTTGTGCTTTTCCAAATTTCGTTGTACCCTAACCTCTTTCCATTCATGTGATCCTAATCAAGAATTTCTACAAAGCTGTGTTGGTATAGATTTGTGCTTTTACAAATTTATTCGTACCCTAACAATTTTACATTCATGTAATCCTAATCAAGAATTTCTACAAAGCTGTGTTGGAATAGATTTGTGCTTTTACAAATTTATTCGTATCCTAACCTCTTTCCATTCATGTGATCCTAATCAAGAATTTATACAAAGTTGTGTTGGGATAGATTTGTACTTTTGCAAATTTCTTTGTATCCTAACCTCTCTCCATTCATGTAATCCTAATAAAGAATTTCTACAAAACTGTGTTGGGATAGATTAGTGCGGTTACAAAGTTATTCGTACCCTAACCTCTTTCCATTCATGTGATCCTAATCAAGAATTTCTACAAAACATCTGTTGGGATAGATTTGTGCTTTTCCAAATTTAGTTGTATCCTACCTTTTTCCATTCATGTGATCCTAATCAAGAATTTCTACAAAACATCCGTTGGGATAGATTTGTGCTTTTCCAAATTTAGTTGTACCCTAACCTCTTTCCATTCATGTGATCCTAATCAAGAATTTCTACAAAGCTGTGTAGGTATAGATTTGTGCTTTTACAAATTTATTCGTACCCTAACCTCTTTCCATTCATGTAATCCTAATCAAGAATTTCTACAAAACTGTGTTGGGATAGATTTGTGCGGTTACAAATTTATTCGTACCCTAACCTCTTTCCATTCATGTGATCCTAATCAAGAATTTCTACAAAACGTCCGTTGGGATAGATTTGTACTCTTACAAATTTCTGCGTACCCTAACCTCTCTCCATTCATGTAATCCTAATCAAGAATTTCTACAAAACTGTGTTGGGATAGATTTGTGCGGTTACAAATTTATTCGTACCCTAACCTCTTTCCATTCATGTGATCCTAATCAAGAATTTCTACAAAACGTCCGTTGGGATAGATTTGTACTCTTACAAATTTCTGCGTACCCTAACCTCTTTCCATTCATGTGATCCTAATCAAGAATTTCTTCAAAACGTCCGATGTGATAGATTT
Organism: Agrypnus murinus; assembly: GCA_929113105.1. NCBI lineage: Eukaryota > Metazoa > Arthropoda > Insecta > Coleoptera > Elateridae > Agrypnus > Agrypnus murinus. The sequence continues at coordinate 5,509,681 of OV816026.1, read as the reverse complement.
GTGCTTTTCCAAATTTAGTTGTACCCTACCTTTTTCCATTCATGTGATCCTAATCAAGAATTTCTACAAAACATCCTTTGGGATAGATTTGTGCTTTTCCAAATTTAGTTGTACCCTAACCTCTTTCCATTCATGTGATCCTAATCAAGAATTTCTACAAAGCTGTGTTGGGATAGATTTATGCGTTTACAAATTTATTCGTACCCTAACCTCTTTCCATTCATGTGATCCTAATCAAGAATATCTACAAAACGTCCGTTGGGATAGTTTTGTGCTTTTACAAATTTATTTGTACCCTACCTCTTTCCATTCACGTGATCCTAATCAAGAATTTCTACAAAACATTCTTTGGGATAGATTTTTGCGTTTACAAATTTCTGCGTACCCTATCGTACCTAACCTCTTTCCATTCATGTAATTATAATCAAGAATTTCTACAAAGCTGTGTTGGTATAGATTTGTGCTTTTACAAATTTATTCGTACCCTAACCTCTTTCCATTCATGTGATCCTAATCAAGAATTTCTACAAAGCTGTGTTGGTATAGATTTTTGATTTTACAAATTTATTCGTACCCTAACCTCTTTCCATTCATGTGATCCTAATCAAGAATTTCTACAAAGCTGTGTTGGGATAGATTTGTGCTTTTACAACTTTATTCGTACCCTAACCTCTCTCCATTCATGTGATCCTAATCAAGAATTTCTACAAAGCTGTGTTGGGATAGATTTGTACTTTTGCAAATTTCTTTGTATCCTAACCTCTCTCCATTCATGTAATCCTAATCAAGAATTTCTACAAAACTGTGTTGGTATAGATTTGTGAGATTACAAATTTATTCGTTCCCTAACCTCTTTCCATTCATGTGATCCTAATCAAGAATTTCTACAAAACGTCCGTTGGGATAGATTTGTGCTTTTACAAATTTTTGCGTACCCTAACCTCTTTCCATTCATGTGATCCTAATCAAAAATTTCTACAAAACATCCGATGTGATAGATTTGTGCTTTTCCAAATTTATTTGTACCCTACCTCTTTCCATTTACGTGATGCTAATCAAGAATTTCTACAAAACATTCTTTGGGATAGATTTTTGCTTTTACAGATTTCTGCGTACCCTATCGTACCTAACCTCTTTCCATTCATTTAATTCTAATCAAGAATTTCTACAAAGCTGTGTTGGTATAGATTTGTGTTTTTACAAATTTATTCGTACCCTAACCTCTTTCCATTCATGTGATCCTAATCAAGAATTTCTACAAGACGTCCGTTGGGATAGATTTGTGCTTTTACTATTTTTTGCGTACCCTAACCTCTTTCCATTCATGTGATCCTAATCAAAAATTTCTACAAAACATCCGATGTGATAGATTTGTTCTTTTCCAAATTTATTCGTACCCTAACCTCTTTCCATTCATGTGATCCTAATCAAGAATTTCTACAAAACATGGGTTGGGATAGATTTGTGCTTTTCCAAATTTAGTTGTACCCTAACCTCTTTCCATTCATGTGATCCTAATCAAGAATTTCTACAAAGCTGTGTTGGTATAGATTTGTGCTTTTACAAATTTATTCGTACCCTAACCTCTTTCCATTCATGTGATCCTAATCAAGAATTTCTACAAAGCTGTGTTGGGATAGATTTGTGCTTTTACAAATTTATTCGTACCCTAACCTCTTTCCATTCATGTGATCCTAATCAAGAATTTCTACAAAGCTGTGTTGGGATAGATTTGTACTTTTGCAAATTTCTTTGTATCCTAACCTATCTCCATTCATGTAATCCTAATCAAGAATTTCTACAAAACTGTGTTGGGATAGATTTGTGCGGTTACAAATTTATTCGTACCCTAACCTCTTTCCATTCATGTGATCCTAATCAAGAATTTCTACAAAACGTCCGATGTGATAGATTTGTGCTTTTCCAAATTTAGTTCTACCCTAACCTCTTTCCATTCATGTGATCCTAATCAAGAATTTCTACAAAACATCCGTTGGGATAGATTTGTGCTTTTCCAAATTTAGTTGTATCCTACCTTTTTCCATTCATGTGATCCTAATCAAGAATTTCTACAAAACATCCGTTGGGATAGATTTGTGCTTTTCCAAATTTAGTTGTACCCTAACCTCTTTCCATTCATGTGATCCTAATCAAGAATTTCTACAAAGCTGTGTTGGTATAGATTTGTGCTTTTACAAATTTATTCGTACCCTAACCTCTTTCCATTCATGTAATACTAATCAAGAATTTCTACAAAGCTGTGTTGGGATAGATTTGTACTTTTGCAAATTTCTTTGTATCCTAACCTCTCTCCATTTATGTAATCCTAATCAAGAATTTCTACAAAACTGTGTTGGGATAGATTTGTGCGGTTACAAATTTATTCGTACCCTAACCTCTTTCCATTCATGTGATCCTAATCAAGAATTTCTACAAAACGTCCGTTGGGATAGATTTGTACTCTTACAAATTTCTGCGTACCCTAACCTCTTTCCATTCATGTGATCCTAATCAAGATTTTCTTCAAAACGTCCGATGTGATAGATTTGTGCTGTTCCAAATTTAGTTCTACCCTAACCTCTTTCCATTCATGTAATCCTAATCAAGAATTTCTACAAAACTGTGTTGGGATAGATTTATGCGGTTACAAATTTATTCGTACCCTAACCTCTTTCCATTCGTGTGATCCTAATCAAGAATTTCTACAAAACGTCCGTTGGGATAGATTTGTACTCTTACAAATTTCTGCGTACCCTAACCTCTTTCCATTCATGTGATCCTAATCAAGAATTTCTTCAAAACGTCCGATGTGATAGATTTGTGCTTTTCCAAATTTAGTTGTACCCTACCTTTTTCCATTCATGTGATCCTAATCAAGAATTTCTACAAAACATCCTTTGGGATAGATTTGTGCTTTTCCAAATTTAGTTGTACCCTAACCTCTTTCCATTCATGTGATCCTAATCAAGAATTTCTACAAAGCTGTGTTGGGATAGATTTATGCGTTTACAAATTTATTCGTACCCTAACCTCTTTCCATTCATGTGATCCTAATCAAGAATATCTACAAAACGTCCGTTGGGATAGTTTTGTGCTTTTACAAATTTATTTGTACTCTACCTCTTTCCATTCACGTGATCCTAATCAAGAATTTCTACAAAACATTCTTTGGGATAGATTTTTGCGTTTACAAATTTCTGCGTACCCTATCGTACCTAACCTCTTTCCATTCATGTAATTATAATCAAGAATTTCTACAAAGCTGTGTTGGTATAGATTTGTGCTTTTACAAATTTATTCGTACCCTAACCTCTTTCCATTCATGTGATCCTAATCAAGAATTTCTACAAAGCTGTGTTGGTATAGATTTTTGATTTTACAAATTTATTCGTACCCTAACCTCTTTCCATTCATGTGATCCTAATCAAGAATTTCTACAAAGCTGTGTTGGGATAGATTTGTGCTTTTACAACTTTATTCGTACCCTAACCTCTTTCCATTCATGTGATCCTAATCAAGAATTTCTACAAAGCTGTGTTGGGATAGATTTGTACTTTTGCAAATTTCTTTGTATCCTAACCTCTCTCCATTCATGTAATCCTAATCAAGAATTTCTACAAAACTGTGTTGGTATAGATTTGTGCGATTACAAATTTATTCGTACCCTAACCTCTTTCCATTCATGTGATCCTAATCAAGAATTTCTACAAAACGTCCGTTGGGATAGATTTGTGCTTTTACAAATTTTTGCGTACCCTAACCTCTTTCCATTCATGTGATCCTAATCAAAAATTTCTACAAAACATCCGATGTGATAGATTTGTGCTTTTCCAAATTTATTTGTACCCTACCTCTTTCCATTTACGTGATCCTAATCAAGAATTTCTACAAAACATTCTTTGGAATAGATTTTTGCGTTTACAGATTTCTGCGTACCCTATCGTACCTAACCTCTTTCCATTCATGTAATTCTAATCAAGAATTTCTACAAAGCTGTGTTGGTATAGATTTGTGTTTTTACAAATTTATTCGTACCCTAACCTCTTTCCATTCATGTGATCCTAATCAAGAATTTCTACAAGACGTCCGTTGGGATAGATTTGTGCTTTTACTATTTTTTGCGTACCCTAACCTCTTTCCATTCATGTGATCCTAATCAAAAATTTCTACAAAACATCCGATGTGATAGATTTGTTCTTTTCCAAATTTATTCGTACCCTAACCTCTTTCCATTCATGTGATCCTAATCAAGAATTTCTACAAAACATGGGTTGGGATAGATTTGTGCTTTTCCAAATTTAGTTGTACCCTAACCTCTTTCCATTCATGTGATCCTAATCAAGAATTTCTACAAAGCTGTGTTGGTATAGATTTGTGCTTTTACAAATTTATTCGTACCCTAACCTCTTTCCATTCATGTGATCCTAATCAAGAATTTCTACAAAGCTGTGTTGGGATAGATTTGTGCTTTTACAAATTTATTCGTACCCTAACCTCTTTCCATTCATGTGATCCTAATCAAGAATTTCTTCAAAGCTGTGTTGGGATAGATTTGTACTTTTGCAAATTTCTTTGTATCCTAACCTATCTCCATTCATGTAATCCTAATCAAGAATTTCTACAAAACTGTGTTGGGATAGATTTGTGCGGTTACAAATTTATTCGTACCCTAACCTCTTTCCATTCATGTGATCCTAATCAAGAATTTCTACAAAACGTCCGATGTGATAGATTTGTGCTGTTCCAAATTTAGTTCTACCCTAACCTCTTTCCATTCATGTGATCCTAATCAAGAATTTCTACAAAACATCCGTTGGGATAGATTTGTGCTTTTCCAAATTTAGTTGTACCCTACCTTTTTCCATTCATGTGATCCTAATCAAGAATTTCTACAAAACATCCGTTGGGATAGATTTGTGCTTTTCCAAATTTAGTTGTACCCTAACCTCTTTCCATTCATGTGATCCTAATCAAGAATTTCTACAAAACGTCCGTTGGGATAGATTTGTGCTTTTCCAAATTTAGTTGTACCCTACCTTTTTCCATTCATGTGATCCTAATCAAGAATTTCTACAAAACATCCGTTGGGATAGATTTGTGCTTTTCCAAATTTAGTTGTACCCTAACCTCTTTCCATTCATGTGATCCTAATCAAGAATTTCTACAAAGCTGTGTTGGTATAGATTTGTGCGTTTACAAATTTATTTGTACCCTACCTCTTTCCATTCACGTGATCCTAATCAAGAATTTCTACAAAACATTCTTTGGGGTAGATTTTTGCGTTTACAGATTTCTGCGTACCCTATCGTACCTAACCTCTTTCCATTCATGTAATTCTAATCAAGAATTTCTACAAAGCTGTGTTGGTATAGATTTGTGTTTTTACAAATTTATTCGTACCCTAACCTCTTTCCATTCATGTGATCCTAATCAAGAATTTCTACAAGACGTCCGTTGGGATAGATTTGTGCTTTTACTATTTTTTGCGTACCCTAACCTCTTTCCATTCATGTGATCCAAATCAAAAAATTTCTACAAAACATCCGATGTGATAGATTTGTGCTTTTCCAAATTTATTTGTACCCTACCTCTTTCCATTCACGTGATCCTAATCAAGAATTTCTACAAAACATTCGTTGGGATAGTTTTTTGCGTTTACAGATTTCTGCGTACCCTATCGTACCTAACCTCTTTCCATTCATGTGATCCTAATCAAGAATTTCTACAAGACGTCCGTTGGGATAGATTTGTGCTTTTACTATTTTTTGCGTACCCTAACCTCTTTCCATTCATGTGATCCTAATCAAAAATTTCTACAAAACATCCGATGTGATAGATTTGTTCTTTTCCAAATTTATTCGTACCCTAACCTCTTTCCATTCATGTGATCCTAATCAAGAATTTCTACAAAACATGGGTTGGGATAGATTTGTGCTTTTCCAAATTTAGTTGTACCCTAACCTCTTTCCATTCATGTGATCCTAATCAAGAATTTCTACAAAGCTGTGTTGGTATAGATTTGTGCTTTTACAAATTTATTCGTACCCTAACCTCTTTCCATTCATGTGATCCTAATCAAGAATTTCTACAAAGCTGAGTTGGGATAGATTTGTGCTTTTACAAATTTATTCGTACCCTAACCTCTTTCCATTCATGTGATCCTAATCAAGAATTTCTACAAAGCTGTGTTGGGATAGATTTGTGCTTTTACAAATTTATTCGTACCCTAAACTCTCTCCATTCATGTAATCCTAATCAAGAATTTCTACAAAACTGTGTTGGGATAGATTTGTGCGGTTACAAATTTATTCGTACCCTAACCTCTTTCCATTCATGTGATCCTAATCAAGAATTTCTACAAAACGTCTGTTGGGATAGATTTGTACTCTTACAAATTTCTGCGTACCCTAACCTCTTTCCATTCATGTGATCCTAATAAAGAATTTCTTCAAAACATCCGATGTGATAGATTTGTGCTGTTCCAAATTTAGTTCTACCTAACCTCTTTCCATTCATGTGATCCTAATCAAGAATTTCTACAAAACATCTGTTGGGATAGATTTGTGCTTTTCCAAATTTAGTTGTACCCTACCTTTTTCCATTCATGTGATCCTAATCAAGAATTTCTACAAAACATCCGTTGGGATAGATTTGTGCTTTTCCAAATTTCGTTGTACCCTAACCTCTTTCCATTCATGTAATCCTAATCAAGAATTTCTACAAAGCTGTGTTGGTATAGATTTGTGCTTTTACAAATTTATTCGTACCCTAACAATTTTACATTCATGTAATCCTAATCAAGAATTTCTACAAAGCTGTGTTGGAATAGATTTGTGCTTTTACAAATTTATTCGTATCCTAACCTCTTTCCATTCATGTGATCCTAATCAAGAATTTCTACAATGCTGTGTTGGGATAGATTTGTACTTTTGCAAATTTCTTTGTATCCTAACCTCTCTCCATTCATGTAATCCTAATAAAGAATTTCTACAAAACTGTGTTGGGATAGATTAGTGCGGTTACAAAGTTATCCGTACCCAAACCTCTTTCCATTCATGTGATCCTAATCAAGAATTTCTACAAAACATCTGTTGGGATAGATTTGTGCTTTTCCAAATTTAGTTGTATCCTACCTTTTTCCATTCATGTGATCCTAATCAAGAATTTCTACAAAACATCCGTTGGGATAGATTTGTGCTTTTCCAAATTTAGTTGTACCCTAACCTCTTTCCATTCATGTGATCCTAATCAAGAATTTCTACAAAGCTGTGTTGGTATAGATTTGTGCTTTTACAAATTTATTCGTACCCTAACCTCTTTCCATTCATGTAATCCTAATCAAGAATTTCTACAAAGCTGTGTTGGGATAGATTTGTACTTTTGCAAATTTCTTTGTATCCTAACCTCTCTCCATTCATGTAATCCTAATCAAGAATTTCTACAAAACTGTGTTGGGATAGATTTGTGCGGTTACAAATTTATTCGTACCCTAACCTCTTTCCATTAATGTGATCCTAATCAAGAATTTCTACAAAACGTCCGTTGGGATAGATTTGTACTCTTACAAATTTCTGCGTACCCTAACCTCTTTCCATTCATGTGATCCTAATCAAGAATTTCTTCAAAACGTCCGATGTGATAGATTTGTGCTGTTCCAAATTTAGTTCTACCCTAACCTCTTTCCATTCATGTAATCCTAATCAAGAATTTCTACAAAACTGTGTTGGGATAGATTTATGCGGTTACAAATTTATTCGTACCCTAACCTCTTTCCATTCATGTGATCCTAATCAAGAATTTCTACAAAACGTCCGTTGGGATAGATTTGTACTCTTACAAATTTCTGCGTACACTAACCTCTTTCCATTCATGTGATCCTAATCAAGAATTTCTTCAAAACGTCCGATGTGATAGATTTGTGCTTTTCCAAATTTAGTTGTACCCTACCTTTTTCCATTCATGTGATCCTAATCAAGAATTTCTACAAAACATCCTTTGGGATAGATTTGTGCTTTTCCAAATTTAGTTGTACCCTAACCTCTTTCCATTCATGTGATCCTAATCAAGAATTTCTACAAAGCTGTGTTGGTATAGATTTGTGCGTTTACAAATTTATTCGTACCCTAACCTCTTTCCATTCATGTGATCCTAATCAAGAATATCTACAAAACGTCCGTTGGGATAATTTTGTGCTTTTACAAATTTATTTGTACTCTACCTCTTTCCATTCACGTGATCCTAATCAAGAATTTCTACAAAACATTCTTTGGGATAGATTTCTGCGTTTACAAATTTCTGCGTACCCTATCGTACCTAACCTCTTTCCATTCATGTAATTATAATCAAGAATTTCTACAAAGCTGTGTTGGTATAGATTTGTGCTTTTACAAATTTATTCGTACCCTAACCTCTTTCCATTCATGTGATCCTAATCAAGAATTTCTACAAAGGTGTGTTGGTATAGATTTTTGATTTTACAAATTTATTCGTACCCTAACCTCTTTCCATTCATGTGATCCTAATCAAGAATTTCTACAAAGCTGTGTTGGGATAGATTTGTGCTTTTACAACTTTATTCGTACCCTAACCTCTTTCCATTCATGTGATCCTAATCAAGAATTTCTACAAAGCTGTGTTGGGATAGATTTGTACTTTTGCAAATTTCTTTGTATCCTAACCTCTCTCCATTCATGTAATCCTAATCAAGAATTTCTACAAAACTGTGTTGGGATAGATTTGTGCGGTTACAAATTTATTCGTACCCTAACCTCTTTCCATTCATGTGATCCTAATCAAGAATTTCTTCAAAACATCCGATGTGATAGATTTGTGCTGTTCCAAATTTAGTTCTACCTAACCTCTTTCCATTCATGTGATCCTAATCAAGAATTTCTACAAAACATCTGTTGGGATAGATTTGTGCTTTTCCAAATTTAGTTGTACCCTACCTTTTTCCATTCATGTGATCCTAATCAAGAATTTCTACAAAACATCCGTTGGGATAGATTTGTGCTTTTCCAAATTTCGTTGTACCCTAACCTCTTTCCATTCATGTGATCCTAATCAAGAATTTCTACAAAGCTGTGTTGGTATAGATTTGTGCTTTTACAAATTTATTCGTACCCTAACAATTTTACATTCATGTAATCCTAATCAAGAATTTCTACAAAGCTGTGTTGGAATAGATTTGTGCTTTTACAAATTTATTCGTATCCTAACCTCTTTCCATTCATGTGATCCTAATCAAGAATTTATACAAAGTTGTGTTGGGATAGATTTGTACTTTTGCAAATTTCTTTGTATCCTAACCTCTCTCCATTCATGTAATCCTAATAAAGAATTTCTACAAAACTGTGTTGGGATAGATTAGTGCGGTTACAAAGTTATTCGTACCCTAACCTCTTTCCATTCATGTGATCCTAATCAAGAATTTCTACAAAACATCTGTTGGGATAGATTTGTGCTTTTCCAAATTTAGTTGTATCCTACCTTTTTCCATTCATGTGATCCTAATCAAGAATTTCTACAAAACATCCGTTGGGATAGATTTGTGCTTTTCCAAATTTAGTTGTACCCTAACCTCTTTCCATTCATGTGATCCTAATCAAGAATTTCTACAAAGCTGTGTTGGTATAGATTTGTGCTTTTACAAATTTATTCGTACCCTAACCTCTTTCCATTCATGTAATCCTAATCAAGAATTTCTACAAAACTGTGTTGGGATAGATTTGTGCGGTTACAAATTTATTCGTACCCTAACCTCTTTCCATTCATGTGATCCTAATCAAGAATTTCTACAAAACGTCCGTTGGGATAGATTTGTACTCTTACAAATTTCTGCGTACCCTAACCTCTCTCCATTCATGTAATCCTAATCAAGAATTTCTACAAAACTGTGTTGGGATAGATTTGTGCGGTTACAAATTTATTCGTACCCTAACCTCTTTCCATTCATGTGATCCTAATCAAGAATTTCTACAAAACGTCCGTTGGGATAGATTTGTACTCTTACAAATTTCTGCGTACCCTAACCTCTTTCCATTCATGTGATCCTAATCAAGAATTTCTTCAAAACGTCCGATGTGATAGATTTGTGCTTTTCCAAATTTAGTTGTACCCTACCTTTTTCCATTCATGTGATCCTAATCAAGAATTTCTACAAAACATCCTTTGGGATAGATTTGTGCTTTTCCAAATTTAGTTGTACCCTAACCTCTTTCCATTCATGTGATCCTAATCAAGAATTTCTACAAAGCTGTGTTGGGATAGATTTATGCGTTTACAAATTTATTCGTACCCTAACCTCTTTCCATTCATGTGATCCTAATCAAGAATATCTACAAAACGTCCGTTGGGATAGTTTTGTGCTTTTACAAATTTATTTGTACCCTACCTCTTTCCATTCACGTGATCCTAATCAAGAATTTCTACAAAACATTCTTTGGGATAGATTTTTGCGTTTACAAATTTCTGCGTACCCTATCGTACCTAACCTCTTTCCATTCATGTAATTATAATCAAGAATTTCTACAAAGCTGTGTTGGTATAGATTTGTGCTTTTACAAATTTATTCGTACCCTAACCTCTTTCCATTCATGTGATCCTAATCAAGAATTTCTACAAAGCTGTGTTGGTATAGATTTTTGATTTTACAAATTTATTCGTACCCTAACCTCTTTCCATTCATGTGATCCTAATCAAGAATTTCTACAAAGCTGTGTTGGGATAGATTTGTGCTTTTACAACTTTATTCGTACCCTAACCTCTCTCCATTCATGTGATCCTAATCAAGAATTTCTACAAAGCTGTGTTGGGATAGATTTGTAGTTTTGCAAATTTCTTTGTATCCTAACCTCTCTCCATTCATGTAATCCTAATCAAGAATTTCTACAAAACTGTGTTGGTATAGATTTGTGAGATTACAAATTTATTCGTTCCCTAACCTCTTTCCATTCATGTGATCCTAATCAAGAATTTCTACAAAACGTCCGTTGGGATAGATTTGTGCTTTTACAAATTTTTGCGTACCCTAACCTCTTTCCATTCATGTGATCCTAATCAAAAATTTCTACAAAACATCCGATGTGATAGATTTGTGCTTTTCCAAATTTATTTGTACCCTACCTCTTTCCATTTACGTGATGCTAATCAAGAATTTCTACAAAACATTCTTTGGGATAGATTTTTGCGTTTACAGATTTCTGCGTACCCTATCGTACCTAACCTCTTTCCATTCATGTAATTCTAATCAAGAATTTCTACAAAGCTGTGTTGGTATAGATTTGTGTTTTTACAAATTTATTCGTACCCTAACCTCTTTCCATTCATGTGATCCTAATCAAGAATTTCTACAAGACGTCCGTTGGGATAGATTTGTGCTTTTACTATTTTTTGCGTACCCTAACCTCTTTCCATTCATGTGATCCTAATCAAAAATTTCTACAAAACATCCGATGTGATAGATTTGTTCTTTTCCAAATTTATTCGTACCCTAACCTCTTTCCATTCATGTGATCCTAATCAAGAATTTCTACAAAACATGGGTTGGGATAGATTTGTGCTTTTCCAAATTTAGTTGTACCCTAACCTCTTTCCATTCATGTGATCCTAATCAAGAATTTCTACAAAGCTGTGTTGGTATAGATTTGTGCTTTTACAAATTTATTCGTACCCTAACCTCTTTCCATTCATGTGATCCTAATCAAGAATTTCTACAAAGCTGTGTTGGGATAGATTTGTGCTTTTACAAATTTATTCGTACCCTAACCTCTTTCCATTCATGTGATCCTAATCAAGAATTTCTACAAAGCTGTGTTGGGATAGATTTGTACTTTTGCAAATTTCTTTGTATCCTAACCTATCTCCATTCATGTAATCCTAATCAAGAATTTCTACAAAACTGTGTTGGGATAGATTTGTGCGGTTACAAATTTATTCGTACCCTAACCTCTTTCCATTCATGTGATCCTAATCAAGAATTTCTACAAAACGTCCGATGTGATAGATTTGTGCTTTTCCAAATTTAGTTCTACCCTAACCTCTTTCCATTCATGTGATCCTAATCAAGAATTTCTACAAAACATCCGTTGGGATAGATTTGTGCTTTTCCAAATTTAGTTGTATCCTACCTTTTTCCATTCATGTGATCCTAATCAAGAATTTCTACAAAACATCCGTTGGGATAGATTTGTGCTTTTCCAAATTTAGTTGTACCCTAACCTCTTTCCATTCATGTGATCCTAATCAAGAATTTCTACAAAGCTGTGTTGGTATAGATTTGTGCTTTTACAAATTTATTCGTACCCTAACCTCTTTCCATTCATGTAATACTAATCAAGAATTTCTACAAAGCTGTGTTGGGATAGATTTGTACTTTTGCAAATTTCTTTGTATCCTAACCTCTCTCCATTTATGTAATTCTAATCAAGAATTTCTACAAAACTGTGTTGGGATAGATTTGTGCGGTTACAAATTTATTCGTACCCTAACCTCTTTCCATTCATGTGATCCTAATCAAGAATTTCTACAAAACGTCCGTTGGGATAGATTTGTACTCTTACAAATTTCTGCGTACCCTAACCTCTTTCCATTCATGTGATCCTAATCAAGATTTTCTTCAAAACGTCCGATGTGATAGATTTGTGCTGTTCCAAATTTAGTTCTACCCTAACCTCTTTCCATTCATGTAATCCTAATCAAGAATTTCTACAAAACTGTGTTGGGATAGATTTATGCGGTTACAAATTTATTCGTACCCTAACCTCTTTCCATTCGTGTGATCCTAATCAAGAATTTCTACAAAACGTCCGTTGGGATAGATTTGTACTCTTACAAATTTCTGCGTACCCTAACCTCTTTCCATTCATGTGATCCTAATCAAGAATTTCTTCAAAACGTCCGATGTGATAGATTTGTGCTTTTCCAAATTTAGTTGTACCCTACCTTTTTCCATTCATGTGATCCTAATCAAGAATTTCTACAAAACATCCTTTGGGATAGATTTGTGCTTTTCCAAATTTAGTTGTACCCTAACCTCTTTCCATTCATGTGATCCTAATCAAGAATTTCTACAAAGCTGTGTTGGGATAGATTTATGCGTTTACAAATTTATTCGTACCCTAACCTCTTTCCATTCATGTGATCCTAATCAAGAATATCTACAAAACGTCCGTTGGGATAGTTTTGTGCTTTTACAAATTTATTTGTACTCTACCTCTTTCCATTCACGTGATCCTAATCAAGAATTTCTACAAAACATTCTTTGGGATAGATTTTTGCGTTTACAAATTTCTGCGTACCCTATCGTACCTAACCTCTTTCCATTCATGTAATTATAATCAAGAATTTCTACAAAGCTGTGTTGGTATAGATTTGTGCTTTTACAAATTTATTCGTACCCTAACCTCTTTCCATTCATGTGATCCTAATCAAGAATTTCTACAAAGCTGTGTTGGTATAGATTTTTGATTTTACAAATTTATTCGTACCCTAACCTCTTTCCATTCATGTGATCCTAATCAAGAATTTCTACAAAGCTGTGTTGGGATAGATTTGTGCTTTTACAACTTTATTCGTACCCTAACCTCTTTCCATTCATGTGATCCTATTCAAGAATTTCTACAAAGCTGTGTTGGGATAGATTTGTACTTTTGCAAATTTCTTTGTATCCTAACCTCTCTCCATTCATGTAATCCTAATCAAGAATTTCTACAAAACTGTGTTGGTATAGATTTGTGCGATTACAAATTTATTCGTACCCTAACCTCTTTCCATTCATGTGATCCTAATCAAGAATTTCTACAAAACGTCCGTTGGGATAGATTTGTGCTTTTACAAATTTTTGCGTACCCTAACCTCTTTCCATTCATGTGATCCTAATCAAAAATTTCTACAAAACATCCGATGTGATAGATTTGTGCTTTTCCAAATTTATTTGTACCCTACCTCTTTCCATTTACGTGATCCTAATCAAGAATTTCTACAAAACATTCTTTGGAATAGATTTTTGCGTTTACAGATTTCTGCGTACCCTATCGTACCTAACCTCTTTCCATTCATGTAATTCTAATCAAGAATTTCTACAAAGCTGTGTTGGTATAGATTTGTGTTTTTACAAATTTATTCGTACCCTAACCTCTTTCCATTCATGTGATCCTAATCAAGAATTTCTACAAGACGTCCGTTGGGATAGATTTGTGCTTTTACTATTTTTTGCGTACCCTAACCTCTTTCCATTCATGTGATCCTAATCAAAAATTTCTACAAAACATCCGATGTGATAGATTTGTTCTTTTCCAAATTTATTCGTACCCTAACCTCTTTCCATTCATGTGATCCTAATCAAGAATTTCTACAAAACATGGGTTGGGATAGATTTGTGCTTTTCCAAATTTAGTTGTACCCTAACCTCTTTCCATTCATGTGATCCTAATCAAGAATTTCTACAAAGCTGTGTTGGTATAGATTTGTGCTTTTACAAATTTATTCGTACCCTAACCTCTTTCCATTCATGTGATCCTAATCAAGAATTTCTACAAAGCTGTGTTGGGATAGATTTGTGCTTTTACAAATTTATTCGTACCCTAACCTCTTTCCATTCATGTGATCCTAATCAAGAATTTCTTCAAAGCTGTGTTGGGATAGATTTGTACTTTTGCAAATTTCTTTGTATCCTAACCTATCTCCATTCATGTAATCCTAATCAAGAATTTCTACAAAACTGTGTTGGGATAGATTTGTGCGGTTACAAATTTATTCGTACCCTAACCTCTTTCCATTCATGTGATCCTAATCAAGAATTTCTACAAAACGTCCGATGTGATAGATTTGTGCTGTTCCAAATTTAGTTCTACCCTAACCTCTTTCCATTCATGTGATCCTAATCAAGAATTTCTACAAAACATCCGTTGGGATAGATTTGTGCTTTTCCAAATTTAGTTGTACCCTACCTTTTTCCATTCATGTGATCCTAATCAAGAGTTTCTACAAAACATCCGTTGGGATAGATTTGTGCTTTTCCAAATTTAGTTGTACCCTAACCTCTTTCCATTCATGTGATCCTAATCAAGAATTTCTACAAAACGTCCGTTGGGATAGATTTGTGCTTTTCCAAATTTAGTTGTACCCTACCTTTTTCCATTCATGTGATCCTAATCAAGAATTTCTACAAAACATCCGTTGGGATAGATTTGTGCTTTTCCAAATTTAGTTGTACCCTAACCTCTTTCCATTCATGTGATCCTAATCAAGAATTTCTACAAAGCTGTGTTGGTATAGATTTGTGCGTTTACAAATTTATTTGTACCCTACCTCTTTCCATTCACGTGATCCTAATCAAGAATTTCTACAAAACATTCTTTGGGGTAGATTTTTGCGTTTACAGATTTCTGCGTACCCTATCGTACCTAACCTCTTTCCATTCATGTAATTCTAATCAAGAATTTCTACAAAGCTGTGTTGGTATAGATTTGTGTTTTTACAAATTTATTCGTACCCTAACCTCTTTCCATTCATGTGATCCTAATCAAGAATTTCTACAAGACGTCCGTTGGGATAGATTTGTGCTTTTACTATTTTTTGCGTACCCTAACCTCTTTCCATTCATGTGATCCAAATCAAAAAATTTCTACAAAACATCCGATGTGATAGATTTGTGCTTTTCCAAATTTATTTGTACCCTACCTCTTTCCATTCACGTGATCCTAATCAAGAATTTCTACAAAACATTCGTTGGGATAGTTTTTTGCGTTTACAGATTTCTGCGTACCCTATCGTACCTAACCTCTTTCCATTCATGTGATCCTAATCAAGAATTTCTACAAAGCTGTGTTGGGATAGATTTGTGTTGTTCCAATTTATTCGTACCCTAACCTCTTTCCATTCATGTGATCCTAATCAAGAATTTCTACAAAACATGGGTTGGGATAGATTTGTGCTTTTCCAAATTTAGTTGTACCCTAACCTCTTTCCATTCATGTGATCCTAATCAAGAATTTCTACAAAGCTGTGTTGGTATAGATTTGTGCTTTTACAAATTTATTCGTACCCTAACCTCTTTCCATTCATGTGATCCTATTCAAGAATTTCTACAAAGCTGTGTTGGGATAGATTTGTGCTTTTACAAATTTATTCGTACCCTAACCTCTTTCCATTTATGTGATCCTAATCAAGAATTTCTACAAAACTGTGTTGGGATAGATTTGTGCGGTTACAAATTTATTTGTACCCTAACCTCTTTCCATTCATGTGATCCTAATCAAGAATTTCTACAAAACGTCCGTTGGGATAGATTTGTACTCTTACAAATTTCTGCGTACCCTAACCTCTTTCCATTCATGTGATCCTAATCAAGAATTTCTTCAAAACTTCCGATGTGATAGATTTGTGCTGTTCCAAATTTAGTTCTACCCTAACCTCTTTCCATTCATGTGATCCTAATCAAGAATTTCTACAAAACGTCCGTTGGGATAGATTTGTGCTTTTCCAAATTTAGTTGTACCCTACCTTTTTCCATTCATGTGATCCTAATCAAGAATTTCTACAAAACATCCGTTGGGATAGATTTGTGCTTTTCCAAATTTAGTTGTACCCTAACCTCTTTCCATTCATGTGATCCTAATCAAGAATTTCTACAAAGCTGTGTTGGTATAGATTTGTGTTTTTACAAATTTATTCGTACCCTAACCTCTTTCCATTCACGTGATCCTAATCAAGAATTTCTACAAAGCTGTGTTGGGATAGATTTGTACTTTTGCAAATTTCTTTGTATCCTAACCTCTCTCCATTCATGTAATCCTAATCAAGAATTTCTACAAAACTGTGTTGGTATAGATTTGTGCGATTACAAATTTATTCGTACCCTAACCTCTTTCCATTCATGTGATCCTAATCAAGAATTTCTACAAAACGTCCGTTGGGATAGATTTGTGCTTTTACAAATTTTTGCGTACCCTAACCTCTTTCCATTCATGTGATCCTAATCAAAAATTTCTACAAAACATCCGATGTGATAGATTTGTGCTTTTCCAAATTTATTTGTACCCTACCTCTTTCCATTTACGTGATCCTAATCAAGAATTTCTACAAAACATTCTTTAGAATAGATTTTTGCGTTTACAGATTTCTGCGTACCCTATCGTACCTAACCTCTTTCCATTCATGTAATTCTAATCAAGAATTTCTACAAAGCTGTGTTGGTATAGATTTGTGTTTTTACAAATTTATTCGTACCCTAACCTCTTTCCATTCATGTGATCCTAATCAAGAATTTCTACAAAACATCTGTTGGGATAGATTTGTGCTTTTCCAAATTTAGTTGTACCCTACCTTTTTCCATTCATGTGATCCTAATCAAGAATTTCTACAAAACATCCGTTGGGATAGATTTGTGCTTTTCCAAATTTCGTTGTACCCTAACCTCTTTCCATTCATGTAATCCTAATCAAGAATTTCTACAAAGCTGTGTTGGTATAGATTTGTGCTTTTACAAATTTATTCGTACCCTAACAATTTTACATTCATGTAATCCTAATCAAGAATTTCTACAAAGCTGTGTTGGAATAGATTTGTGCTTTTACAAATTTATTCGTATCCTAACCTCTTTCCATTCATGTGATCCTAATCAAGAATTTCTACAAAGCTGTGTTGGGATAGATTTGTACTTTTGCAAATTTCTTTGTATCCTAACCTCTCTCCATTCATGTAATCCTAATAAAGAATTTCTACAAAACTGTGTTGGGATAGATTAGTGCGGTTACAAAGTTATCCGTACCCAAACCTCTTTCCATTCATGTGATCCTAATCAAGAATTTCTACAAAACATCTGTTGGGATAGATTTGTGCTTTTCCAAATTTAGTTGTATCCTACCTTTTTCCATTCATGTGTTCCTAATCAAGAATTTCTACAAAACATCCGTTGGGATAGATTTGTGCTTTTCCAAATTTAGTTGTACCCTAACCTCTTTCCATTCATGTGATCCTAATCAAGAATTTCTACAAAGCTGTGTTGGTATAGATTTGTGCTTTTACAAATTTATTCGTACCCTAACCTCTTTCCATTCATGTAATCCTAATCAAGAATTTCTACAAAGCTGTGTTGGGATAGATTTGTACTTTTGCAAATTTCTTTGTATCCTAACCTCTCTCCATTCATGTAATCCTAATCAAGAATTTCTACAAAACTGTGTTGGGATAGATTTGTGCGGTTACAAATTTATTCGTACCCTAACCTCTTTCCATTCATGTGATCCTAATCAAGAATTTCTACAAAACGTCCGTTGGGATAGATTTGTACTCTTACAAATTTCTGCGTACCCTAACCTCTTTCCATTCATGTGATCCTAATCAAGAATTTCTTCAAAACGTCCGATGTGATAGATTTGTGCTGTTCCAAATTTAGTTCTACCCTAACCTCTTTCCATTCATGTAATCCTAATCAAGAATTTCTACAAAACTGTGTTGGGATAGATTTATGCGGTTACAAATTTATTCGTACCCTAACCTCTTTCCATTCATGTGATCCTAATCAAGAATTTCTACAAAACGTCCGTTGGGATAGATTTGTACTCTTTCAAATTTCTGCGTACCCTAACCTCTTTCCATTCATGTGATCCTAATCAAGAATTTCTTCAAAACGTCCGATGTGATAGATTTGTGCTTTTCCAAATTTAGTTGTACCCTACCTTTTTCCATTCATGTGATCCTAATCAAGAATTTCTACAAAACATCCTTTGGGATAGATTTGTGCTTTTCCAAATTTAGTTGTACCCTAACCTCTTTCCATTCATGTGATCCTAATCAAGAATTTCTACAAAGCTGTGTTGGTATAGATTTGTGCGTTTACAAATTTATTCGTACCCTAACCTCTTTCCATTCATGTGATCCTAATCAAGAATATCTACAAAACATTCTTTGGGATAGATTTCTGCGTTTGCAAATTTCTGCGTACCCTATCGTACCTAACCTCTTTCCATTCATGTAATTATAATCAAGAATTTCTACAAAGCTGTGTTGGTATAGATTTGTGCTTTTACAAATTTATTCGTACCCTAACCTCTTTCCATTCACGTGATCCTAATCAAGAATTTCTACAAAACATTCTTTGGGATAGATTTCTGCGTTTACAAATTTCTGCGTACCCTATCGTACCTAACCTCTTTCCATTCATGTAATTATAATCAAGAATTTCTACAAAGCTGTGTTGGTATAGATTTGTGCTTTTACAAATTTATTCGTACCCTAACCTCTTTCCATTCATGTGATCCTAATCAAGAATTTCTACAAAGCTGTGTTGGTATAGATTTTTGATTTTACAAATTTATTCGTACCCTAACCTCTTTCCATTCATGTGATCCTAATCAAGAATTTCTACAAAGCTGTGTTGGGATAGATTTGTGCTTTTACAACTTTATTCGTACCCTAACCTCTTTCCATTCATGTGATCCTAATCAAGAATTTCTACAAAGCTGTGTTGGGATAGATTTGTACTTTTGCAAATTTCTTTGTATCCTAACCTCTCTCCATTCATGTAATCCTAATCAAGAATTTCTACAAAACTGTGTTGGGATAGATTTGTGCGGTTACAAATTTATTCGTACCCTAACCTCTTTCCATTCATGTGATCCTAATCAAGAATTTCTTCAAAACATCCGATGTGATAGATTTGTGCTGTTCCAAATTTAGTTCTACCTAACCTCTTTCCATTCATGTGATCCTAATCAAGAATTTCTACAAAACATCTGTTGGGATAGATTTGTGCTTTTCCAAATTTAGTTGTACCCTACCTTTTTCCATTCATGTGATCCTAATCAAGAATTTCTACAAAACATCCGTTGGGATAGATTTGTGCTTTTCCAAATTTCGTTGTACCCTAACCTCTTTCCATTCATGTGATCCTAATCAAGAATTTCTACAAAGCTGTGTTGGTATAGATTTGTGCTTTTACAAATTTATTCGTACCCTAACAATTTTACATTCATGTAATCCTAATCAAGAATTTCTACAAAGCTGTGTTGGAATAGATTTGTGCTTTTACAAATTTATTCGTATCCTAACCTCTTTCCATTCATGTGATCCTAATCAAGAATTTATACAAAGTTGTGTTGGGATAGATTTGTACTTTTGCAAATTTCTTTGTATCCTAACCTCTCTCCATTCATGTAATCCTAATAAAGAATTTCTACAAAACTGTGTTGGGATAGATTAGTGCGGTTACAAAGTTATTCGTACCCTAACCTCTTTCCATTCATGTGATCCTAATCAAGAATTTCTACAAAACATCTGTTGGGATAGATTTGTGCTTTTCCAAATTTAGTTGTATCCTACCTTTTTCCATTCATGTGATCCTAATCAAGAATTTCTACAAAACATCCGTTGGGATAGATTTGTGCTTTTCCAAATTTAGTTGTACCCTAACCTCTTTCCATTCATGTGATCCTAATCAAGAATTTCTACAAAGCTGTGTTGGTATAGATTTGTGCTTTTACAAATTTATTCGTACCCTAACCTCTTTCCATTCATGTAATCCTAATCAAGAATTTCTACAAAGCTGTGTTGGGATAGATTTGTACTTTTGCAAATTTCTTTGTATCCTAACCTCTCTCCATTCATGTAATCCTAATCAAGAATTTCTACAAAACTGTGTTGGGATAGATTTGTGCGGTTACAAATTTATTCGTACCCTAACCTCTTTCCATTAATGTGATCCTAATCAAGAATTTCTACAAAACGTCCGTTGGGATAGATTTGTACTCTTACAAATTTCTGCGTACCCTAACCTCTTTCCATTCATGTGATCCTAATCAAGATTTTCTTCAAAACGTCCGATGTGATAGATTTGTGCTGTTCCAAATTTAGTTCTACCCTAACCTCTTTCCATTCATGTAATCCTAATCAAGAATTTCTACAAAACTGTGTTGGGATAGATTTATGCGGTTACAAATTTATTCGTACCCTAACCTCTTTCCATTCATGTGATCCTAATCAAGAATTTCTACAAAACGTCCGTTGGGATAGATTTGTACTCTTACAAATTTCTGCGTACACTAACCTCTTTCCATTCATGTGATCCTAATCAAGAATTTCTTCAAAACGTCCGATGTGATAGATTTGTGCTTTTCCAAATTTAGTTGTACCCTACCTTTTTCCATTCATGTGATCCTAATCAAGAATTTCTACAAAACATCCTTTGGGATAGATTTGTGCTTTTCCAAATTTAGTTGTACCCTAACCTCTTTCCATTCATGTGATCCTAATCAAGAATTTCTACAAAGCTGTGTTGGGATAGATTTATGCTTTTCCAAATTTAGTTGTACCCTAACCTCTTTCCATTCACGTGATCCTAATCAAGAATTTCTACAAAACATTCTTTGGGATAGATTTTTGCGTTTACAAATTTCTGCGTACCCTATCGTACCTAACCTCTTTCCATTCATGTAATTATAATCAAGAATTTCTACAAAGCTGTGTTGGTATAGATTTGTGCTTTTACAAATTTATTCGTACCCTAACCTCTTTCCATTCATGTGATCCTAATCAAGAATTTCTACAAAGCTGTGTTGGTATAGATTTTTGATTTTACAAATTTATTCGTACCCTAACCTCTTTCCATTCATGTGATCCTAATCAAGAATTTCTACAAAGCTGTGTTGGGATAGATTTGTGCTTTTACAACTTTATTCGTACCCTAACCTCTCTCCATTCATGTGATCCTAATCAAGAATTTCTACAAAGCTGTGTTGGGATAGATTTGTACTTTTGCAAATTTCTTTGTATCCTAACCTCTCTCCATTCATGTAATCCTAATCAAGAATTTCTACAAAACTGTGTTGGTATAGATTTGTGAGATTACAAATTTATTCGTACCCTAACCTCTTTCCATTCATGTGATCCTAATCAAGAATTTCTACAAAACGTCCGTTGGGATAGATTTGTGCTTTTACAAATTTTTGCGTACCCTAACCTCTTTCCATTCATGTGATCCTAATCAAAAATTTCTACAAAACATCCGATGTGATAGATTTGTGCTTTTCCAAATTTATTTGTACCCTACCTCTTTCCATTTACGTGATGCTAATCAAGAATTTCTACAAAACATTCTTTGGGATAGATTTTTGCGTTTACAGATTTCTGCGTACCCTATCGTACCTAACCTCTTTCCATTCATGTAATTCTAATCAAGAATTTCTACAAAGCTGTGTTGGTATAGATTTGTGTTTTTACAAATTTATTCGTACCCTAACCTCTTTCCATTCATGTGATCCTAATCAAGAATTTCTACAAGACGTCCGTTGGGATAGATTTGTGCTTTTACTATTTTTTGCGTACCCTAACCTCTTTCCATTCATGTGATCCTAATCAAAAATTTCTACAAAACATCCGATGTGATAGATTTGTTCTTTTCCAAATTTATTCGTACCCTAACCTCTTTCCATTCATGTGATCCTAATCAAGAATTTCTACAAAACATTGGTTGGGATAGATTTGTGCTTTTCCAAATTTAGTTGTACCCTAACCTCTTTCCATTCATGTGATCCTAATCAAGAATTTCTACAAAGCTGTGTTGGTATAGATTAGTGCTTTTACAAATTTATTCGTACCCTAACCTCTTTCCATTCATGTGATCCTAATCAAGAATTTCTACAAAGCTGTGTTGGGATAGATTTGTGCTTTTACAAATTTATTCGTACCCTAACCTCTTTCCATTCATGTGATCCTAATCAAGAATTTCTACAAAGCTGTGTTGGGATAGATTTGTACTTTTGCAGATTTCTTTGTATCCTAACCTATCTCCATTCATGTAATCCTAATCAAGAATTTCTACAAAACTGTGTTGGGATAGATTTGTGCTTTTACAAATTTATTCGTACCCTAACCTCTTTCCATTCATGTGATCCTAATCAAGAATTTCTACAAAACGTCCGATGTGATAGATTTGTGCTGTTCCAAATTTAGTTCTACCCTAACCTCTTTCCATTCATGTGATCCTAATCAAGAATTTCTACAAAACATCCGTTGGGATAGATTTGTGCTTTTCCAAATTTAGTTGTATCCTACCTTTTTCCATTCATGTGATCCTAATCAAGAATTTCTACAAAACATCCGTTGGGATAGATTTGTGCTTTTCCAAATTTAGTTGTACCCTAACCTCTTTCCATTCATGTGATCCTAATCAAGAATTTCTACAAAGCTGTGTTGGTATAGATTTGTGCTTTTACAAATTTATTCGTACCCTAACCTCTTTCCATTCATGTAATACTAATCAAGAATTTCTACAAAGCTGTGTTGGGATAGATTTGTACTTTTGCAAATTTCTTTGTATCCTAACCTCTCTCCATTTATGTAATCCTAATCAAGAATTTCTACAAAACTGTGTTGGGATAGATTTGTGCGGTTACAAATTTATTCGTACCCTAACCTCTTTCCATTCATGTGATCCTAATCAAGAATTTCTACAAAACGTCCGTTGGGATAGATTTGTACTCTTACAAATTTCTGCGTACCCTAACCTCTTTCCATTCATGTGATCCTAATCAAGAATTTCTTCAAAACGTCCGATGTGATAGATTTGTGCTTTTCCAAATTTAGTTGTACCCTACCTTTTTCCATTCATGTGATCCTAATCAAGAATTTCTACAAAACATCCTTTGGGATAGATTTGTGCTTTTCCAAATTTAGTTGTACCCTAACCTCTTTCCATTCATGTGATCCTAATCAAGAATTTCTACAAAGCTGTGTTGGGATAGATTTATGCGTTTACAAATTTATTCGTACCCTAACCTCTTTCCATTCATGTGATCCTAATCAAGAATATCTACAAAACGTCCGTTGGGATAGTTTTGTGCTTTTACAAATTTATTTGTACCCTACCTCTTTCCATTCACGTGATCCTAATCAAGAATTTCTACAAAACATTCTTTGGGATAGATTTTTGCGTTTACAAATTTCTGCGTACCCTATCGTACCTAACCTCTTTCCATTCATGTAATTATAATCAAGAATTTCTACAAAGCTGTGTTGGTATAGATTTGTGCTTTTACAAATTTATTCGTACCCTAACCTCTTTCCATTCATGTGATCCTAATCAAGAATTTCTACAAAGCTGTGTTGGTATAGATTTTTGATTTTACAAATTTATTCGTACCCTAACCTCTTTCCATTCATGTGATCCTAATCAAGAATTTCTACAAAGCTGTGTTGGGATAGATTTGTGCTTTTACAACTTTATTCGTACCCTAACCTCTTTCCATTCATGTGATCCTAATCAAGAATTTCTGCAAAGCTGTGTTGGGATAGATTTGTACTTTTGCAAATTTCTTTGTATCCTAACCTCTCTCCATTCATGTAATCCTAATCAAGAATTTCTACAAAACTGTGTTGGTATAGATTAGTGCGATTACAAATTTATTCGTACCCTAACCTCTTTCCATTCATGTGATCCTAATCAAGAATTTCTACAAAACGTCCGTTGGGATAGATTTGTGCTTTTACAATTTTTTGCGTACCCTAACCTCTTTCCATTCATGTGATCCTAATCAAGAATTTCTACAAAACATCCGATGTGATAGATTTGTGCTTTTCCAAATTTATTTGTACCCTACCTCTTTCCATTTACGTGATCCTAATCAAGAATTTCTACAAAACATTCTTTGGAATAGATTTTTGCGTTTACAGATTTCTGCGTACCCTATCGTACCTAACCTCTTTCCATTCATGTAATTCTAATCAAGAATTTCTACAAAGCTGTGTTGGTATAGATTTGTGTTTTTACAAATTTATTCGTACCCTAACCTCTTTCCATTCATGTGATCCTAATCAAGAATTTCTACAAAACATCCGATGTGATAGATTTGTTCTTTTCCAAATTTATTCGTACCCTAACCTCTTTCCATTCATGTCATCCTAATCAAGAATTTCTACAAAACATGGGTTGGGATAGATTTGTGCTTTTCCAAATTTAGTTGTACCCTAACCTCTTTCCATTCATGTGATCCTAATCAAGAATTTCTACAAAGCTGTGTTGGTATAGATTTGTGCTTTTACAAATTTATTCGTACCCTAACCTCTTTCCATTCATGTGATCCTAATCAAGAATTTCTACAAAGCTGTGTTGGGATAGATTTGTGCTTTTACAAATTTATTCGTACCCTAACCTCTTTCCATTCATGTGATCCTAATCAAGAATTTCTACAAAGCTGTGTTGGGATAGATTTGTACTTTTGCAAATTTCTTTGTATCCTAACCTATCTCCATTCATGTAATCCTAATCAAGAATTTCTACAAAACTGTGTTGGGATAGATTTGTGCGGTTACAAATTTATTCGTACCCTAACCTCTTTCCATTCATGTGATCCTAATCAAGAATTTCTACAAAACGTCCGATGTGATAGATTTGTGCTGTTCCAAATTTAGTTCTACCCTAACCTCTTTCCATTCATGTGATCCTAATCAAGAATTTCTACAAAACATCCGTTGGGATAGATTTGTGCTTTTCCAAATTTAGTTGTACCCTACCTTTTTCAATTCATGTGATCCTAATCAAGAATTTCTACAAAACATCCGTTGGGATAGATTTGTGCTTTTCCAAATTTAGTTGTACCCTAACCTCTTTCCATTCATGTGATCCTAATCAAGAATTTCTACAAAGCTGTGTTGGTATAGATTTGTGCGTTTACAAATTTATTCGTACCCTAACCTCTTTCCATTCATGTGATCCTAATCAAGAATTTCTACAAAACGTCCGTTGGGATAGATTTGTGCTTTTCCAAATTTAGTTGTACCCTACCTTTTTCCATTCATGTGATCCTAATCAAGAATTTCTACAAAACATCCGTTGGGATAGATTTGTGCTTTTCCAAATTTAGTTGTACCCTAACCTCTTTCCATTCATGTGATCCTAATAAAGAATTTCTACAAAGCTGTGTTGGTATAGATTTGTGCGTTTACAAATTTATTTGTACCCTACCTCTTTCCATTCACGTGATCCTAATCAAGAATTTCTACAAAACATTCTTTGGGGTAGATTTTTGCGTTTACAGATTTCTGCGTACCCTATCGTACCTAACCTCTTTCCATTCATGTAATTCTAATCAAGAATTTCTACAAAGCTGTGTTGGTATAGATTTGTGTTTTAACAAATTTATTCGTACCCTAACCTCTTTCCATTCATGTGATCCTAATCAAGAATTTCTACAAAACATCCGATGTGATAGATTTGTTCTTTTCCAAATTTATTCGTACCCTAACCTCTTTCCATTCATGTGATCCTAATCAAGAATTTCTACAAAACATGGGTTGGGATAGATTTGTGCTTTTCCAAATTTAGTTGTACCCTAACCTCTTTCCATTCATGTGATCCTAATCAAGAATTTCTACAAAGCTGTGTTGGTATAGATTTGTGCTTTTACAAATTTATTCGTACCCTAACCTCTTTCCATTCATGTGATCCTAATCAAGAATTTCTACAAAGCTGTGTTGGGATAGATTTGTGCTTTTACAAATTTATTCGTACCCTAACCTCTTTCCATTCATGTGATCCTAATCAAGAATTTCTACAAAGCTGTGTTGGGATAGATTTGTACTTTTGCAGATTTCTTTGTATCCTAACCTATCTCCATTCATGTAATCCTAATCAAGAATTTCTACAAAACTGTGTTGGGATAGATTTGTGCGGTTACAAATTTATTCGTACCCTAACCTCTTTCCATTCATGTGATCCTAATCAAGAATTTCTACAAAACGTCCGATGTGATAGATTTGTGCTGTTCCAAATTTAGTTCTACCCTAACCTCTTTCCATTCATGTGATCCTAATCAAGAATTTCTACAAAACATCCGTTGGGATAGATTTGTGCTTTTCCAAATTTAGTTGTATCCTACCTTTTTCCATTCATGTGATCCTAATCAAGAATTTCTACAAAACATCCGTTGGGATAGATTTGTGCTTTTCCAAATTTAGTTGTACCCTAACCTCTTTCCATTCATGTGATCCTAATCAAGAATTTCTACAAAGCTGTGTTGGTATAGATTTGTGCTTTTACAAATTTATTCGTACCCTAACCTCTTTCCATTCATGTAATACTAATCAAGAATTTCTACAAAGCTGTGTTGGGATAGATTTGTACTTTTGCAAATTTCTTTGTATCCTAACCTCTCTCCATTTATGTAATCCTAATCAAGAATTTCTACAAAACTGTGTTGGGATAGATTTGTGCGGTTACAAATTTATTCGTACCCTAACCTCTTTCCATTCATGTGATCCTAATCAAGAATTTCTACAAAACGTCCGTTGGGATAGATTTGTACTCTTACAAATTTCTGCGTACCCTAACCTCTTTCCATTCATGTGATCCTAATCAAGATTTTCTTCAAAACGTCCGATGTGATAGATTTGTGCTGTTCCAAATTTAGTTCTACCCTAACCTCTTTCCATTCATGTAATCCTAATCAAGAATTTCTACAAAACTGTGTTGGGATAGATTTATGCGGTTACAAATTTATTCGTACCCTAACCTCTTTCCATTCGTGTGATCCTAATCAAGAATTTCTACAAAACGTCCGTTGGGATAGATTTGTACTCTTACAAATTTCTGCGTACCCTAACCTCTTTCCATTCATGTGATCCTAATCAAGAATTTCTTCAAAACGTCCGATGTGATAGATTTGTGCTTTTCCAAATTTAGTTGTACCCTACCTTTTTCCATTCATGTGATCCTAATCAAGAATTTCTACAAAACATCCTTTGGGATAGATTTGTGCTTTTCCAAATTTAGTTGTACCCTAACCTCTTTCCATTCATGTGATCCTAATCAAGAATTTCTACAAAGCTGTGTTGGGATAGATTTATGCGTTTACAAATTTATTCGTACCCTAACCTCTTTCCATTCATGTGATCCTAATCAAGAATATCTACAAAACGTCCGTTGGGATAGTTTTGTGCTTTTACAAATTTATTTGTACCCTACCTCTTTCCATTCACGTGATCCTAATCAAGAATTTCTACAAAACATTCTTTGGGATAGATTTTTGCGTTTACAAATTTCTGCGTACCCTATCGTACCTAACCTCTTTCCATTCATGTAATTATAATCAAGAATTTCTACAAAGCTGTGTTGGTATAGATTTGTGCTTTTACAAATTTATTCGTACCCTAACCTCTTTCCATTCATGTGATCCTAATCAAGAATTTCTACAAAGCTGTGTTGGTATAGATTTTTGATTTTACAAATTTATTCGTACCCTAACCTCTTTCCATTCATGTGATCCTAATCAAGAATTTCTACAAAGCTGTGTTGGGATAGATTTGTGCTTTTACAACTTTATTCGTACCCTAACCTCTTTCCATTCATGTGATCCTAATCAAGAATTTCTACAAAGCTGTGTTGGGATAGATTTGTACTTTTGCAAATTTCTTTGTATCCTAACCTCTCTCCATTCATGTAATCCTAATCAAGAATTTCTACAAAACTGTGTTGGTATAGATTAGAGCGATTACAAAGTTATTCGTACCCTAACCTCTTTCCATTCATGTGATCCTAATCAAGAATTTCTACAAAACGTCCGTTGGGATAGATTTGTGCTTTTACAATTTTTTGCGTACCCTAACCTCTTTCCATTCATGTGATCCTAATCAAAAATTTCTACAAAACATCCGATGTGATAGATTTGTGCTTTTCCAAATTTATTTGTACCCTACCTCTTTCCATTTACGTGATCCTAATCAAGAAATTCTACAAAACATTCTTTGGAATAGATTTTTGCGTTTACAGATTTCTGCGTACCCTATCGTACCTAACCTCTTTCCATTCATGTAATTCTAATCAAGAATTTCTACAAAGCTGTGTTGGTATAGATTTGTGTTTTTACAAATTTATTCGTACCCTAACCTCTTTCCATTCATGTGATCCTAATCAAGAATATCTACAAAACGTCCGTTGGGATAGTTTTGTGCTTTTACAAATTTATTTGTACCCTACCTCTTTCCATTCACGTGATCCTAATCAAGAATTTCTACAAAACATTCTTTGGGATAGATTTTTGCGTTTACAAATTTCTGCGTACCCTATCGTACCTAACCTCTTTCCATTCATGTAATTATAATCAAGAATTTCTACAAAGCTGTGTTGGTATAGATTTGTGCTTTTACAAATTTATTCGTACCCTAACCTCTTTCCATTCATGTGATCCTAATCAAGAATTTCTACAAAGCTGTGTTGGTATAGATTTTTGATTTTACAAATTTATTCGTACCCTAACCTCTTTCCATTCATGTGATCCTAATCAAGAATTTCTACAAAGCTGTGTTGGGATAGATTTGTGCTTTTACAACTTTATTCGTACCCTAACCTCTTTCCATTCATGTGATCCTAATCAAGAATTTCTACAAAGCTGTGTTGGGATAGATTTGTACTTTTGCAAATTTCTTTGTATCCTAACCTCTCTCCATTCATGTAATCCTAATCAAGAATTTCTACAAAACTGTGTTGGTATAGATTAGTGCGATTACAAATTTATTCGTACCCTAACCTCTTTCCATTCATGTGATCCTAATCAAGAATTTCTACAAAACGTCCGTTGGGATAGATTTGTGCTTTTACAATTTTTTGCGTACCCTAACCTCTTTCCATTCATGTGATCCTAATCAAGAATTTCTACAAAACATCCGATGTGATAGATTTGTGCTTTTCCAAATTTATTTGTACCCTACCTCTTTCCATTTACGTGATCCTAATCAAGAATTTCTACAAAACATTCTTTGGAATAGATTTTTGCGTTTACAGATTTCTGCGTACCCTATCGTACCTAACCTCTTTCCATTCATGTAATTCTAATCAAGAATTTCTACAAAGCTGTGTTGGTATAGATTTGTGTTTTTACAAATTTATTCGTACCCTAACCTCTTTCCATTCATGTGATCCTAATCAAGAATTTCTACAAAACATCCGATGTGATAGATTTGTTCTTTTCCAAATTTATTCGTACCCTAACCTCTTTCCATTCATGTCATCCTAATCAAGAATTTCTACAAAACATGGGTTGGGATAGATTTGTGCTTTTCCAAATTTAGTTGTACCCTAACCTCTTTCCATTCATGTGATCCTAATCAAGAATTTCTACAAAGCTGTGTTGGTATAGATTTGTGCTTTTACAAATTTATTCGTACCCTAACCTCTTTCCATTCATGTGATCCTAATCAAGAATTTCTACAAAGCTGTGTTGGGATAGATTTGTGCTTTTACAAATTTATTCGTACCCTAACCTCTTTCCATTCATGTGATCCTAATCAAGAATTTCTACAAAGCTGTGTTGGGATAGATTTGTACTTTTGCAAATTTCTTTGTATCCTAACCTATCTCCATTCATGTAATCCTAATCAAGAATTTCTACAAAACTGTGTTGGGATAGATTTGTGCGGTTACAAATTTATTCGTACCCTAACCTCTTTCCATTCATGTGATCCTAATCAAGAATTTCTACAAAACGTCCGATGTGATAGATTTGTGCTGTTCCAAATTTAGTTCTACCCTAACCTCTTTCCATTCATGTGATCCTAATCAAGAATTTCTACAAAACATCCGTTGGGATAGATTTGTGCTTTTCCAAATTTAGTTGTACCCTACCTTTTTCAATTCATGTGATCCTAATCAAGAATTTCTACAAAACATCCGTTGGGATAGATTTGTGCTTTTCCAAATTTAGTTGTACCCTAACCTCTTTCCATTCATGTGATCCTAATCAAGAATTTCTACAAAGCTGTGTTGGTATAGATTTGTGCGTTTACAAATTTATTCGTACCCTAACCTCTTTCCATTCATGTGATCCTAATCAAGAATTTCTACAAAACGTCCGTTGGGATAGATTTGTGCTTTTCCAAATTTAGTTGTACCCTACCTCTTTCCATTCATGTGATCCTAATCAAGAATTTCTACAAAACATCCGTTGGGATAGATTTGTGCTTTTCCAAATTTAGTTGTACCCTAACCTCTTTCCATTCATGTGATCCTAATCAAGAATTTCTACAAAGCTGTGTTGGTATAGATTTGTGCGTTTACAAATTTATTTGTACCCTACCTCTTTCCATTCACGTGATCCTAATCAAGAATTTCTACAAAACATTCTTTGGGGTAGATTTTTGCGTTTACAGATTTCTGCGTACCCTATCGTACCTAACCTCTTTCCATTCATGTAATTCTAATCAAGAATTTCTACAAAGCTGTGTTGGTATAGATTTGTGTTTTAACAAATTTATTCGTACCCTAACCTCTTTCCATTCATGTGATCCTAATCAAGAATTTCTACAAGACGTCCGTTGGGATAGATTTGTGCTTTTACTATTTTTTGCGTACCCTAACCTCTTTCCATTCATGTGATCCAAATCAAAAAATTTCTACAAAACATCCGATGTGATAGATTTGTGCTTTTCCAAATTTATTTGTACCCTACCTCTTTCCATTCACGTGATCCTAATCAAGAATTTCTACAAAACATTCGTTGGGATAGATTTTTGCGTTTACAGATTTCTGCGTACCCTATCGTACCTAACCTCCTTCCATTCATGTGATCCTAATCAAGAATTTCTACAAAGCTGTGTTGGGATAGATTTGTGTTGTTCCAATTTATTCGTACCCTAACCTCTTTCCATTCATGTGATCCTAATCAAGAATTTCTACAAAACATGGGTTGGGATAGATTTGTGCTTTTCCAAATTTAGTTGTACCCTAACCTCTTTCCATTCATGTGATCCTAATCAAGAATTTCTACAAAGCTGTGTTGGTATAGATTTGTGCTTTTACAAATTTATTCGTACCCTAACCTCTTTCCATTCATGTGATCCTATTCAAGAATTTCTACAAAGCTGTGTTTGGATAGATTTGTGCTTTTACAAATTTATTCGTACCCTAACCTCTTTCCATTTATGTGATCCTAATCAAGAATTTCTACAAAGCTGTGTTGGGATAGATTTGTACTTTTGCAAATTTCTTTGTATCCTAACCTCTCTCCATTCATGTAATCCTAATCAAGAATTTCTACAAAACTGTGTTGGGATAGATTTGTGCGGTTACAAATTTATTTGTACCCTAACCTCTTTCCATTCATGTGATCCTAATCAAGAATTTCTACAAAACGTCCGTTGGGATAGATTTGTACTCTTACAAATTTCTGCGTACCCTAACCTCTTTCCATTCATGTGATCCTAATCAAGAATTTCTTCAAAACTTCCGATGTGATAGATTTGTGCTGTTCCAAATTTAGTTCTACCTTAACCTCTTTCCATTCATGTGATCCTAATCAAGAATTTCTACAAAACGTCCGTTGGGATAGATTTGTGCTTTTCCAAATTTAGTTGTACCCTACCTTTTTCCATTCATGTGATCCTAATCAAGAATTTCTACAAAACATCCGTTGGGATAGATTTGTGCTTTTCCAAATTTAGTTGTACCCTAACCTCTTTCCATTCATGTGATGCTAATCAAGAATTTCTACAAAACATTCTTTGGGATAGATTTTTTCGTTTACAGATTTCTGCGTACCCTATCGTACCTAACCTCTTTCCATTCATGTAATTCTAATCAAGAATTTCTACAAAGCTGTGTTGGTATAGATTTGTGTTTTTACAAATTTATTCGTACCCTAACCTCTTTCCATTCATGTGATCCTAATCAAGAATTTCTACAAGACGTCCGTTGGGATAGATTTGTGCTTTTACGATTTTTTGCGTACCCTAACCTCTTTCCATTCATGTGATCCTAATCAAAAAATTTCTACAAAACATCCGATGTGATAGATTTGTGCTTTTCCAAATTTATTTGTACCCTACCTCTTTCCATTCACGTGATCCTAATCAAGAATTTCTACAAAACGTCCGTTGGGATAGATTTGTGCTTTTACAAATTTTTGCGTACCCTAACCTCTTTCCATTCATGTGATCCTAATCAAAAATTTCTACAAAACATCCGATGTGATAGATTTGTGCTGTTCCAAATTTAGTTCTACCCTAACCTAGTTTCCATTCATGTGATCCTAATCAAGAATTTCTAGAAAACATCTGTTGGGATAGATTTGTGCTTTTCCAAATTTAGTTGTACCCTACCTTTTTCCATTCATATGATCCTAATCAAGAATTTCTACAAAACTGTGTTGGGATAGATTTGTGCTTTTCCAAATTTAGTTGTACCCTAACCTCTTTCCATTCATGTAATCCTAATCAAGAATTTCCACAAAGCTGTGTTGGGATAGATTTGTGCTTTTACAAATTTATTCGTACCCTAACCTCTTTCCATTTATGTAATCCTAATCAAGAATTTCTACAAAGCTGTGTTGGGATAGATTTGTGCTTTTCCAAATTTAGTTGTACCCTACCTTTTTCCATTCATATGATCCTAATCAAGAATTTCTACAAAACTGTGTTGGGATAGATTTGTGCTTTTCCAAATTTAGTTGTACCTTAACCTCTTTCCATTCATGTAATCCTAATCAAGAATTTCTACAAAGCTGTGTTGGTATAGATTTGTGCTTTTACAAATTTATTCGTACCCTAACCTCTTTCCATTCATGTAATCCTAATCAAGAATTTCTACAAAGCTGTGTTGGGATAGATTTGTGCTTTTACAAATTTATTCGTACCCTAACCTCTTTCCATTCATGTGATCCTAATCAAGAATTTCTACAAAGCTGTGTTGGGATAGATTTGTGCTTTTACAAATTTATTCGTACCCTAAACTCTCTCCATTCATGTAATCCTAATCAAGAATTTCTACAAAACTGTGTTGGGATAGATTTGTGCGGTTACAAATTTATTCGTACCCTAACCTCTTTCCATTCATGTGATCCTAATCAAGAATTTCTACAAAACGTCTGTTGGGATAGATTTGTACTCTTGCAAATTTCTGCGTACCCTAACCTCTTTCCATTCATGTGATTCTAATAAAGAATTTCTTCAAAACATCCGATGTGATAGATTTGTGCTGTTCCAAATTTAGTTCTACCTAACCTCTTTCCATTCATGTGATCCTAATCAAGAATTTCTACAAAACATCTGTTGGGATAGATTTGTGCTTTTCCAAATTTAGTTGTACCCTACCTTTTTCCATTCATGTGATCCTAATCAAGAATTTCTACAAAACATCCGTTGGGATAGATTTGTGCTTTTCCAAATTTCGTTGTACCCTAACCTCTTTCCATTCATGTAATCCTAATCAAGAATTTCTACAAAGCTGTGTTGGTATAGATTTGTGCTTTTACAAATTTATTCGTACCCTAACAATTTTACATTCATGTAATCCTAATCAAGAATTTCTACAAAGCTGTGTTGGAATAGATTTGTGCTTTTACAAATTTATTCGTATCCTAACCTCTTTCCATTCATGTGATCCTAATCAAGAATTTCTACAAAGCTGTGTTGGGATAGATTTGTACTTTTGCAAATTTCTTTGTATCCTAACCTCTCTCCATTCATGTAATCCTAATAAAGAATTTCTACAAAACTGTGTTGGGATAGATTAGTGCGGTTACAAAGTTATCCGTACCCAAACCTCTTTCCATTCATGTGATCCTAATCAAGATTTTCTACAAAACATCTGTTGGGATAGATTTGTGCTTTTCCAAATTTAGTTGTATCCTACCTTTTTCCATTCATGTGATCCTAATCAAGAATTTCTACAAAACATCCGTTGGGATAGATTTGTGCTTTTCCAAATTTAGTTGTACCCTAACCTCTTTCCATTCATGTGATCCTAATCAAGAATTTCTACAAAGCTGTGTTGGTATAGATTTCTGCTTTTACAAATTTATTCGTACCCTAACCTCTTTCCATTCATGTAATCCTAATCAAGAATTTCTACAAAGCTGTGTTGGGATAGATTTGTACTTTTGCAAATTTCTTTGTATCCTAACCTCTCTCCATTCATGTAATCCTAATCAAGAATTTCTACAAAACTGTGTTGGGATAGATTTGTGCGGTTACAAATTTATTCGTACCCTAACCTCTTTCCATTCATGTGATCCTAATCAAGAATTTCTACAAAACGTCCGTTGGGATAGATTTGTACTCTTACAAATTTCTGCGTACCCTAACCTCTTTCCATTCATGTGATCCTAATCAAGAATTTCTTCAAAACGTCCGATGTGATAGATTTGTGCTGTTCCAAATTTAGTTCTACCCTAACCTCTTTCCATTCATGTAATCCTAATCAAGAATTTCTACAAAACTGTGTTGGGATAGATTTATGCGGTTACAAATTTATTCGTACCCTAACCTCTTTCCATTCATGTGATCCTAATTAAGAATTTCTACAAAACGTCCGTTGGGATAGATTTGTACTCTTACAAATTTCTGCGTACCCTAACCTCTTTCCATTCATGTGATCCTAATCAAGAATTTCTTCAAAACGTCCGATGTGATAGATTTGTGCTTTTCCAAATTTAGTTGTACCCTACCTTTTTCCATTCATGTGATCCTAATCAAGAATTTCTACAAAACATCCTTTGGGATAGATTTGTGCTTTTCCAAATTTAGTTGTACCCTAACCTCTTTCCATTCATGTGATCCTAATCAAGAATTTCTACAAAGCTGTGTTGGTATAGATTTGTGCGTTTACAAATTTATTCGTACCCTAACCTCTTTCCATTCATGTGATCCTAATCAAGAATATCTACAAAACGTCCGTTGGGATAATTTTGTGCTTTTACAAATTTATTTGTACCCTACCTCTTTCCATTCACGTGATCCTAATCAAGAATTTCTACAAAACATTCTTTGGGATAGATTTCTGCGTTTACAAATTTCTGCGTACCCTATCGTACCTAACCTCTTTCCATTCATGTAATTATAATCAAGAATTTCTACAAAGCTGTGTTGGTATAGATTTGTGCTTTTACAAATTTATTCGTACCCTAACCTCTTTCCATTCATGTGATCCTAATCAAGAATTTCTACAAAGCTGTGTTGGTATAGATTTTTGATTTTACAAATTTATTCGTACCCTAACCTCTTTCCATTCATGTGATCCTAATCAAGAATTTCTACAAAGCTGTGTTGGGATAGATTTGTGCTTTTACAACTTTATTCGTACCATAACCTCTTTCCATTCATGTGATCCTAATCAAGAATTTCTACAAAGCTGTGTTGGGATAGATTTGTACTTTTGCAAATTTCTTTGTATCCTAACCTCTCTCCATTCATGTAATCCTAATCAAGAATTTCTACAAAACTGTGTTGGGATAGATTTGTGCGGTTACAAATTTATTCGTACCCTAACCTCTTTCCATTCATGTGATCCTAATCAAGAATTTCTTCAAAACATCCGATGTGATAGATTTGTGCTGTTCCAAATTTAGTTCTACCTAACCTCTTTCCATTCATGTGATCCTAATCAAGAATTTCTACAAAACATCTGTTGGGATAGATTTGTGCTTTTCCAAATTTAGTTGTACCCTACCTTTTTCCATTCATGTGATCCTAATCAAGAATTTCTACAAAACATCCGTTGGGATAGATTTGTGCTTTTCCAAATTTCGTTGTACCCTAACCTCTTTCCATTCATGTGATCCTAATCAAGAATTTCTACAAAGCTGTGTTGGTATAGATTTGTGCTTTTACAAATTTATTCGTACCCTAACAATTTTACATTCATGTAATCCTAATCAAGAATTTCTACAAAGCTGTGTTGGAATAGATTTGTGCTTTTACAAATTTATTCGTATCCTAACCTCTTTCCATTCATGTGATCCTAATCAAGAATTTATACAAAGTTGTGTTGGGATAGATTTGTACTTTTGCAAATTTCTTTGTATCCTAACCTCTCTCCATTCATGTAATCCTAATAAAGAATTTCTACAAAACTGTGTTGGGATAGATTAGTGCGGTTACAAAGTTATTCGTACCCTAACCTCTTTCCATTCATGTGATCCTAATCAAGAATTTCTACAAAACATCTGTTGGGATAGATTTGTGCTTTTCCAAATTTAGTTGTATCCTACCTTTTTCCATTCATGTGATCATAATCAAGAATTTCTACAAAACATCCGTTGGGATAGATTTGTGCTTTTCCAAATTTAGTTGTACCCTAACCTCTTTCCATTCATGTGATCCTAATCAAGAATTTCTACAAAGCTGTGTTGGTATAGATTTGTGCTTTTACAAATTTATTCGTACCCTAACCTCTTTCCATTCATGTAATCCTAATCAAGAATTTCTACAAAGCTGTGTTGGGATAGATTTGTGCGGTTACAAATTTATTCGTACCCTAACCTCTTTCCATTCATGTGATCCTAATCAAGAATTTCTACAAAACGTCCGTTGGGATAGATTTGTACTCTTACAAATTTCTGCGTACCCTAACCTCTTTCCATTCATGTGATCCTAATCAAGATTTTCTTCAAAACGTCCGATGTGATAGATTTGTGCTGTTCCAAATTTAGTTCTACCCTAACCTCTTTCCATTCATGTAATCCTAATCAAGAATTTCTACAAAACTGTGTTGGGATAGATTTATGCGGTTACAAATTTATTCGTACCCTAACCTCTTTCCATTCATGTGATCCTAATCAAGAATTTCTACAAAACGTCCGTTGGGATAGATTTGTACTCTTACAAATTTCTGCGTACCCTAACCTCTTTCCATTCATGTGATCCTAATCAAGAATTTCTTCAAAACGTCCGATGTGATAGATTTGTGCTTTTCCAAATTTAGTTGTACCCTACCTTTTTCCATTCATGTGATCCTAATCAAGAATTTCTACAAAACATCCTTTGGGATAGATTTGTGCTTTTCCAAATTTAGTTGTACCCTAACCTCTTTCCATTCATGTGATCCTAATCAAGAATTTCTACAAAGCTGTGTTGGGATAGATTTATGCGTTTACAAATTTATTCGTACCCTAACCTCTTTCCATTCATGTGATCCTAATCAAGAATATCTACAAAACGTCCGTTGGGATAGTTTTGTGCTTTTACAAATTTATTTGTACCCTACCTCTTTCCATTCACGTGATCCTAATCAAGAATTTCTACAAAACATTCTTTGGGATAGATTTTTGCGTTTACAAATTTCTGCGTACCCTATCGTACCTAACCTCTTTCCATTCATGTAATTATAATCAAGAATTTCTACAAAGCTGTGTTGGTATAGATTTGTGCTTTTACAAATTTATTCGTACCCTAACCTCTTTCCATTCATGTGATCCTAATCAAGAATTTCTACAAAGCTGTGTTGGTATAGATTTTTGATTTTACAAATTTATTCGTACCCTAACCTCTTTCCATTCATGTGATCCTAATCAAGAATTTCTACAAAGCTGTGTTGGGATAGATTTGTGCTTTTACAACTTTATTCGTACCCTAACCTCTCTCCATTCATGTGATCCTTTTCAAGAATTTCTACAAAGCTGTGTTGGGATAGATTTGTACTTTTGCAAATTTCTTTGTATCCTAACCTCTCTCCATTCATGTAATCCTAATCAAGAATTTCTACAAAACTGTGTTGGTATAGATTTGTGTTTTTACAAATTTATTCGTACCCTAACCTCTTTCCATTCATGTGATCCTAATCAAGAATTTCTACAAGACGTCCGTTGGGATAGATTTGTGCTTTTACTATTTTTTGCGTACCCTAACCTCTTTCCATTCATGTGATCCTAATCAAAAATTTCTACAAAACATCCGATGTGATAGATTTGTTCTTTTCCAAATTTATTCGTACCCTAACCTCTTTCCATTCATGTGATCCTAATCAAGAATTTCTACAAAACATGGGTTGGGATAGATTTGTGCTTTTCCAAATTTAGTTGTACCCTAACCTCTTTCCATTCATGTGATCCTAATCAAGAATTTCTACAAAGCTGTGTTGGTATAGATTTGTGCTTTTACAAATTTATTCGTACCCTAACCTCTTTCCATTCATGTGATCCTAATCAAGAATTTCTACAAAGCTGTGTTGGGATAGATTTGTGCTTTTACAAATTTATTCGTACCCTAACCTCTTTCCATTCATGTGATCCTAATCAAGAATTTCTACAAAGCTGTGTTGGGATAGATTTGTACTTTTGCAAATTTCTTTGTATCCTAACCTATCTCCATTCATGTAATCCTAATCAAGAATTTCTACAAAACTGTGTTGGGATAGATTTGTGCGGTTACAAATTTATTCGTACCCTAACCTCTTTCCATTCATGTGATCCTAATCAAGAATTTCTACAAAACGTCCGATGTGATAGATTTGTGCTGTTCCAAATTTAGTTCTACCCTAACCTCTTTCCATTCATGTGATCCTAATCAAGAATTTCTACAAAACATCCGTTGGGATAGATTTGTGCTTTTCCAAATTTAGTTGTATCCTACCTTTTTCCATTCATGTGATCCTAATCAAGAATTTCTACAAAACATCCGTTGGGATAGATTTGTGCTTTTCCAAATTTAGTTGTACCCTAACCTCTTTCCATTCATGTGATCCTAATCAAGAATTTCTACAAAGCTGTGTTGGTATAGATTTGTGCTTTTACAAATTTATTCGTACCCTAACCTCTTTCCATTCATGTAATACTAATCAAGAATTTCTACAAAGCTGTGTTGGGATAGATTTGTACTTTTGCAAATTTCTTTGTATCCTAACCTCTCTCCATTTATGTAATCCTAATCAAGAATTTCTACAAAACTGTGTTGGGATAGATTTGTGCGGTTACAAATTTATTCGTACCCTAACCTCTTTCCATTCATGTGATCCTAATCAAGAATTTCTACAAAACGTCCGTTGGGATAGATCTGTACTCTTACAAATTTCTGCGTACCCTAACCTCTTTCCATTCATGTGATCCTAATCAAGAATTTCTACAAAGCTGTGTTGGGATAGATTTGTACTTTTGCAGATTTCTTTGTATCCTAACCTATCTCCATTCATGTAATCCTAATCAAGAATTTCTACAAAACTGTGTTGGGATAGATTTGTGCGGTTACAAATTTATTCGTACCCTAACCTCTTTCCATTCATGTGATCCTAATCAAGAATTTCTACAAAACGTCCGATGTGATAGATTTGTGCTGTTCCAAATTTAGTTCTACCCTAACCTCTTTCCATTCATGTGATCCTAATCAAGAATTTCTACAAAACATCCGTTGGGATAGATTTGTGCTTTTCCAAATTTAGTTGTATCCTACCTTTTTCCATTCATGTGATCCTAATCAAGAATTTCTACAAAACATCCGTTGGGATAGATTTGTGCTTTTCCAAATTTAGTTGTACCCTAACCTCTTTCCATTCATGTGATCCTAATCAAGAATTTCTACAAAGCTGTGTTGGTATAGATTTGTGCTTTTACAAATTTATTCGTACCCTAACCTCTTTCCATTCATGTAATACTAATCAAGAATTTCTACAAAGCTGTGTTGGGATAGATTTGTACTTTTGCAAATTTCTTTGTATCCTAACCTCTCTCCATTTATGTAATCCTAATCAAGAATTTCTACAAAACTGTGTTGGGATAGATTTGTGCGGTTACAAATTTATTCGTACCCTAACCTCTTTCCATTCATGTGATCCTAATCAAGAATTTCTACAAAACGTCCGTTGGGATAGATTTGTACTCTTACAAATTTCTGCGTACCCTAACCTCTTTCCATTCATGTGATCCTAATCAAGATTTTCTTCAAAACGTCCGATGTGATAGATTTGTGCTGTTCCAAATTTAGTTCTACCCTAACCTCTTTCCATTCATGTAATCCTAATCAAGAATTTCTACAAAACTGTGTTGGGATAGATTTATGCGGTTACAAATTTATTCGTACCCTAACCTCTTTCCATTCATGTGATCCTAATCAAGAATTTCTTCAAAACGTCCGATGTGATAGATTTGTGCTTTTCCAAATTTAGTTGTACCCTACCTTTTTCCATTCATGTGATCCTAATCAAGAATTTCTACAAAACATCCTTTGGGATAGATTTGTGCTTTTCCAAATTTAGTTGTACCCTAACCTCTTTCCATTCATGTGATCCTAATCAAGAATTTCTACAAAGCTGTGTTGGGATAGATTTATGCGTTTACAAATTTATTCGTACCCTAACCTCTTTCCATTCATGTGATCCTAATCAAGAATATCTACAAAACGTCCGTTGGGATAGTTTTGTGCTTTTACAAATTTATTTGTACCCTACCTCTTTCCATTCACGTGATCCTAATCAAGAATTTCTACAAAACATTCTTTGGGATAGATTTTTGCGTTTACAAATTTCTGCGTACCCTATCGTACCTAACCTCTTTCCATTCATGTAATTATAATCAAGAATTTCTACAAAGCTGTGTTGGTATAGATTTGTGCTTTTACAAATTTATTCGTACCCTAACCTCTTTCCATTCATGTGATCCTAATCAAGAATTTCTACAAAGCTGTGTTGGGATAGATTTGTGCTTTTACAACTTTATTCGTACCCTAACCTCTTTCCATTCATGTGATCCTAATCAAGAATTTCTACAAAGCTGTGTTGGGATAGATTTGTACTTTTGCAAATTTCTTTGTATCCTAACCTCTCTCCATTCATGTAATCCTAATCAAGAATTTCTACAAAACTGTGTTGGTATAGATTAGAGCGATTACAAATTTATTCGTACCCTAACCTCTTTCCATTCATGTGATCCTAATCAAGAATTTCTACAAAACGTCCGTTGGGATAGATTTGTGCTTTTACAATTTTTTGCGTACCCTAACCTCTTTCCATTCATGTGATCCTAATCAAAAATTTCTACAAAACATCCGATGTGATAGATTTGTGCTTTTCCAAATTTATTTGTACCCTACCTCTTTCCATTTACGTGATCCTAATCAAGAAATTCTACAAAACATTCTTTGGAATAGATTTTTGCGTTTACAGATTTCTGCGTACCCTATCGTACCTAACCTCTTTCCATTCATGTAATTCTAATCAAGAATTTCTACAAAGCTGTGTTGGTATAGATTTGTGTTTTTACAAATTTATTCGTACCCTAACCTCTTTCCATTCATGTGATCCTAATCAAGAATTTCTACAAAACATCCGATGTGATAGATTTGTTCTTTTCCAAATTTATTCGTACCCTAACCTCTTTCCATTCATGTCATCCTAATCAAGAATTTCTACAAAACATGGGTTGGGATAGATTTGTGCTTTTCCAAATTTAGTTGTACCCTAACCTCTTTCCATTCATGTGATCCTAATCAAGAATTTCTACAAAGCTGTGTTGGTATAGATTTGTGCTTTTACAAATTTATTCGTACCCTAACCTCTTTCCATTCATGTGATCCTAATCAAGAATTTCTACAAAGCTGTGTTGGGATAGATTTGTGCTTTTACAAATTTATTCGTACCCTAACCTCTTTCCATTCATGTGATCCTAATCAAGAATTTCTACAAAGCTGTGTTGGGATAGATTTGTACTTTTGCAAATTTCTTTGTATCCTAACCTATCTCCATTCATGTAATCCTAATCAAGAATTTCTACAAAACTGTGTTGGGATAGATTTGTGCGGTTACAAATTTATTCGTACCCTAACCTCTTTCCATTCATGTGATCCTAATCAAGAATTTCTACAAAACGTCCGATGTGATAGATTTGTGCTGTTCCAAATTTAGTTCTACCCTAACCTCTTTCCATTCATGTGATCCTAATCAAGAATTTCTACAAAACATCCGTTGGGATAGATTTGTGCTTTTCCAAATTTAGTTGTACCCTAACCTCTTTCCATTCATGTGATCCTAATCAAGAATTTCTACAAAGCTGTGTTGGTATAGATTTGTAATTTTGCAAATTTATTCGTATTCTAGCCTCTTTCCATTCATGTGATCCTAATCAAGAATTTCTACAAAACGTCCGTTGGGATAGATTTGTGCTTTTCCAAATTTAGTTGTACCCTACCTTTTTCCATTCATGTGATCCTAATCAAGAATTTCTACAAAACATCCGTTGGGATAGATTTGTGCTTTTCCAAATTTAGTTGTACCCTAACCTCTTTCCATTCATGTGATCCTAATCAAGAATTTCTACAAAGCTGTGTTGGTATAGATTTGTGCGTTTACAAATTTATTTGTACCCTACCTCTTTCCATTCACGTGATCCTAATCAAGAATTTCTACAAAACATTCTTTGGGGTAGATTTTTGCGTTTACAGATTTCTGCGTACCCTATCGTACCTAACCTCTTTCCATTCATGTAATTCTAATCAAGAATTTCTACAAAGCTGTGTTGGTATAGATTTGTGTTTTAACAAATTTATTCGTACCCTAACCTCTTTCCATTCATGTGATCCTAATCAAGAATTTCTACAAGACGTCCGTTGGGATAGATTTGTGCTTTTACTATTTTTTGCGTACCCTAACCTCTTTCCATTCATGTGATCCAAATCAAAAAATTTCTACAAAACATCCGATGTGATAGATTTGTGCTTTTCCAAATTTATTTGTACCCTACCTCTTTCCATTCACGTGATCCTAATCAAGAATTTCTACAAAACATTCGTTGGGATAGATTTTTGCGTTTACAGATTTCTGCGTACCCTATCGTACCTAACCTCCTTCCATTCATGTGATCCTAATCAAGAATTTCTACAAAGCTGTGTTGGGATAGATTTGTGTTGTTCCAATTTATTCGTACCCTAACCTCTTTCCATTCATGTGATCCTAATCAAGAATTTCTACAAAACATGGGTTGGGATAGATTTGTGCTTTTCCAAATTTAGTTGTACCCTAACCTCTTTCCATTCATGTGATCCTAATCAAGAATTTCTACAAAGCTGTGTTGGTATAGATTTGTGCTTTTACAAATTTATTCGTACCCTAACCTCTTTCCATTCATGTGATCCTATTCAAGAATTTCTACAAAGCTGTGTTTGGATAGCTTTGTGCTTTTACAAATTTATTCGTACCCTAACCTCTTTCCATTTATGTGATCCTAATCAAGAATTTCTACAAAGCTGTGTTGGGATAGATTTGTACTTTTGCAAATTTCTTTGTATCCTAACCTCTCTCCATTCATGTAATCCTAATCAAGAATTTCTACAAAACTGTGTTGGGATAGATTTGTGCGGTTACAAATTTATTTGTACCCTAACCTCTTTCCATTCATGTGATCCTAATCAAGAATTTCTACAAAACGTCCGTTGGGATAGATTTGTACTCTTACAAATTTCTGCGTACCCTAACCTCTTTCCATTCATGTGATCCTAATCAAGAATTTCTACAAAACATCCGTTGGGATAGATTTGTGCTTTTCCAAATTTAGTTGTACCCTAACCTCTTTCCATTCATGTGATGCTAATCAAGAATTTCTACAAAACATTCTTTGGGATAGATTTTTTCGTTTACAGATTTCTGCGTACCCTATCGTACCTAACCTCTTTCCATTCATGTAATTCTAATCAAGAATTTCTACAAAGCTGTGTTGGTATAGATTTG
This sequence comes from Agrypnus murinus, assembly GCA_929113105.1. Classification (NCBI taxonomy): domain Eukaryota; kingdom Metazoa; phylum Arthropoda; class Insecta; order Coleoptera; family Elateridae; genus Agrypnus; species Agrypnus murinus. The sequence goes on along the minus strand of OV816026.1, from coordinate 5,465,274 downwards.
TGTTTTTACAAATTTATTCGTACCCTAACCTCTTTCCATTCATGTGATCCTAATCAAGAATTTCTACAAGACGTCCGTTGGGATAGATTTGTGCTTTTACTATTTTTTGCGTACCCTAACCTCTTTCCATTCATGTGATCCTAATCAAAAAATTTCTACAAAACATCCGATGTGATAGATTTGTGCTTTTCCAAATTTATTTGTACCCTACCTCTTTCCATTCACGTGATCCTAATCAAGAATTTCTACAAAACGTCCGTTGGGATAGATTTGTGCTTTTACAAATTTTTGCGTACCCTAACCTCTTTCCATTCATGTGATCCTAATCAAAAATTTCTACAAAACATCCGATGTGATAGATTTGTGCTGTTCCAAATTTAGTTCTACCCTAACCTAGTTTCCATTCATGTGATCCTAATCAAGAATTTCTAGAAAACATCTGTTGGGATAGATTTGTGCTTTTCCAAATTTAGTTGTACCCTACCTTTTTCCATTCATATGATCCTAATCAAGAATTTCTACAAAACTGTGTTGGGATAGATTTGTGCTTTTCCAAATTTAGTTGTACCCTAACCTCTTTCCATTCATGTAATCCTAATCAAGAATTTCCACAAAGCTGTGTTGGGATAGATTTGTGCTTTTACAAATTTATTCGTACCCTAACCTCTTTCCATTTATGTAATCCTAATCAAGAATTTCTACAAAGCTGTGTTGGGATAGATTTGTGCTTTTCCAAATTTAGTTGTACCCTACCTTTTTCCATTCATATGATCCTAATCAAGAATTTCTACAAAACTGTGTTGGGATAGATTTGTGCTTTTCCAAATTTAGTTGTACCTTAACCTCTTTCCATTCATGTAATCCTAATCAAGAATTTCTACAAAGCTGTGTTGGTATAGATTTGTGCTTTTACAAATTTATTCGTACCCTAACCTCTTTCCATTCATGTAATCCTAATCAAGAATTTCTACAAAGCTGTGTTGGGATAGATTTGTGCTTTTACAAATTTATTCGTACCCTAACCTCTTTCCATTCATGTGATCCTAATCAAGAATTTCTACAAAGCTGTGTTGGGATAGATTTGTGCTTTTACAAATTTATTCGTACCCTAAACTCTCTCCATTCATGTAATCCTAATCAAGAATTTCTACAAAACTGTGTTGGGATAGATTTGTGCGGTTACAAATTTATTCGTACCCTAACCTCTTTCCATTCATGTGATCCTAATCAAGAATTTCTACAAAACGTCTGTTGGGATAGATTTGTACTCTTACAAATTTCTGCGTACCCTAACCTCTTTCCATTCATGTGATTCTAATAAAGAATTTCTTCAAAACATCCGATGTGATAGATTTGTGCTGTTCCAAATTTAGTTCTACCTAACCTCTTTCCATTCATGTGATCCTAATCAAGAATTTCTACAAAACATCTGTTGGGATAGATTTGTGCTTTTCCAAATTTAGTTGTACCCTACCTTTTTCCATTCATGTGATCCTAATCAAGAATTTCTACAAAACATCCGTTGGGATAGATTTGTGCTTTTCCAAATTTCGTTGTACCCTAACCTCTTTCCATTCATGTAATCCTAATCAAGAATTTCTACAAAGCTGTGTTGGTATAGATTTGTGCTTTTACAAATTTATTCGTACCCTAACAATTTTACATTCATGTAATCCTAATCAAGAATTTCTACAAAGCTGTGTTGGAATAGATTTGTGCTTTTACAAATTTATTCGTATCCTAACCTCTTTCCATTCATGTGATCCTAATCAAGAATTTCTACAAAGCTGTGTTGGGATAGATTTGTACTTTTGCAAATTTCTTTGTATCCTAACCTCTCTCCATTCATGTAATCCTAATAAAGAATTTCTACAAAACTGTGTTGGGATAGATTAGTGCGGTTACAAAGTTATCCGTACCCAAACCTCTTTCCATTCATGTGATCCTAATCAAGATTTTCTACAAAACATCTGTTGGGATAGATTTGTGCTTTTCCAAATTTAGTTGTATCCTACCTTTTTCCATTCATGTGATCCTAATCAAGAATTTCTACAAAACATCCGTTGGGATAGATTTGTGCTTTTCCAAATTTAGTTGTACCCTAACCTCTTTCCATTCATGTGATCCTAATCAAGAATTTCTACAAAGCTGTGTTGGTATAGATTTCTGCTTTTACAAATTTATTCGTACCCTAACCTCTTTCCATTCATGTAATCCTAATCAAGAATTTCTACAAAGCTGTGTTGGGATAGATTTGTACTTTTGCAAATTTCTTTGTATCCTAACCTCTCTCCATTCATGTAATCCTAATCAAGAATTTCTACAAAACTGTGTTGGGATAGATTTGTGCGGTTACAAATTTATTCGTACCCTAACCTCTTTCCATTCATGTGATCCTAATCAAGAATTTCTACAAAACGTCCGTTGGGATAGATTTGTACTCTTACAAATTTCTGCGTACCCTAACCTCTTTCCATTCATGTGATCCTAATCAAGAATTTCTTCAAAACGTCCGATGTGATAGATTTGTGCTGTTCCAAATTTAGTTCTACCCTAACCTCTTTCCATTCATGTAATCCTAATCAAGAATTTCTACAAAACTGTGTTGGGATAGATTTATGCGGTTACAAATTTATTCGTACCCTAACCTCTTTCCATTCATGTGATCCTAATCAAGAATTTCTACAAAACGTCCGTTGGGATAGATTTGTACTCTTACAAATTTCTGCGTACCCTAACCTCTTTCCATTCATGTGATCCTAATCAAGAATTTCTTCAAAACGTCCGATGTGATAGATTTGTGCTTTTCCAAATTTAGTTGTACCCTACCTTTTTCCATTCATGTGATCCTAATCAAGAATTTCTACAAAACATCCTTTGGGATAGATTTGTGCTTTTCCAAATTTAGTTGTACCCTAACCTCTTTCCATTCATGTGATCCTAATCAAGAATTTCTACAAAGCTGTGTTGGTATAGATTTGTGCGTTTACAAATTTATTCGTACCCTAACCTCTTTCCATTCATGTGATCCTAATCAAGAATATCTACAAAACGTCCGTTGGGATAATTTTGTGCTTTTACAAATTTATTTGTACCCTACCTCTTTCCATTCACGTGATCCTAATCAAGAATTTCTACAAAACATTCTTTGGGATAGATTTCTGCGTTTACAAATTTCTGCGTACCCTATCGTACCTAACCTCTTTCCATTCATGTAATTATAATCAAGAATTTCTACAAAGCTGTGTTGGTATAGATTTGTGCTTTTACAAATTTATTCGTAACCTAACCTCTTTCCATTCATGTGATCCTAATCAAGAATTTCTACAAAGCTGTGTTGGTATAGATTTTTGATTTTACAAATTTATTCGTACCCTAACCTCTTTCCATTCATGTGATCCTAATCAAGAATTTCTACAAAGCTGTGTTGGGATAGATTTGTGCTTTTACAACTTTATTCGTACCATAACCTCTTTCCATTCATGTGATCCTAATCAAGAATTTCTACAAAGCTGTGTTGGGATAGATTTGTACTTTTGCAAATTTCTTTGTATCCTAACCTCTCTCCATTCATGTAATCCTAATCAAGAATTTCTACAAAACTGTGTTGGGATAGATTTGTGCGGTTACAAATTTATTCGTACCCTAACCTCTTTCCATTCATGTGATCCTAATCAAGAATTTCTTCAAAACATCCGATGTGATAGATTTGTGCTGTTCCAAATTTAGTTCTACCTAACCTCTTTCCATTCATGTGATCCTAATCAAGAATTTCTACAAAACCTCTGTTGGGATAGATTTGTGCTTTTCCAAATTTAGTTGTACCCTACCTTTTTCCATTCATGTGATCCTAATCAAGAATTTCTACAAAACATCCGTTGGGATAGATTTGTGCTTTTCCAAATTTCGTTGTACCCTAACCTCTTTCCATTCATGTGATCCTAATCAAGAATTTCTACAAAGCTGTGTTGGTATAGATTTGTGCTTTTACAAATTTATTCGTACCCTAACAATTTTACATTCATGTAATCCTAATCAAGAATTTCTACAAAGCTGTGTTGGAATAGATTTGTGCTTTTACAAATTTATTCGTATCCTAACCTCTTTCCATTCATGTGATCCTAATCAAGAATTTATACAAAGTTGTGTTGGGATAGATTTGTACTTTTGCAAATTTCTTTGTATCCTAACCTCTCTCCATTCATGTAATCCTAATAAAGAATTTCTAAAAAACTGTGTTGGGATAGATTAGTGCGGTTACAAAGTTATTCGTACCCTAACCTCTTTCCATTCATGTGATCCTAATCAAGAATTTCTACAAAACATCTGTTGGGATAGATTTGTGCTTTTCCAAATTTAGTTGTATCCTACCTTTTTCCATTCATGTGATCATAATCAAGAATTTCTACAAAACATCCGTTGGGATAGATTTGTGCTTTTCCAAATTTAGTTGTACCCTAACCTCTTTCCATTCATGTGATCCTAATCAAGAATTTCTACAAAGCTGTGTTGGTATAGATTTGTGCTTTTACAAATTTATTCGTACCCTAACCTCTTTCCATTCATGTAATCCTAATCAAGAATTTCTACAAAGCTGTGTTGGGATAGATTTGTACTTTTGCAAATTTCTTTGTATCCTAACCTCTCTCCATTCATGTAATCCTAATCAAGAATTTCTACAAAACTGTGTTGGGATAGATTTGTGCGGTTACAAATTTATTCGTACCCTAACCTCTTTCCATTCATGTGATCCTAATCAAGAATTTCTACAAAACGTCCGTTGGGATAGATTTGTACTCTTACAAATTTCTGCGTACCCTAACCTCTTTCCATTCATGTGATCCTAATCAAGATTTTCTTCAAAACGTCCGATGTGATAGATTTGTGCTGTTCCAAATTTAGTTCTACCCTAACCTCTTTCCATTCATGTAATCCTAATCAAGAATTTCTACAAAACTGTGTTGGGATAGATTTATGCGGTTACAAATTTATTCGTACCCTAACCTCTTTCCATTCATGTGATCCTAATCAAGAATTTCTACAAAACGTCCGTTGGGATAGATTTGTACTCTTACAAATTTCTGCGTACCCTAACCTCTTTCCATTCATGTGATCCTAATCAAGAATTTCTTCAAAACGTCCGATGTGATAGATTTGTGCTTTTCCAAATTTAGTTGTACCCTACCTTTTTCCATTCATGTGATCCTAATCAAGAATTTCTACAAAACATCCTTTGGGATAGATTTGTGCTTTTCCAAATTTAGTTGTACCCTAACCTCTTTCCATTCATGTGATCCTAATCAAGAATTTCTACAAAGCTGTGTTGGGATAGATTTATGCGTTTACAAATTTATTCGTACCCTAACCTCTTTCCATTCATGTGATCCTAATCAAGAATATCTACAAAACGTCCGTTGGGATAGTTTTGTGCTTTTACAAATTTATTTGTACCCTACCTCTTTCCATTCACGTGATCCTAATCAAGAATTTCTACAAAACATTCTTTGGGATAGATTTTTGCGTTTACAAATTTCTGCGTACCCTATCGTACCTAACCTCTTTCCATTCATGTAATTATAATCAAGAATTTCTACAAAGCTGTGTTGGTATAGATTTGTGCTTTTACAAATTTATTCGTACCCTAACCTCTTTCCATTCATGTGATCCTAATCAAGAATTTCTACAAAGCTGTGTTGGTATAGATTTTTGATTTTACAAATTTATTCGTACCCTAACCTCTTTCCATTCATGTGATCCTAATCAAGAATTTCTACAAAGCTGTGTTGGGATAGATTTGTGCTTTTACAACTTTATTCGTACCCTAACCTCTCTCCATTCATGTGATCCTAATCAAGAATTTCTACAAAGCTGTGTTGGGATAGATTTGTACTTTTGCAAATTTCTTTGTATCCTAACCTCTCTCCATTCATGTAATCCTAATCAAGAATTTCTACAAAACTGTGTTGGTATAGATTTGTGAGATTACAAATTTATTCGTACCCTAACCTCTTTCCATTCATGTGATCCTAATCAAGAATTTCTACAAAACGTCCGTTGGGATAGATTTGTGCTTTTACAAATTTTTGCGTACCCTAACCTCTTTCCATTCATGTGATCCTAATCAAGAATTTCTACAAAGCTGTGTTGGGATAGATTTGTGCTTTTACAAATTTATTCGTACCCTAACCTCTTTCCATTCATGTGATCCTAATCAAGAATTTCTACAAAGCTGTGTTGGGATAGATTTGTACTTTTGCAAATTTCTTTGTATCCTAACCTATCTCCATTCATGTAATCCTAATCAAGAATTTCTACAAAACTGTGTTGGGATAGATTTGTGCGGTTACAAATTTATTCGTACCCTAACCTCTTTCCATTCATGTGATCCTAATCAAGAATTTCTACAAAACGTCCGATGTGATAGATTTGTGCTGTTCCAAATTTAGTTCTACCCTAACCTCTTTCCATTCATGTGATCCTAATCAAGAATTTCTACAAAACATCCGTTGGGATAGATTTGTGCTTTTCCAAATTTAGTTGTATCCTACCTTTTTCCATTCATGTGATCCTAATCAAGAATTTCTACAAAACATCCGTTGGGATAGATTTGTGCTTTTCCAAATTTAGTTGTACCCTAACCTCTTTCCATTCATGTGATCCTAATCAAGAATTTCTACAAAGCTGTGTTGGTATAGATTTGTGCTTTTACAAATTTATTCGTACCCTAACCTCTTTCCATTCATGTAATACTAATCAAGAATTTCTACAAAGCTGTGTTGGGATAGATTTGTACTTTTGCAAATTTCTTTGTATCCTAACCTCTCTCCATTTATGTAATCCTAATCAAGAATTTCTACAAAACTGTGTTGGGATAGATTTGTGCGGTTACAAATTTATTCGTACCCTAACCTCTTTCCATTCATGTGATCCTAATCAAGAATTTCTACAAAACGTCCGTTGGGATAGATTTGTACTCTTACAAATTTCTGCGTACCCTAACCTCTTTCCATTCATGTGATCCTAATCAAGATTTTCTTCAAAACGTCCGATGTGATAGATTTGTGCTGTTCCAAATTTAGTTCTACCCTAACCTCTTAACATTCATGTAATCATAATCAAGAATTTCTACAAAACTGTGTTGGGATATATTTATGCGGTTACAAATTTATTCGTACCCTAACCTCTTTCCATTCGTGTGATCCTAATCAAGAATTTCTACAAAACGTCCGTTGGGATAGATTTGTACTCTTACAAATTTCTGCGTACCCTAACCTCTTTCCATTCATGTGATCCTAATCAAGAATTTCTTCAAAACGTCCGATGTGATAGATTTGTGCTTTTCCAAATTTAGTTGTACCCTACCTTTTTCCATTCATGTGATCCTAATCAAGAATTTCTACAAAACATCCTTTGGGATAGATTTGTGCTTTTCCAAATTTAGTTGTACCCTAACCTCTTTCCATTCATGTGATCCTAATCAAGAATTTCTACAAAGCTGTGTTGGGATAGATTTATGCGTTTACAAATTTATTCGTACCCTAACCTCTTTCCATTCATGTGATCCTAATCAAGAATATCTACAAAACGTCCGTTGGGATAGTTTTGTGCTTTTACAAATTTATTTGTACTCTACCTCTTTCCATTCACGTGATCCTAATCAAGAATTTCTACAAAACATTCTTTGGGATAGATTTTTGCGTTTACAAATTTCTGCGTACCCTATCGTACCTAACCTCTTTCCATTCATGTAATTATAATCAAGAATTTCTACAAAGCTGTGTTGGTATAGATTTGTGCTTTTACAAATTTATTCGTACCCTAACCTCTTTCCATTCATGTGATCCTAATCAAGAATTTCTACAAAGCTGTGTTGGTATAGATTTTTGATTTTACAAATTTATTCGTACCCTAACCTCTTTCCATTCATGTGATCCTAATCAAGAATTTCTACAAAGCTGTGTTGGGATAGATTTGTGCTTTTACAACTTTATTCGTACCCTAACCTCTTTCCATTCATGTGATCCTAATCAAGAATTTCTACAAAGCTGTGTTGGGATAGATTTGTACTTTTGCAAATTTCTTTGTATCCTAACCTCTCTCCATTCATGTAATCCTAATCAAGAATTTCTACAAAACTGTGTTGGTATAGATTTGTGCGATTACAAATTTATTCGTACCCTAACCTCTTTCCATTCATGTGATCCTAATCAAGAATTTCTACAAAACGTCCGTTGGGATAGATTTGTGCTTTTACAAATTTTTGCGTACCCTAACCTCTTTCCATTCATGTGATCCTAATCAAAAATTTCTACAAAACATCCGATGTGATAGATTTGTGCTTTTCCAAATTTATTTGTACCCTACCTCTTTCCATTTACGTGATCCTAATCAAGAATTTCTACAAAACATTCTTTGGAATAGATTTTTGCGTTTACAGATTTCTGCGTACCCTATCGTACCTAACCTCTTTCCATTCATGTAATTCTAATCAAGAATTTCTACAAAGCTGGGTTGGTATAGATTTGTGTTTTTACAAATTTATTCGTACCCTAACCTCTTTCCATTCATGTGATCCTAATCAAGAATTTCTACAAGACGTCCGTTGGGATAGATTTGTGCTTTTACTATTTTTTGCGTACCCTAACCTCTTTCCATTCATGTGATCCTAATCAAAAATTTCTACAAAACATCCGATGTGATAGATTTGTTCTTTTCCAAATTTATTCGTACCCTAACCTCTTTCCATTCATGTGATCCTAATCAAGAATTTCTACAAAACATGGGTTGGGATAGATTTGTGCTTTTCCAAATTTAGTTGTACCCTAACCTCTTTCCATTCATGTGATCCTAATCAAGAATTTCTACAAAGCTGTGTTGGTATAGATTTGTGCTTTTACAAATTTATTCGTACCCTAACCTCTTTCCATTCATGTGATCCTAATCAAGAATTTCTACAAAGCTGTGTTGGGATAGATTTGTGCTTTTACAAATTTATTCGTACCCTAACCTCTTTCCATTCATGTGATCCTAATCAAGAATTTCTTCAAAGCTGTGTTGGGATAGATTTGTACTTTTGCAAATTTCTTTGTATCCTAACCTATCTCCATTCATGTAATCCTAATCAAGAATTTCTACAAAACTGTGTTGGGATAGATTTGTGCGGTTACAAATTTATTCGTACCCTAACCTCTTTCCATTCATGTGATCCTAATCAAGAATTTCTACAAAACGTCCGATGTGATAGATTTGTGCTGTTCCAAATTTAGTTCTACCCTAACCTCTTTCCATTCATGTGATCCTAATCAAGAATTTCTACAAAACATCCGTTGGGATAGATTTGTGCTTTTCCAAATTTAGTTGTACCCTACCTTTTTCCATTCATGTGATCCTAATCAAGAATTTCTACAAAACATCCGTTGGGATAGATTTGTGCTTTTCCAAATTTAGTTGTACCCTAACCTCTTTCCATTCATGTGATCCTAATCAAGAATTTCTACAAAGCTGTGTTGGTATAGATTTGTGCTTTTACAAATTTATTCGTACCCTAACCTCTTTCCATTCATGTGATCCTAATCAAGAATTTCTACAAAACGTCCGTTGGGATAGATTTGTGCTTTTCCAAATTTAGTTGTACCCTACCTTTTTCCATTCATGTGATCCTAATCAAGAATTTCTACAAAACATCCGTTGGGATAGATTTGTGCTTTTCCAAATTTAGTTGTACCCTAACCTCTTTCCATTCATGTGATCCTAATCAAGAATTTCTACAAAGCTGTGTTGGTATAGATTTGTGCGTTTACAAATTTATTTGTACCCTACCTCTTTCCATTCACGTGATCCTAATCAAGAATTTCTACAAAACATTCTTTGGGGTAGATTTTTGCGTTTACAGATTTCTGCGTACCCTATCGTACCTAACCTCTTTCCATTCATGTAATTCTAATCAAGAATTTCTACAAAGCTGTGTTGGTATAGATTTGTGTTTTTACAAATTTATTCGTACCCTAACCTCTTTCCATTCATGTGATCCTAATCAAGAATTTCTACAAGACGTCCGTTGGGATAGATTTGTGCTTTTACTATTTTTTGCGTACCCTAACCTCTTTCCATTCATGTGATCCAAATCAAAAAATTTCTACAAAACATCCGATGTGATAGATTTGTGCTTTTCCAAATTTATTTGTACCCTACCTCTTTCCATTCACGTGATCCTAATCAAGAATTTCTACAAAACATTCGTTGGGATAGATTTTTGCGTTTACAGTTTTCTGCGTACCCTATCGTACCTAACCTCTTTCCATTCATGTGATCCCAATCAAGAATTTCTACAAAGCTGTGTTGGGATAGATTTGTGTTGTTCCAATTTATTCGTACCCTAACCTCTTTCCATTCATGTGATCCTAATCAAGAATTTCTACAAAACATGGGTTGGGATAGATTTGTGCTTTTCCAAATTTAGTTGTACCCTAACCTCTTTCCATTCATGTGATCCTAATCAAGAATTTCTACAAAACATGGGTTGGGATAGATTTGTGCTTTTCCAAATTTAGTTGTACCCTAACCTCTTTCCATTCATGTGATCCTAATCAAGAATTTCTACAAAGCTGTGTTGGTATAGATTTGTGCTTTTACAAATTTATTCGTACCCTAACCTCTTTCCATTCATGTGATCCTAATCAAGAATTTCTACAAAGCTGTGTTGGGATAGATTTGTGCTTTTACAAATTTATTCGTACCCTAACCTCTTTCCATTCATGTGATCCTAATCAAGAATTTCTTCAAAGCTGTGTTGGGATAGATTTGTACTTTTGCAAATTTCTTTGTATCCTAACCTATCTCCATTCATGTAATCCTAATCAAGAATTTCTACAAAACTGTGTTGGGATAGATTTGTGCGGTTACAAATTTATTCGTACCCTAACCTCTTTCCATTCATGTGATCCTAATCAAGAATTTCTACAAAACGTCCGATGTGATAGATTTGTGCTGTTCCAAATTTAGTTCTACCCTAACCTCTTTCCATTCATGTGATCCTAATCAAGAATTTCTACAAAACATCCGTTGGGATAGATTTGTGCTTTTCCAAATTTAGTTGTACCCTACCTTTTTCCATTCATGTGATCCTAATCAAGAATTTCTACAAAACATCCGTTGGGATAGATTTGTGCTGTTCCAAATTTAGTTGTACCCTAACCTCTTTCCATTCATGTGATCCTAATCAAGAATTTCTACAAAGCTGTGTTGGTATAGATTTGTGCGTTTACAAATTTATTCGTACCCTAACCTCTTTCCATTCATGTGATCCTAATCAAGAATTTCTACAAAACGTCCGTTGGGATAGATTTGTGCTTTTCCAAATTTAGTTGTACCCTACCTTTTTCCATTCATGTGATCCTAATCAAGAATTTCTACAAAACATCCGTTGGGATAGATTTGTGCTTTTCCAAATTTAGTTGTACCCTAACCTCTTTCCATTCATGTGATCCTAATCAAGAATTTCTACAAAGCTGTGTTGGTATAGATTTGTGCGTTTACAAATTTATTTGTACCCTACCTCTTTCCATTCACGTGATCCTAATCAAGAATTTCTACAAAACATTCTTTGGGGTAGATTTTTGCGTTTACAGATTTCTGCGTACCCTATCGTACCTAACCTCTTTCCATTCATGTAATTCTAATCAAGAATTTCTACAAAGCTGTGTTGGTATAGATTTGTGTTTTTACAAATTTATTCGTACCCTAACCTCTTTCCATTCATGTGATCCTAATCAAGAATTTCTACAAGACGTCCGTTGGGATAGATTTGTGCTTTTACTATTTTTTGCGTACCCTAACCTCTTTCCATTCATGTGATCCAAATCAAAAAATTTCTACAAAACATCCGATGTGATAGATTTGTGCTTTTCCAAATTTATTTGTACCCTACCTCTTTCCATTCACGTGATCCTAATCAAGAATTTCTACAAAACATTCTTTGGGATAGATTTTTGCGTTTACAGATTTCTGCGTACCCTATCGTACCTAACCTCTTTCCATTCATGTGATCCTAATCAAGAATTTCTACAAAGCTGTGTTGGGATAGATTTGTGTTGTTCCAATTTATTCGTACCCTAACCTCTTTCCATTCATGTGATCCTAATCAAGAATTTCTACAAAACATGGGTTGGGATAGATTTGTGCTTTTCCAAATTTAGTTGTACCCTAACCTCTTTCCATTCATGTGATCCTAATCAAGAATTTCTACAAAGCTGTGTTGGTATAGATTTGTGCTTTTACAAATTTATTCGTACCCTAACCTCTTTCCATTCATGTGATCCTATTCAAGAATTTCTACAAAGCTGTGTTGGGATAGATTTGTGCTTTTACAAATTTATTCGTACCCTAACCTCTTTCCATTTATGTGATCCTAATCAAGAATTTCTACAAAGCTGTGTTGGGATAGATTTGTACTTTTGCAAATTTCTTTGTATCCTAACCTCTCTCCATTCATGTAATCCTAATCAAGAATTTCTACAAAACTGTGTTGGGATAGATTTGTGCGGTTACAAATTTATTTGTACCCTAACCTCTTTCCATTCATGTGATCCTAATCAAGAATTTCTACAAAACGTCCGTTGGGATAGATTTGTACTCTTACAAATTTCTGCGTACCCTAACCTCTTTCCATTCATGTGATCCTAATCAAGAATTTCTTCAAAACTTCCGATGTGATAGATTTGTGCTGTTCCAAATTTAGTTCTACCCTAACCTCTTTCCATTCATGTGATCCTAATCAAGAATTTCTACAAAACGTCCGTTGGGATAGATTTGTGCTTTTCCAAATTTAGTTGTACCCTACCTTTTTCCATTCATGTGATCCTAATCAAGAATTTCTACAAAACATCCGTTGGGATAGATTTGTGCTTTTCCAAATTTAGTTGTACCCTAACCTCTTTCCATTCATGTGATCCTAATCAAGAATTTCTACAAAACATTCTTTGGGATAGATTTTTTCGTTTACAGATTTCTGCGTACCCTATCGTACCTAACCTCTTTCCATTCATGTAATTCTAATCAAGAATTTCTACAAAGCTGTGTTGGTATAGATTTGTGTTTTTACAAATTTATTCGTACCCTAACCTCTTTCCATTCATGTGATCCTAATCAAGAATTTCTACAAGACGTCCGTTGGGATAGATTTGTGCTTTTACTATTTTTTGCGTACCCTAACCTCTTTCCATTCATGTGATCCTAATCAAAAAATTTCTACAAAACATCCGATGTGATAGATTTGTGCTTTTCCAAATTTATTTGTACCCTACCTCTTTCCATTCACGTGATCCTAATCAAGAATTTCTACAAAACATTCGTTGGGATAGATTTTTGCGTTTACAGATTTCTGCGTACCCTATCTTACCTAACCTCTTTCCATTCATGTGATCCTAATCAAGAATTTCTACAAAGCTGTGTTGGGATAGATTTGTGTTGTTCCAATTTATTCGTACCCTAACCTCTTTCCATTCATGTGATCCTAATCAAGAATTTCTACAAAACATGGGTTGGGATAGATTTGTGCTTTTCCAAATTTAGTTGTACCCTAACCTCTTTCCATTCATGTGATCCTAATCAAGAATTTCTACAAAGCTGTGTTGGTATAGATTTGTGCTTTTACAAATTTATTCGTACCCTAACCTCTTTCCATTCATGTGATCCTATTCAAGAATTTCTACAAAGCTGTGTTGGGATAGATTTGTGCGTTTACAAATTTATTCGTACCCTAACCTCTTTCCATTTATGTGATCCTAATCAAGAATTTCTACAAAGATGTGTTGGGATAGATTTGTACTTTTGCAAATTTCTTTGTATCCTAACCTCTCTCCATTCATGTAATCCTAATCAAGAATTTCTACAAAACTGTGTTGGGATAGATTTGTGCGGTTACAAATTTATTCGTACCCTAACCTCTTTCCATTCATGTGATCCTAATCAAGAATTTCTACAAAACTCCAGTTGGGATAGATTTGTACTCTTACAAATTTCTGCGTACCCTAACCTCTTTCCATTCATGTGATCCTAATCAAGAATTTCTTCAAAACGTCCGATGTGATAGATTTGTGCTGTTCCAAATTTAGTTCTACCCTAACCTCTTTCCATTCATGTGATCCTAATCAAGAATTTCTACAAAACGTCCGTTGGGATAGATTTGTACTCTTACAAATTTCTGCGTACCCTAACCTCTTTCAATTCATGTGATCCTAATCAAGAATTTCTTCAAAACATCCGTTGTGATAGATTTGTGCTGTTCCAAATTTAGTTCTACCCTAACCTCTTTCCATTCATGTGATCCTAATCAAGAATTTCTACAAAACATCTGTTGGGATAGATTTGTGCTTTTCCAAATTTAGTTGTACCCTACCTTTTTCCATTCATGTGATCCTAATCAAGAATTTCTACAAAACATCCGTTGGGTTAGATTTGTGCGTTTACAAATTTCTACGTACCCTAATGTACCTAACCTCTCTCCATTGATGTAATCCTAATCAAGAATTTCTACAAAACTGTGTTGGGATAGATTTGTGCGTTTACAAATTTATTCGTACCCTAACCTCTTTCCATTCATGTGATCCTAATCAAGAATTTCTACAAAACGTCCGTTGGGATAGATTTGTGCTTTTACAAATTTTTGCGTACCCTAACCTCTTTCCATTCATGTGATCCTAATCAAAAATCATGAAATAAATAAAGATTATTAAAAGTTTCACAGTTTTATTAAAATACAACCTGACAATATTGTTTCGACAGCTATGCTGTCATTATCAAAGGTAATATAATTATAAACAAACACGTCGCTAAGGTAGATACAAAATAGGTAACTAGATAAAATAATAATAATAATCAGAATTAAATATCTAATACTTCCAGTAACGGAGAATTACTGAGCTCAAGTTGTTCATTCATTAAAGGTACCCTGAGTTTGTGTTTGTATATCTCAAAGGCTTCTAAAATGTCTAATTTGCGTTTGTTATTACAAAAATGTAGGAATTTAATATTATTTTGAGGAGTCATTATGTGATTTTGTTCTAAAAGGTGTTTGGCGTAATTCGATTTTTCAGGATGTTTATTTTTGTAATGACGTACGTGTTATTTATTTCTTATGTCAAAATTTCGAAGTGTTTGTCCAATATATACCGAACTACAAAAAGAACAATTTAAACGGTAAATGCCCGATTTCATGATATCATGTGTTCTGTCTTTAGCATTAAATAAAAGTGAAAAAGTGTTAGTGTTTGTTTTAAATGTTATTTTATAATTGTTGGTTTTTCTTAGTATATGTGCAATTTTTTCTGATATTTTGCCAAAATATGGTATAGATATGTAATTTGTGTCTTTTGTTTGATTGTCAATGGGATATATTCTTTTGATAGCTAACCTATAATCTTTTTGTTTAATTAAAGTGTCAATCATGTTCGGATTATAATGATTTGCATGTGCTAGTTGTTTAATGGTTGATATCTCTTTGCTAAAATCTGATTTTGTTAGTGGAATAGTTAAAGCTCTGTGCACTAATGATCTGTAGGCTGCTATTTTATGTGTATTATGGTGACAAGATTCATTTGGTATTGTTATGTCTGTTTGTGTTGTTTTGTAATGACGTACGTGTTCTTTATATCTTATGTCAAAATTAAACATCCTGAAAAATCGAATTACGCCAAACACCTTTTAGAACAAAATCACACAATGACTCCTCAAAATAATATTAAATTCCTACATTTTTGTAATAACAAACGCAAATTAGACATTTTAGAAGCCTTTGAGATATACAAACACAAACTCAGGGTACCTTTAATGAATGAACAACTTGAGCTCAGTAATTCTCCGTTACTGGAAGTATTAGATATTTAATTCTGATTATTATTAATATTTTATCTAGTTACCTATTTTGTATCTACCTTAGCGACGTGTTTGTTTATAATTATATTACCTTTGATAATGACAGCATAGCTGTCGAAACAATATTGTCAGGTTGTAGTTTAATAAAACTGTGAAACTTTTAATAATCTTTATTTATTTCATGATTATGGAGTTCCACAAAATAAGGCTGGAAACAATAAACTAATCAAAAATTTCTACAAAACATCCGATGTGATAGATTTGTGCTTTTCCAAATTTATTTGTACCCTACCTCTTTCCATTCACGTGATCCTAATCAAGAATTTCTACAAAACATTCTTTGGGATAGATTTTTGCGTTTACAAATTTCTGCGTATCCTATCGTACCTAACCTCTTTCCATTCATGTAATTCTAATCAAGAATTTCTACAAAGCTGTGTTGGTATAGATTTGTGCTTTTACAAATTTATTCGTACCCTAACCTCTTTCCATTCATGTGATCCTAATCAAGAATTTCTACAAAGCTGTGTTGGTATAGATTTTTGATTTTACAAATTTATTCGTACCCTAACCTCTTTCCATTCATGTGATCATAATCAAGAATTTCTACAAAGCTGTGTTGGGATAGATTTGTGCTTTTACAACTTTATTCGTACCCTAACCTCTTTCCATTCATGCGATCCTAATCAAGAATTTCTACAAAACTGTGTTGGTATAGATTTGTGCGATTACAAATTTATTCGTACCCTAACCTCTTTCCATTCATGTGATCCTAATCAAGAATTTCTACAAAGCTGTGTTGGGATAGATTTGTACTTTTGCAAATTTCTTTGTATCCTAACCTCTCTCCATTCATGTAATCCTAATCAAGAATTACTACAAAACTGTGTTGGTATAGATTTGTGCGATTACAAATTTATTCGTACCCTAACCTCTTTCCATTCATGTGATCCTAATCAAGAATTTCTACAAAACGTCCGTTGGGATAGATTTGTACTTTTACAAATTTTTGCGTACCCTAACCTCTTTCCATTCATGTGATCCTAATCAAAAATTTCTACAAAACATCCGATGTGATAGATTTGTGATTTTCCAAATTTATTTGTACCCTACCTCTTTCCATTCACGTGATCCTAATCAAGAATTTCTACAAAACATTCTTTGGGATAGATTTTTGCGTTTACAGATTTCTGCGTACCCTATCGTACCTAACCTCTTTCCATTCATGTAATTCTAATCAAGAATTTCTACAAAGCTGTGTTGGCATAGATTTGTGTTTTTACAAATTTATTCGTACCCTAACCTCTTTCCATTCATGTGATCCTAATCAAGAATTTCTACAAAACATGGGTTGGGATAGATTTGTGCTTTTCCAAATTTAGTTGTACCCTAACCTCTTTCCATTCATGTGATCCTAATCAAGAATTTCTACAAAGCTGTGTTGGTATTGATTTGTGCTTTTACAGATTTATTCGTACCCTAACCTCTTTCCATTCATGTGATCCTAATCAAGAATTTCTACAAGGCTGTGTTGGGATAGATTTGTGCTTTTACAAATTTATTCGTACCCTAACCTCTTTCCATTCATGTGATCCTAATCAAGAATTTCTACAAAGCTGTGTTGGGATAGATTTGTGCTTTTACAGATTTATTCGTACCCTAACCTCTTTCCATTCATGTGATCCTAATCAAGAATTTCTACAAGGCTGTGTTGGGATAGATTTGTGCTTTTACAAATTTATTCGTACCCTAACCTCTCTCCATTCATGTAATCCTAATCAAGAATTTCTACAAAACGTCCGTTGGGATAGATTTGTGCTTTTACAAATTTTTGCGTACCCTAACCTCTTTCCATTCATGTGATCCTAATCAAGAATTTCTACAAAACATTCTTTGGGATAGATTTTTGCGTTTACAGATTTCTGCGTACCCTATCGTACCTAACCTCTTTCCATTCATGTAATTCTAATCAAGAATTTCTACAAAGCTGTGTTGGTATAGATTTGTGTTTTTACAAATTTATTCGTACCCTAACCTCTTTCCATTCATGTGATCCTAATCAAGAATTTCTACAAAACATGGGTTGGGATAGATTTGTGCTTTTCCAAATTTAGTTGTACCCTAACCTCTTTCCATTCATGTGATCCTAATCAAGAATTTCTACAAAGCTGTGTTGGTATTGATTTGTGCTTTTACAGATTTATTCGTACCCTAACCTCTTTCCATTCATGTGATCCTAATCAAGAATTTCTACAAGGCTGTGTTGGGATAGATTTGTGCTTTTACAAATTTATTCGTACCCTAACCTCTTTCCATTCATGTGATCCTAATCAAGAATTTCTACAAAGCTGTGTTGGTATTGATTTGTGCTTTTACAGATTTATTCGTACCCTAACCTCTTTCCATTCATGTGATCCTAATCAAGAATTTCTACAAAGCTGTGTTGGGATAGATTTGTGCTTTTACAAATTTATTCGTACCCTAACCTCTCTCCATTCATGTAATCCTAATCAAGAATTTCTACAAAACTGTGTTGGGATAGATTTGTGCGGTTACAAATTTATTCGTACCCTAACCTCTTTCCATTCATGTGATCCTAATCAAGAATTTCTACAAAACGTCCGTTGGGATAGATTTGTACTCTTACAAATTTCTGCGTACCCTAACCTCTTTCCATTCATGTGATCCTAATCAAGAATTTCTTCAAAACGTCCGATGTGATAGATTTGTGCTGTTCCAAATTTAGTTCTACCCTAACCTCTTTCCATTCATGTGATCCTAATCAAGAATTTCTACAAAACATCCGTTGGGATAGCTTTGTGCTTTTCCAAATTTAGTTGTACCCTACCTTTTTCCATTCATGTGATCCTAATCAAGAATTTCTACAAAACATCCGTTGGGATAGATTTGTGCTTTTCCAAATTTAGTTGTACCCTAACCTCTTTCCATTCATGTGATCCTAATCAAGAATTTCTACAAAGCTGTGTTGGTATAGATTTGTGCTTTTACAAATTTATTCGTACCCTAACCTCTTTCCATTCATGTGATCCTAATCAAGAATTTCTACAAAACATCCGATGTGATAGATTTGTGCTTTTCCAAATTTATTTGTACCCTACCTCTTTCCATTCACGTGATCCTAATCAAGAATTTCTACAAAACATTCTTTGGGATAGATTTTTGCGTTTACAGATTTCTGCGTACCCTATCGTACCTAACCTCTTTCCATTCATGTAATTCTAATCAAGAATTTCTACAAAGCTGTGTTGGTATAGATTTGTGTTTTTACAAATTTATTCGTACCCTAACCTCTTTCCATTCATGTGATCCTAATCAAGAATTTCTACAAAACATCCGTTGGGATAGATTTGTGCTTTTCCAAATTTAGTTGTACCCTAACCTCTTTCCATTCATGTGATCCTAATCAAGAATTTCTACAAAGCTGTGTTGGTATAGATTTGTGCGTTTACAAATTTATTCGTACCCTAACCTCTTTCCATTCATGTAATCCTAATCAAGAATTTCTACAAAGCTGTGTTGGGATAGATTTGTACTTTTGCAAATTTCTTTGTATCCTAACCTCTCTCCATTCATGTAATCCTAATCAAGAATTTCTACAAAACTGTGTTGGTATAGATTTGTGCGATTACAAATTTATTCTTACCCTAACCTCTTTCCATTCATGTGATCCTAATCAAGAATTTCTACAAAGCTGTGTTGGGATAGATTTGTACTTTTGCAAATTTCTTTGTATCCTAACCTCTCTCCATTCATGTAATCCTAATCAAGAATTTCTACAAAACTGTGTTGGGATAGATTTGTGTGGTTACAAATTTATTCGTACCCTAACCTCTTTCCATTCATGTGATCCTAATCAAGAATTTCTACAAAACGTCTGTTGGGATAGATTTGTACTCTTACAAATTTCTGCGTACTCTAACCTCTTTCCATTCAGGTGATCCTAATCAAGAATTTCTTCAAAACATCCGATGTGATAGATTTGTGCTGTTCCAAATTTAGTTCTACCCTAACCTTTTTCCATTTATGTGATCCTAATCAAGAATTTCTACAAAACATCCGTTGGGATAGATTTGTGCGTTTACAAAGTTCTACTTACCCTAATGTACCTAACCTCTCTCCATTGATGTAATCCTAATCAAGAATTTCTACAAAACTGTGTTGGGATAGATTTGTGCGTTTACAAATTTATTCGTACCCTAACCTCTTTCCATTCATGTGATCCTAATCAAGAATTTCTACAAAACGTCCGTTGGGATAGATTTGTGCGTTTACAAATTTCTACTTACCCTAATGTACCTAACCTCTCTCCATTGATGTAATCCTAATCAAGAATTTCTACAAAACTGTGTTGGGATAGATTTGTGCGTTTACAAATTTATTCGTACCCTAACCTCTTTCCATTCATGTAATTCTAATCAAGAATTTCTACAAAGCTGTGTTGGTATAGATTTGTGCTTTTACAAATTTATTTGTACCCTACCTCTTTCCATTCACGTGATCCTAATCAAGAATTTCTACAAAACATTCGTTGGGATAGATTTTTGCGTTTACAGATTTCTGCGTAGCCTATCGTACCTAACCTCTTTCCATTCATGTGATCATAATCAAGAATTTCTACAAAGCTGTGTTGGGATAGATTTGTGTTGTTCCAATTTATTCGTACCCTAACCTTTTTCCTTTCATGTGATCCTAATCAAGAATTTCTACAAAACATGGGTTGGTATAGATTTGTGCTTTTACAAATTTATTAGTACCCTAACCTCTTTCCATTCATGTGATCCTAATCTAGAATTTCTACAAAGCTGTGTTGGGATAGATTTGTGCTTTTACAAATTTATTCGTACCCTAACCTCTTTCCATTCATGTGATCCTAATCAAGAATTTCTACAAGGCTGTGTTGGGATAGATTTGTGCTTTTACAAATTTATTCGTACCCTAACCTCTTTCCATTCATGTGATCCTAATCAAGAATTTCTACAAAGCTGTGTTGGGATAGATTGGTGCTTTTACAGATTTATTCGTACCCTAACCTCTTTCCATTCATGTGATCCTAATCAAGAATTTCTACAAGGCTGTGTTGGGATAGATTTGTGCTTTTACAAATTTATTCGTACCCTAACCTCTCTCCATTCATGTAATCCTAATCAAGAATTTCTACAAAACGTCCGTTGGGATAGATTTGTGCTTTTACAAATTTTTGCGTACCCTAACCTCTTTCCATTCATGTGATCCTAATCAAGAATTTCTACAAAACATTCTTTGGGATAGATTTTTGCGTTTACAGATTTCTGCGTACCCTATCGTACCTAACCTCTTTCCATTCATGTAATTCTAATCAAGAATTTCTACAAAGCTGTGTTGGTATAGATTTGTGTTTTTACAAATTTATTCGTACCCTAACCTCTTTCCATTCATGTGATCCTAATCAAGAATTTCTACAAAACATGGGTTGGGATAGATTTGTGCTTTTCCAAATTTAGTTGTACCCTAACCTCTTTCCATTCATGTGATCCTAATCAAGAATTTCTACAAAGCTGTGTTGGTATTGATTTGTGCTTTTACAGATTTATTCGTACCCTAACCTCTTTCCATTCATGTGATCCTAATCAAGAATTTCTACAAGGCTGTGTTGGGATAGATTTGTGCTTTTACAAATTTATTCGTACCCTAACCTCTTTCCATTCATGTGATCCTAATCAAGAATTTCTACAAAGCTGTGTTGGTATTGATTTGTGCTTTTACAGATTTATTCGTACCCTAACCTCTTTCCATTCATGTGATCCTAATCAAGAATTTCTACAAAGCTGTGTTGGGATAGATTTGTGCTTTTACAAATTTATTCGTACCCTAACCTCTCTCCATTCATGTAATCCTAATCAAGAATTTCTACAAAACTGTGTTGGGATAGATTTGTGCGGTTACAAATTTATTCGTACCCTAACCTCTTTCCATTCATGTGATCCTAATCAAGAATTTCTACAAAACGTCCGTTGGGATAGATTTGTACTCTTACAAATTTCTGCGTACCCTAACCTCTTTCCATTCATGTGATCCTAATCAAGAATTTCTTCAAAACGTCCGATGTGATAGATTTGTGCTGTTCCAAATTTAGTTCTACCCTAACCTCTTTCCATTCATGTGATCCTAATCAAGAATTTCTACAAAACATCCGTTGGGATAGCTTTGTGCTTTTCCAAATTTAGTTGTACCCTACCTTTTTCCATTCATGTGATCCTAATCAAGAATTTCTACAAAACATCCGTTGGGATAGATTTGTGCTTTTCCAAATTTAGTTGTACCCTAACCTCTTTCCATTCATGTGATCCTAATCAAGAATTTCTACAAAGCTGTGTTGGTATAGATTTGTGCGTTTACAAATTTATTCGTACCCTAACCTCTTTCCATTCATGTGATCCTAATCAAGAATTTCTACAAAACATCCGATGTGATAGATTTGTGCTTTTCCAAATTTATTTGTACCCTACCTCTTTCCATTCACGTGATCCTAATCAAGAATTTCTACAAAACATTCGTTGGGATAGATTTTTGCGTTTACAGATTTCTGCGTACCCTATCGTACCTAACCTCTTTCCATTCATGTAATTCTAATCAAGAATTTCTACAAAGCTGTGTTGGTATAGATTTGTGTTTTTACAAATTTATTCGTACCCTAACCTCTTTCCATTCATGTGATCCTAATCAAGAATTTCTACAAAACATCCGATGTGATAGATTTGTGCTTTTCCAAATTTATTTGTACCCTACCTCTTTCCATTCACGTGATCCTAATCAAGAATTTCTACAAAACATTCGTTGGGATAGATTTTTGCGTTTACAGATTTCTGCGTACCCTATCGTACCTAACCTCTTTCCATTCATGTAATTCTAATCAAGAATTTCTACAAAGCTGTGTTGGTATAGATTTGTGTTTTTACAAATTTATTCGTACCCTAACCTCTTTCCATTCACGTGATCCTAATCAAGAATTTCTACAAAACATTCTTTGGAATAGATTTTTGCGTTTACAGATTTCTGCGTACCCTATCGTACCTAACCTCTTTCCATTCATGTAATTCTAATCAAGAATTTCTACAAAGCTGTGTTGGTATAGATTTGTGTTTTTACAAATTTATTCGTACCCTAACCTCTTTCCATTCATGTGATCCTAATCAAGAATTTCTACAAAGCTGTGTTGGGATAGATTTGTGCTTTTACAAATTTACTCGTACCCTAACCTCTTTCCATTTATGTGATCCTAATCAAGAATTTCTACAAAGCTGTGTTGGGATAGATTTGTACTTTTGCAAATTTCTTTGTATCCTAACCTCTTTCCATTCTTGTGATCCTAATCAAGAAT
The DNA here is from genome assembly GCA_929113105.1 of Agrypnus murinus. NCBI lineage: Eukaryota > Metazoa > Arthropoda > Insecta > Coleoptera > Elateridae > Agrypnus > Agrypnus murinus. The sequence continues at coordinate 5,442,026 of OV816026.1, read as the reverse complement.
TTCTACAAAACGTCCGTTGGGATAGATTTGTACTCTTACAAATTTCTGCGTACCCTAACCTCTTTCCATTCATGTGATCCTAATCAAGAATTTCTTCAAAACGTCCAATGTGATAGATTTGTGCTGTTCCATATTTAGTTCTACCCTAACCTCTTTCCATTCATGTGATCCTAATCAAGAATTTCTACAAAACGTCCGTTGGGATATATTTGTACTCTTACAAATTTCTGCGTACCCTACCTTTTTCCATTCATGTGATCCTAATCAAGAATTTCTACAAAACATCCGTTGGGATAGATTTGTGCTTTTCCAAATTTAGTTGTACCCTAACCTCTTTCCATTCATGTGATCCTAATCAAGAATTTCTACAAAGCTGTGTTGGTATAGATTTGTGCGTTTACAAATTTATTCGTACCCTAACCTCTTTCCATTCATGTAATCCTAATCAAGAATTTCTACAAAGCTGTGTTGGGATAGATTTGTACTTTTGCAAATTTCTTTGTATCCTAACCTCTCTCCATTCATGTAATCCTAATCAAGAATTTCTACAAAACTGTGTTGGTATAGATTTGTGCGATTACAAATTTATTCTTACCCTAACCTCTTTCCATTCATGTGATCCTAATCAAGAATTTCTACAAAGCTGTGTTGGGATAGATTTGTACTTTTGCTAATTTCTTTGTATCCTAACCTCTCTCCATTCATGTAATCCTAATCAAGAATTTCTACAAAACGTCTGTTGGGATAGATTTGTACTCTTACAAATTTCTGCGTACTCTAACCTCTTTCCATTCATGTGATCCTAATCAAGAATTTCTTCAAAACATCCGATGTGATAGATTTGTGCTGTTCCAAATTTAGTTCTACCCTAACCTTTTTCCATTTATGTGATCCTAATCAAGAATTTCTACAAAACATCCGTTGGGATAGATTTGTGCGTTTACAAAGTTCTACTTACCCTAATGTACCTAACCTCTCTCCATTGATGTAATCCTAATCAAGAATTTCTACAAAACTGTGTTGGGATAGATTTGTGCGTTTACAAATTTATTCGTACCCTAACCTCTTTCCATTCATGTGATCCTAATCAAGAATTTCTACAAAACGTCCGTTGGGATAGATTTGTGCGTTTACAAATTTCTACTTACCCTAATGTACCTAACCTCTCTCCATTGATGTAATCCTAATCAAGAATTTCTACAAAACTGTGTTGGGATAGATTTGTGCGTTTACAAATTTATTCGTACCCTAACCTCTTTCCATTCATGTAATTCTAATCAAGAATTTCTACAAAGCTGTGTTGGTATAGATTTGTGCTTTTACAAATTTATTTGTACCCTACCTCTTTCCATTCACGTGATCCTAATCAAGAATTTCTACAAAACATTCGTTGGGATAGATTTTTGCGTTTACAGATTTCTGCGTAGCCTATCGTACCTAACCTCTTTCCATTCATGTGATCATAATCAAGAATTTCTACAAAGCTGTGTTGGGATAGATTTGTGTTGTTCCAATTTATTCGTACCCTAACCTTTTTCCTTTCATGTGATCCTAATCAAGAATTTCTACAAAACATGGGTTGGTATAGATTTGTGCTTTTACAAATTTATTAGTACCCTAACCTCTTTCCATTCATGTGATCCTAATCTAGAATTTCTACAAAGCTGTGTTGGGATAGATTTGTGCTTTTACAAATTTATTCGTACCCTAACCTCTTTCCATTCATGTGATCCTAATCAAGAATTTCTACAAAGCTGTGTTGGGATAGATTTGTACTTTTGCAAATTTCTTTGTATCCTAACCTCTCTCCATTCATGTAATCCTAATCAAGAATTTCTACAAAACGGTGTTGGTATAGATTTGTGCGGTTACAAATTTATTCGTACCCTAACCTCTTTCCATTCATGTGATCCTAATCAAGAATTTCTACAAAACGTCCGTTGGGATAGATTTGTACTCTTACAAATTTCTGCGTACCCTAACCTCTTTCCATTCATGTGATCCTAATCAAGAATTTCTTCAAAACATCCGATGTGATAGATTTGTGCTGTTCCAAATTTAGTTCTACCTAACCTCTTTCCATTCATGTGATCCTAATCAAGAATTTCTACAAAACATCTGTTGGGATGGATTTGTGCGTTTCCAAATTTAGTTGTACCCTAACCTCTTTCCATTCATGTGATCCTAATCAAGAATTTCTACAAAGCTGTGTTGGTATAGATTTGTGCTTTTACAAATTTATTCGTACCCTAACATCTTTCCATTCATGTAATCCTAATCAAGAGTTTCTACAAAGCTGTGTTGGGATAGATTTGTGCTTTTACAAATTTATTCGTACTCTAACCTCTTTCCATTCATGTGATCCTAATCAAGAATTTCTACAAAACTGTGTTGGGATAGATTTGTGCTTTTACAAATTTATTCGTACCCTAACCTCTTTCCATTCATGTGATCCTAATCAAGAATTTCTACAAAGCTGTGTTGGGATAGATTTGTACTTTTGCAAATTTCTTTGTATCCTAACCTCTCTCCATTCATGTAATCCTAATCAAGAATTTCTACAAAACTGTGTTGGGATAGATTTGTGTGGTTACAAATTTATTCGTACCCTAACCTCTTTCCATTCATGTGATCCTAATCAAGAATTTCTACAAAACGTCTGTTGGGATAGATTTGTACTCTTACAAATTTCTGCGTACTCTAACCTCTTTCCATTCATGTGATCCTAATCAAGAATTTCTTCAAAACATCCGATGTGATAGATTTGTGCTGTTCCAAATTTAGTTCTACCCTAACCTCTTTCCATTCATGTGATCCTAATCAAGAATTTCTACAAATATCTGTTGGGATAGATTTGTGCTATTCCAAATTTAGTTGTACCCTACCTTTTTTCATTTATGTGATCCTAATCAAGAATTTCTACAAAACATCCGTTGGGATAGATTTGTGCGTTTACAAATTTCTACTTACCCTAATGTACCTAACCTCTCTCCATTGATGTAATCCTAATCAAGAATTTCTACAAAACTGTGTTGGGATAGATTTGTGCGTTTACAAATTTATTCGTACCCTAACCTCTTTCCATTCATGTGATCCTAATCAAGAATTTCTACAAAACGTCCGTTGGGATAGATTTGTGCTTTTACAAATTTTTGCGTACCCTAATCTCTTTCCATTCACGTGATCCTAATCAAGAATTTCTACAAAACATTCGTTGGGATAGATTTTTGCGTTTACAGATTTCTGCGTACCCTATCGTACCTAACCTCTTTCCATTCATGTAATTCTAATCAATAATTTCTACAAAGCTGTGTTGGTATAGATTTGTGCTTTTACAAATTTATTTGTACCCTACCTATTTCCATTCACGTGATCCTAATCAAGAATTTCTACAAAACATTCGTTGGGATAGATTTTTGCGTTTACAGATTTCTGCGTAGCTTATCGTACCTAACCTCTTTCCATTCATGTGATCCTAATCAAGAATTTCTACAAAGCTGTGTTGGGATAGATTTGTGTTGTTCCAATTTATTCGTACCCTAGCCTTTTTCCTTTCATGTGATCCTAATCAAGAATTTCTACAAAACATGGGTTGGGATAGATTTGTGCTTTTCCAAATTTAGTTGTACCCTAACCTCTTTCCATTCATGTGATCCTAATCAAGAATTTCTACAAAGCTGTGTTGTTATAGATTTGTGCTTTTACAAATTTATTCGTACCCTAACCTCTTTCCATTCATGTGATCCTAATCTAGAATTTCTACAAAGCTGTGTTGGGATAGATTTGTGCTTTTACAAATTTATTCGTACCCTAACCTCTTTCCATTCATGTGATCCTAATCAAGAATTTCTACAAAGCTGTGTTGGGATAGATTTGTACTTTTGCAAATTTCTTTGTATCCTAACCTCTCTCCATTCATGTAATCCTAATCAAGAATTTCTACAAAACTGTGTTGGGATAGATTTGTGCGGTTACAAAGTTATTCGTACCCTAACCTCTTTCCATTCATGTGATCCTAATCAAGAATTTCTACAAAACGTCCGTTGGGATAGATTTGTACTCTTACAAATTTCTGCGTACCCTAACCTCTTTCCATTAATGTGATCCTAATCAAGAATTTCTTCAAAACATCCGATGTGATAGATTTGTGCTGTTCCAAATTTAGTTCTACCTAACCTCTTTCCATTCATGTGATCCTAATCAAGAATTTCTACAAAACATCTGTTGGGATGGATTTGTGCGTTTCCAAATTTAGTTGTACCCTAACCTCTTTCCATTCATGTGATCCTAATCAAGAATTTCTACAAAGCTGTGTTGGTATAGATTTGTGCTTTTACAAATTTATTCGTACCCTAACATCTTTCCATTCATGTAATCCTAATCAAGAGTTTCTACAAAGCTGTGTTGGGATAGATTTGTGCTTTTAAAAATTTATTCGTACTCTAACCTCTTTCCATTCATGTGATCCTAATCAAGAATTTCTACAAAACTGTGTTGGGATAGATTTGTGCTTTTACAAATTTATTCGTACCCTAACCTCTTTCCATTCATGTGATCCTAATCAAGAATTTCTACAAAGCTGTGTTGGGATAGATTTGTACTTTTGCAAATTTCTTTGTATCCTAACCTCTCTCCATTCATGTAATCCTAATCAAGAATTTCTACAAAACTGTGTTGGGATAGATTTGTGTGGTTACAAATTTATTCGTACCCTAACCTCTTTCCATTCATGTGATCCTAATCAAGAATTTCTACAAAACGTCTGTTGGGATAGATTTGTACTCTTACAAATTTCTGCGTACTCTAACCTCTTTCCATTCATGTGATCCTAATCAAGAATTTCTTCAAAACATCCGATGTGATAGATTTGTGCTGTTCCAAATTTAGTTCTACCCTAACCTCTTTCCATTCATGTGATCCTAATCAAGAATTTCTACAAATATCTGTTGGGATAGATTTGTGCTATTCCAAATTTAGTTGTACCCTACCTTTTTTCATTTATGTGATCCTAATCAAGAATTTCTACAAAACATCCGTTGGGATAGATTTGTGCGTTTACAAATTTCTACTTACCCTAATGTACCTAACCTCTCTCCATTGATGTAATCCTAATCAAGAATTTCTACAAAACTGTGTTGGGATAGATTTGTGCGTTTACAAATTTATTCGTACCCTAACCTCTTTCCATTCATGTGATCCTAATCAAGAATTTCTACAAAACGTCCGTTGGGATAGATTTGTGCTTTTACAAATTTTTGCGTACCCTAATCTCTTTCCATTCACGTGATCCTAATCAAGAATTTCTACAAAACATTCGTTGGGATAGATTTTTGCGTTTACAGATTTCTGCGTACCCTATCGTACCTAACCTCTTTCCATTCATGTAATTCTAATCAATAATTTCTACAAAGCTGTGTTGGTATAGATTTGTGCTTTTACAAATTTATTTGTACCCTACCTATTTCCATTCACGTGATCCTAATCAAGAATTTCTACAAAACATTCGTTGGGATAGATTTTTGCGTTTACAGATTTCTGCGTAGCTTATCGTACCTAACCTCTTTCCATTCATGTGATCCTAATCAAGAATTTCTACAAAGCTGTGTTGGGATAGATTTGTGTTGTTCCAATTTATTCGTACCCTAGCCTTTTTCCTTTCATGTGATCCTAATCAAGAATTTCTACAAAACATGGGTTGGGATAGATTTGTGCTTTTCCAAATTTAGTTGTACCCTAACCTCTTTCCATTCATGTGATCCTAATCAAGAATTTCTACAAAGCTGTGTTGTTATAGATTTGTGCTTTTACAAATTTATTCGTACCCTAACCTCTTTCCATTCATGTGATCCTAATCTAGAATTTCTACAAAGCTGTGTTGGGATAGATTTGTGCTTTTACAAATTTATTCGTACCCTAACCTCTTTCCATTCATGTGATCCTAATCAAGAATTTCTACAAAGCTGTGTTGGGATAGATTTGTACTTTTGCAAATTTCTTTGTATCCTAACCTCTCTCCATTCATGTAATCCTAATCAAGAATTTCTACAAAACTGTGTTGGGATAGATTTGTGCGGTTACAAAGTTATTCGTACCCTAACCTCTTTCCATTCATGTGATCCTAATCAAGAATTTCTACAAAACGTCCGTTGGGATAGATTTGTACTCTTACAAATTTCTGCGTACCCTAACCTCTTTCCATTCATGTGATCCTAATCAAGAATTTCTACAAAACATCTGTTGGGATGGATTTGTGCTTTTCCAAATTTAGTTGTACCCTAACCTCTTTCCATTCATGTTATCCTAATCAAGAATTTCTACAAAGCTGTGTTGGTATAGATTTGTGCTTTTACAAATTTATTCGTACCCTAACATCTTTCCATTCATGTAATCCTAATCAAGAATTTCTACAAAGCTGTGTTGGGATAGATTTGTGCTTTTACAAATTTATTCGTACCCTAACCTCTTTCCATTCATGTGATCCTAATCAAGAATTTCTACAAAGCTGTGTTGGGATAGATTTGTACTTTTGCAAATTTCTTTGTATCCTAACCTCTCTCCATTCATGTAATCCTAATCAAGAATTTCTACAAAACTGTGTTGGGATAGATTTGTGCGGTTACAAAGTTATTCGTACCCTAACCTCTTTCCATTCATGTGATCCTAATCAAGAATTTCTTCAAAACATCCGATGTGATAGATATATGCTGTTCCAAATTTAGTTCTACCCTAACCTCTTTCCATTCATGTGATCCTAATCAAGAATTTCTACAAAACATCTGTTGGGATAGATTTGTGCTTTTCCAAATTTAGTTGTACCCTACCTTTTTCCATTCATGTGATCCTAATCAAGAATTTCTACAAAACATCCGTTGGGATAGATTTGTGCTTTTCCAAATTTAGTTGTACCCTAACCTCTTTCAATTCATGTGATCCTAATCAAGAATTTCTACAAAGCTGTGTTGGTATAGATTTGTGCTTTTACAAATTTTTTCGTACCCTACCCTCTTTCCATTCATGTAATCCTAATCAAGAATTTCTACAAAGCTGTGTTGGGATAGATTTGTGATTTTACAAATTTATTCGTACCCTAACCTCTTTCCATTCATGTGATCCTAATCAAGAATTTCTACAAAGCTGTGTTGGGATAGATTTGTACTTTTGCAAATTTCTTTGTATCCTAACCTCTCTCCGTTCATGTAATGCTAATCAAGAATTTCTACAAAACTGTGTTGGGATAGATTTGTGCGTTTACAAATTTATTCGTACCCTAACCTCTTTCCATTCATGTGATCCTAATCAAGAATTTCTACAAAACGTCCGTTGGGATAGATTTGTGCTTTTACAAATTTTTGCGTACCCTAATCTCTTTCCATTCACGTGATCCTAATCAAGAATTTCTACAAAACATTCGTTGGGATAGATTTTTGCGTTTACAGATTTCTGCGTACCCTATCGTACCTAACCTCTTTCCATTCATGTATTTCTAATCAAGAATTTCTACAAAGCTGTGTTGGTATAGATTTGTGCTTTTACAAATTTATTTGTACCCTACCTCTTTCCATTCACGTGATCCTAATCAAGAATTTCTACAAAACATTCGTTGGGATAGATTTTTGCGTTTACAGATTTCTGCGTAGCCTATCGTACCTAACCTCTTTCCATTCATGTGATCATAATCAAGAATTTCTACAAAGCTGTGTTGGGATAGATTTGTGTTGTTCCAATTTATTCGTACCCTAACCTTTTTCCTTTCATGTGATCCTAATCAAGAATTTCTACAAAACATGGGTTGGTATAGATTTGTGCTTTTACAAATTTATTAGTACCCTAACCTCTTTCCATTCATGTGATCCTAATCTAGAATTTCTACAAAGCTGTGTTGGGATAGATTTGTGCTTTTACAAATTTATTCGTACCCTAACCTCTTTCCATTCATGTGATCCTAATCAAGAATTTCTACAAAGCTGTGTTGGGATAGATTTGTACTTTTGCAAATTTCTTTGTATACTAACCTCTTTCCATTCATGTAATCCTAATCAAGAGTTTCTACAAAGCTGTGTTGGGATAGATTTGTGCTTTTACAAATTTATTCGTACTCTAACCTCTTTCCATTCATGTGATCCTAATCAAGAATTTCTACAAAACTGTGTTGGGATAGATTTGTGCTTTTACAAATTTATTCGTACCCTAACCTCTTTCCATTCATGTGATCCTAATCAAGAATTTCTACAAAGCTGTGTTGGGATAGATTTGTACTTTTGCAAATTTCTTTGTATCCTAACCTCTCTCCATTCATGTAATCCTAATCAAGAATTTCTACAAAACTGTGTTGGGATAGATTTGTGTGGTTACAAATTTATTCGTACCCTAACCTCTTTCCATTCATGTGATCCTAATCAAGAATTTCTACAAAACGTCTGTTGGGATAGATTTGTACTCTTACAAATTTCTGCGTACTCTAACCTCTTTCCATTCATGTTATCCTAATCAAGAATTTCTTCAAAACATCCGATGTGATAGATTTGTGCTGTTCCAAATTTAGTTCTACCCTAACCTCTTTCCATTCATGTGATCCTAATCAAGAATTTCTACAAATATCTGTTGGGATAGATTTGTGCTATTCCAAATTTAGTTGTACCCTACCTTTTTTCATTTATGTGATCCTAATCAAGAATTTCTACAAAACATCCGTTGGGATAGATTTGTGCGTTTACAAATTTCTACTTACCCTAATGTACCTAACCTCTCTCCATTGATGTAATCCTAATCAAGAATTTCTACAAAACTGTTTTGGGATAGATTTGTGCGTTTATAAATTTATTCGTACCCTAACCTCTTTCCATTCATGTGATCCTAATCAAGAATTTCTACAAAACGTCCGTTGGGATAGATTTGTGCTTTTACAAATTTTTGCGTACCCTAATCTCTTTCCATTCACGTGATCCTAATCAAGAATTTCTACAAAACATTCGTTGGGATAGATTTTTGCGTTTACAGATTTCTGCGTACCCTATCGTACCTAACCTCTTTCCATTCATGTAATTCTAATCAATAATTTCTAAAAGCTGTGTTGGTATAGATTTGTGCTTTTACAAATTTATTTGTACCCTACCTATTTCCATTCACGTGATCCTAATCAAGAATTTCTACAAAACATTCGTTGGGATAGATTTTTGCGTTTACAGATTTCTGCGTAGCTTATCGTACCTAACCTCTTTCCATTCATGTGATCCTAATCAAGAATTTCTACAAAGCTGTGTTGGGATAGATTTGTGTTGTTCCAATTTATTCGTACCCTAGCCTTTTTCCTTTCATGTGATCCTAATCAAGAATTTCTACAAAACATGGGTTGGGATAGATTTGTGCTTTTCCAAATTTAGTTGTACCCTAACCTCTTTCCATTCATGTGATCCTAATCAAGAATTTCTACAAAGCTGTGTTGTTATAGATTTGTGCTTTTACAAATTTATTCGTAACCTAACCTCTTTCCATTCATGTGATCCTAATCTAGAATTTCTACAAAGCTGTGTTGGGATAGATTTGTGCTTTTACAAATTTATTCGTACCCTAACCTCTTTCCATTCATGTGATCCTAATCAAGAATTTCTACAAAGCTGTGTTGGGATAGATTTGTACTTTTGCAAATTTCTTTGTATCCTAACCTCTCTCCATTCATGTAATCCTAATCAAGAATTTCTACAAAACTGTGTTGGGATAGATTTGTGCGGTTACAAAGTTATTCGTACCCTAACCTCTTTCCATTCATGTGATCCTAATCAAGAATTTCTACAAAACGTCCGTTGGGATAGATTTGTACTCTTACAAATTTCTGCGTACCCTAACCTCTTTCCATTCATGTGATCCTAATCAAGAATTTCTACAAAACATCTGTTGGGATGGATTTGTGCTTTTCCAAATTTAGTTGTACCCTAACCTCTTTCCATTCATGTGATCCTAATCAAGAATTTCTACAAAGCTGTGTTGGTATAGATTTGTGCTTTTACAAATTTATTCGTACCCTAACATCTTTCCATTCATGTAATCCTAATAAAGAATTTCTACAAAGCTGTGTTGGGATAGATTTGTGCTTTTACAAATTTATTCGTACCCTAACCTCTTTCCATTCATGTGATCCTAATCAAGAATTTCTACAAAGCTGTGTTGGGATAGATTTGTACTTTTGCAAATTTCTTTGTATCCTAACCTCTCTCCATTCATGTAATCCTAATCAAGAATTTCTACAAAACTGTGTTGGGATAGATTTGTGCGGTTACAAAGTTATTCGTACCCTAACCTCTTTCCATTCATGTGATCCTAATCAAGAATTTCTTCAAAACATCCGATGTGATAGATATATGCTGTTCCAAATTTAGTTCTACCCTAACCTCTTTCCATTCATGTGATCCTAATCAAGAATTTCTACAAAACATCTGTTGGGATAGATTTGTGCTTTTCCAAATTTAGTTGTACCCTACCTTTTTCCATTCATGTGATCCTAATCAAGAATTTCTACAAAACATCCGTTGGGATAGATTTGTGCTTTTCCAAATTTAGTTGTACCCTAACCTCTTTCAATTCATGTGATCCTAATCAAGAATTTCTACAAAGGTGTGTTGGTATAGATTTGTGCTTTTACAAATTTTTTCGTACCCTACCCTCTTTCCATTCATGTAATCCTAATCAAGAATTTCTACAAAGCTGTGTTGGGATAGATTTGTGCTTTTACAAATTTATTCGTACCCTAACCTCTTTCCATTCATGTGATCCTAATCAAGAATTTCTACAAAGCTGTGTTGGGATAGATTTGTACTTTTGCAAATTTCTTTGTATCCTAACCTCTCTCCGTTCATGTAATGCTAATCAAGAATTTCTACAAAACTGTGTTGGGATAGATTTGTGCGGTTACAAATTTATTCGTACCCTAACCTCTTTCCATTCATGTGATCCTAATCAAGAATTTCTACAAAACGTCTGTTGGGATAGATTTGTACTCTTACAAATTTCTGCGTACCCTAACCTCTTTCCATTCATGTGATCCTAATCAAGAATTTCTTCAAAACGTCCGATGTGATAGATTTGTGCTGTTCCAAATTTAGTTCTACCCTAACCTCTTTCCATTCATGTGATCCTAATCAAGAATTTCTACAAAACATCCGTTGGGATAGATTTGTGCGTTTACAAATTTCTACGTACCCTAATGTACCTAACCTCTCTCCATTGATGTAATCCTAATCAAGAATTTCTACAAAACTGTGTTGTTATAGATTTGTGCGTTTACAAATTTATTCGTACCCTAACCTCTTTCCATTCATGTGATCCTAATCAAGAATTTCTACAAAACGTCCGTTGGGATAGATTTGTGCTTTTACAAATTTTTGCGTACCCTAACCTCTTTCCATTCATGTGATCCTAATCAAAAATCATGAAATAAATAAAGATTATTAAAAGTTTCACAGTTTTATTAAAATACAACCTGACAATATTGTTTCGACAGCTATGCTGTCATTATCAAAGGTAATATAATTATAAACAAACACGTCGCTAAGGTAGATACAAAATAGGTAACTAGATAAAATAATAATAATAATCAGAATTAAATATCTAATACTTCCAGTAACGGAGAATTACTGAGCTCAAGTTGTTCATTCATTAAAGGTACCCTGAGTTTGTGTTTGTATATCTCAAAGGCTTCTAAAATGTCTAATTTGCGTTTGTTATTACAAAAATGTAGGAATTTAATATTATTTTGAGGAGTCATTATGTGATTTTGTTCTAAAAGGTGTTTGGCGTAATTCGATTTTTCAGGATGTTAATTTTTGTAATGACGTACGTGTTATTTATTTCTTATGTCAAAATTTCGAAGTGTTTGTCCAATATATACCGAACTACAAAAAGAACAATTTAAACGGTAAATGCCCGATTTCATGATATCATGTGTTCTGTCTTTAGCATTAAATAAAAGTGAAAAAGTGTTAGTGTTTGTTTTAAATGTTATTTTATAATTGTTGGTTTTTCTTAGTATATGTGCAATTCTTTCTGATATTTTGCCAAAATATGGTATAGATATGTAATTTGTGTCTTTTGTTTGATTGTCAATGGGATATATTCTTTTGATAGCTAACCTATAATCTTTTTGTTTAATTAAAGTGTCAATCATGTTCGGATTATAATGATTTGCATGTGCTAGTTGTTTAATGGTTGATATCTCTTTGCTAAAATCTGATTTTGTTAGTGGAATAGTTAAAGCTCTGTGCACTAATGATCTGTAGGCTGCTATTTTATGTGTATTATGGTGACAAGATTCATTTGGTATTGTTATGTCTGTTTGTGTTGTTTTGTAATGACGTACGTGTTCTTTATATCTTATGTCAAAATTAAACATCCTGAAAAATCGAATTACGCCAAACACCTTTTAGAACAAAATCACACAATGACTCCTCAAAATAATATTAAATTCCTACATTTTTGTAATAACAAACGCAAATTAGACATTTTAGAAGCCTTTGAGATATACAAACACAAACTCAGGGTACCTTTAATGAATGAACAACTTGAGTTCAGTAATTCTCCGTTACTGGAAGTATTAGATATTTAATTCTGATTATTATTATTATTTTAACTAGTTACCTATTTTGTATCTACCTTAGCGACGTGTTTGTTTATAATTATATTACCTTTGATAATGACAGCATAGCTGTCGAAACAATATTGTCAGGTTGTATTTTAATAAAACTGTGAAACTTTTAATAATCTTTATTTATTTCATGATTATGGAGTTCCACAAAATAAGGCTGGAAACAATAAACTAATCAAAAATTTCTACAAAACATCCGATGTGATAGATTTGTGCTTTTCCAAATTTATTTGTACCCTACCTCTTTCCATTCACGTGATCCTAATCAAGAATTTCTACAAAACATTCTTTGGGATAGATTTTTGCGTTTACAAATTTCTGCGTACCCTATCGTACCTAACCTCTTTCCATTCATGTAATTCTAATCAAGAATCTCTACAAAGCTGTGTTGGTATAGATTTGTGCTTTTACAAATTTATTCGTACCCTAACCTCTTTCCATTCATGTGATCCTAATCAAGAATTTCTACAAAGCTGTGTTGGTATAGATTTTTGATTTTACAAATTTATTCGTACCCTAACCTCTTTCCATTCATGTGATCCCCATCAAGAATTTCTACAAAGCTGTGTTGGGATAGATTTGTGCTTTTACAACTTTATTCGTACCCTAACCTCTTTCCATTCATGTGATCCTAATCAAGAATTTCTACAAAACGTCCGTTGGGATAGATTTGTGCTTTTACAAATTTTTGCGTACCCTAACCTCTTTCCATTCATGTGATCCGAATCAAAAATTTCTACAAAACATCCGATGTGATAGATTTGTGTTTTTACAAATTTATTCGTACCCTAACCTCTTTCCATTCATGTGATCCTAATCAAGAATTTCTACAAAACATGGTTTGGGATACATTTGTGCTTTTCCAAATTTAGTTGTACCCTAACCTCTTTCCATTCATGTGATCCTAATCAAGAATTTCTACAAAGCTGTGTTGGTATAGATTTGTGCTTTTACAAATTTATTCGTACCCTAACCTCTTTCCATTCATGTGATCCTAATCAAGAATTTCTACAAAGCTGTGTTGGGATAGATTTGTGCTTTTACAAATTTATTCGTACCCTAACCTCTTTCCATTCATGTGATCCTAATCAAGAATTTCTACAAAGCTGTGTTGGGATAGATTTGTACTTTTGCAAATTTCATTGTATCCTAACCTCTCTCCATTCATGTAATCCTAATCAAGAATTTCTACAAAACTGTGTTGGGATAGATTTGTGCGGTTACAAATTTATTCGTACCCTAACCTCTTTCCATTCATGTGATCCTAATCAAGAATTTCTTCAAAACGTCCGATGTGATAGATTTGTGCTGTTCGAAATTTAGTTCTACCCTAACCTCTTTCCATTCATGTGATCCTAATCAAGAATTTCTACAAAACATCCGTTGGGATAGATTTGTGCTTTTCCAAATTTAGTTGTACCCTACCTTTTTCCATTCATGTGATCCTAATCAAGAATTTCTACAAAACATCCGTTGGGATAGATTTGTGCTTTTCCAAATTTAGTTGTACCCTAACCTCTTTCCATTCATGTGATCCTAATCAAGAATTTCTACAAAGCTGTGTTGGTATAGATTTGTGCGTTTACAAATTTATTCGTACCCTAACCTCTTTCCATTCATGTGATCCTAATCAAGAATTTCTACAAAACGTCCGTTGCTATAGATTTGTGCTTTTCCAAATTTATTTGTACCCTACCTCTTTCCATTCACGTGATCCTAATCAAGAATTTCTACAAAACATTCTTTGGGATAGATTTTTGCGTTTACAGATTTCTGCGTACCCTATCGTACCTAACCTCTTTCCATTCATGTAATTCTAATCAAGAATTTCTACAAAGCTGTGTTGGTATAGATTTGTGTTTTTACAAATTTATTCGTACCCTAACCTCTTTCCATTCATGTGATCCTAATCAAGAATTTCTACAAGACGTCCGTTGGAATAGATTTGTGCTTTAACTATTTTTTGCGTACCCTAACCTCTTTCCATTCATGTGATCCTAATCAAAAATTTCTACAAAACATCCGATGTGATAGATTTGTGCTTTTCCAAATTTATTTGTACCCTACCTCTTTCCATTCACGTGATCCTAATCAAGAATTTCTACAAAACATTCGTTGGGATAGATTTTTGCGTTTACAGATTTCTGCGTACCCTATCGTACCTAACCTCTTTCCATTCATGTGATCCTAATCAAGAATTTCTACAAAGCTGTGTTGGGATAGATTTGTTTTGTTCCAATTTATTCGTACCCTAACCTCTTTCCATTCATGTGATCCTAATCAAGAATTTCTACAAAACATGGGTTGGGATAGATTTGTGCTTTTCCAAATTTAGTTGTACCCTAACCTCTTTCCATTCATGTGATCCTAATCAAGAATTTCTACAAAGCTGTGTTGGTATAGATTTGTGCTTTTACAAATTTATTCGTACCCTAACCTCTTTCCATTCTTGTGATCCAAATCAAGAATTTCTACAAAGCTGTGTTGGGATAGATTTGTGCTTTTACAAATTTATTCGTACCCTAACCTCTTTCCATTCATGTGATCCTAATCAAGAATTTCTACAATGCTGTGTTGGGATAGATTTGTACTCTTACAAATTTCTGCGTACCCTAACCTCTTTCCATTCATGTGATCCTAATCAAGAATTTCTTCAAAACGTCCGATGAGATAGATTTGTGCTGTTCCAAATTTAGTTCTACCCTAACCTCTTTCCATTCATGTGATCCTAATCAAGAATTTCTACAAAGCTGTGTTGGTATAGATTTGTGCTTTTACAAATTTATTCGTACCCTAACCTCTTTCCATTCATGTGATCCTAATCAAGAATTTCTTCAAAACGTCCGATGTGATAGATTTGTGCTGTTCCAAATTTAGTTCTACCCTAACCTCTTTCCATTCATGTGATCCTAATCAAGAATTTCTACAAAACGTCCGTTGGGATAGATTTGTACTCTTACAAATTTCTGCGTACCCTAACCTCTTTCCATTCATGTGATCCTAATCAAGAATTTCTTCAAAACATCCGATGTGATAGATTTGTGCTTTTCCAAATTTAGTTGTACCCTACCTTTTTCCATTCATGTGATCCTAATCAAGAATTTCTACAAAACCTCCGTTGGGATAGATTTGTGCTTTTCCAAATTTAGTTGTACCCTAACCTCTTTCCATTCATGTGATCCTAATCAAGAATTTCTACAAAGCTGTGTTGGTATAGATTTGTGCGTTTACAAATTTATTCGTACCCTAACCTCTTTCCATTCATGTAATCCTAATCAAGAATTTCTACAAAGCTGTGTTGGTATAGATTTGTGCGTTTACAAATTTATTCGTACCCTAACCTCTTTCCATTCATGTGATCCTAATCAAGAATTTCTACAAAACGTCTGCTGGGATAGATGTGTACTCTTACAAATTTCTGCGTACCCTAACCTCTTTCCATTCATGTGATCCTAATCAAGAATTTCTTCAAAACATCCGATGTGATAGATTTGTGCTGTTCCAAATTTAGTTCTACACTAACCTCTTTCCATTCATGTGATCCTAATCAAGAATTTCTACAAAACATCCGATGTGATAGATTTGTGCTTTTCCAAATTTAGTTGTACCCTACCTTTTTCCATTCATGTGATCCTAATCAAGAATTTCTACAAAACATCCGTTGGGATAGATTTGTGCGTTTACAAATTTCTACTTACCCTAATGTACCTAACCACTCTCCATTGATGTAATCCTAATCAAGAATTTCTACAAAACTGTGTTGGGATAGATTTGTGCGTTTACAAATTTATTCGTACCCTAACCTCTTTCCATTCATGTGATCCTAATCAAGAATTACTACAAAACGTCCGTTGGGATAGATTTGTGCTTTTACAAATTTTTGCGTACCCTAACCTCTTTCCATTCACGTGATCCTAATCAAGAATTTCTACAAAACATTCGTTGGGATAGATTTGTGCTTTTACTATTTTTTGCGTACCCTAACCTCTTTCCATTCATGTGATCCTAATCAAAAATTTCTACAAAACATCCGATGCGATAGATTTGTGCTTTTCCAAATTTATTTGTACCCTACCTCTTTCCATTCACGTGATCCTAATCAAGAATTTCTACAAAGCTGTGTTGGGATAGATTTGTGTTGTTCCAATTAATTCGTACCCTAACCTCTTTCCTTTCATGTGATCCTAATCAAGAATTTCTACAAAACATGGGTTGGGATAGATTTGTGCTTTTCCAAATTTAGTTGTACCCTAACCTCTTTACATTCATGTGATCCTAATCAAGAATTTCAACAAAGCTGTGTTGGTATAGATTTGTGCTTTTACAAATTTATTCGTACCCTAACTTCTTTCCATTCATGTGATCCTAATCAAGAATTTCTACAAAGATGTGTTGGGATAGATTTGTACTTTTGCAAATTTCTTTGTATCCTAACCTCTCCATTCATGTAATCCTAATCAAGAATTTCTACAAAACGGTGTTGGGATAGATTTGTGCGGTTACAAATTTATTCGTACCCTAACCTCTTTCCATTCATGTGATCCTAATCAAGAATTTCTACAAAACGTCCGTTGGGATAGATTTGTACTCTTACAAATTTCTGCGTACCCTAACCTCTTTCCATTCATGTGATCCTAATCAAGAATTTCTTCAAAACATCCGATGTGATAGATTTGTGCTGTTCCAAATTTACTTCTACACTAACCTCTTTCCATTCATGTGATCCTAATCAAGAATTTCTACAAAACGTCCGTTGGGATAGATTTGTACTCTTACAAATTTCTGCGTACACTAACCTCTTTCCATTCATGTGATCCTAATCAAGAATTTCTTCAAAACATCCGATGTGATAGATTTGTGCTTTTCCAAATTTAGTTGTACCCTACCTTTTTCCATTCATGTGATCCTAATCAAGAATTTCTACAAAACATCCGTTGGGATAGATTTGTTCGTTTACAAATTTCTACGTACCCTAATGTACCTAACCTCTCTCCATTTATGTAATCCTAATCAAGAATTTCTACAAAACTGTGTTGGGATAGATTTGTGCGTTTACAAATTTTTGCGTACCCTAACCTCTTTCCATTCATGTGATCCTAATCAAGAATTTCTACAAAGCTGAGTTGGGATAGATTTGTGCTGTTCCAAATTTATTCGTACCCTAACCTCTTTCCATTCATGTGATCATAATCAGGAATTTCTACAAAACGTCCGTTGGGATAGATTTATGCTTTTACAAATTTTTGCGTACCCTAACCTCTTTCCATTCATGTGATCCTAATCAAAAATTTCTACAAAACATCCGATGTGATAGATTTGTGCTTTTCCAAATTTAGTTGTACCCTAACCTCTTTCCATTCATGTGATCCTAATCAAGAATTTCTACAAAGCTGTGTTGGTATAGATTTGTGCTTTTACAAATTTATGCGTACCCTAACCTCTTTCCATTCATGTGATCCTAATCAAGAATTTCTACAAAACATCTGTTGGGATAGATTTGTGCGTTTACAAATTTCTACGTACCCTAATGTACCTAACCTCTCTCCATTGATGTAATCCTAATCAAGAATTTCTACAAAACTGTGTTGGGATAGATTTGTGCGTTTACAAATTTATTCGTACCCTAACCTCTTTCCATTCATGTGATCCTAATCAAGAATTTCTACAAAATGTCCGTTGGGATAGATTTGTGCTTTTACAAATTTTTGCGTACCCTAACCTCTTTCCATTCATGTGATCCTAATCAAAAATTTCTACAAAACATCCGATGTGATAGATTTGTGCTTTTCCAAATTTATTCGTACCCTAACCTCTTTCCATTCACGTGATCCTAATCAAAAATTTCTACAAAACATTCGTTGGGATAGATTCTTGTGTTTACAGATTTCTGTGTACCCTATCGTACCTAACCTCTTTCCATTCATGTAATCCTTATCAAGAATTCCTACAAAGCTGTGTTGATATAGATTTGTGCTTTTACAAATTTATTCGTACCCTAACCTCTTTCCATTCATGTGATCCTAATCAAGAATTTCTAAAAAACGTTCGTTGCGATAGATTTGTGCTTTTACAAATTTATTCGTACCCTAACCTCTTTCCATTCATGTGATCCTAATCAAGAATTTCTACAAAGCTGTGTTGGGATAGATTTGTGCGTTTACAAATTTATTCGTACCCTAACCTCTTTCCATTCATGTGATCCTAATCAATGATTTCTACAAAACATCCTTTGGGATAGATTTGTGCTTTTCCAAATTTAGTTGTACCCTAACGTCCGTTGGGATAGATTTATGCGTTTACAAATTTCTTCATACGCTAACCTTTTTCCATACATGTGATCCTAATCAAGAATTTCTACAAAATATCCATTGGGATAGATTTGTAATTTTGCAAATTTCTTCGTATCCTAACCTCTTGCCATTCATGTGATCCTAATCAAGAATTTCTACAAAAGGTCCGTTGGGATAGATTTGTGCGTTTACAAATTTATTCATACCCTAACCTCTTTCCATTCATGTGATCCTAATCAAGAATTTCTACAAAACATCTGTTGGGATAGATTTGTGCTTTTCCAAATTTAGTTGTACCTTACGTTTTTCCATTCATGTGATCCTAATCAAAAATTTCTACAAAGCTGTGTTGGTATAGATTTGTGCTTTTACAAATTTATTCGTACCCTAACATCTTACCATTCATGTAATCCTAATAAAGAATTTCTAGAAAACATCCGTTGGGATAGATTTGTGCTTTTCCAAATTTAGTTGTACCCTAACCTCTTTCCATTCATGTGATCCTAATCAAGAATTTCTACAAAGCTGTGTTGGTATAGATTTGTGCGTTTACAAATTTATTCGTACCCTAACCTCTTTCCATTCATGTGATCCTAATCAAGAATTTCTACAAGACGTCCGTTGGGATAGATTTGTGCTTTAACTATTTTTTGCGTACACTAACCTCTTTCCATTCATGTGATCCTAATCAAAAATTTCTACAAAACATCCGATGTGATAGATTTGTGCTTTTCCAAATTTATTTGTACCCTACCTCTTTCCATTCACGTGATCCTAATCAAGAATTTCTACAAAACATTCGTTGGGATAGATTTTTGCGTTTACAGATTTCTGCGTACCCTATCGTACCTAACCTCTTTCCATTCATGTGATCCTAATCAAGAATTTCTACAAAGCTGTGTTGGGATAGATTTGTGTTGTTCCAATTTATTCGTACCCTAACCTCTTTCCATTCATGTGATCCTAATCAAGAATTTCTACAAAACATGGGTTGGGATAGATTTGTGCTTTTCCAAATTTAGTTGTACCCTAACCTCTTTCCATTCATGTGATCCTAATCAAGAATTTCTACAAAGCTGTGTTGGGATAGATTTGTACTCTTACAAATGTCTGCGTACCCTAACCTCTTTCCATTCATGTGATCCTAATCAAGAATTTCTTCAAAACGTCCGATGTGATAGATTTGTGCTGTTCCAAATTTAGTTGTACCCTAACCTCTTTCCATTCATGTGATCCTAATCAAGAATTTTTACAAAACGTCCGTTGGGATAGATTTGTACTCTTACAAATTTCTGCGTACCCTAACCTCTTTCCATTCATGTAATCCTAATCAAGAATTTCTACAAAACTGTGTTGGGATAGATTTGTGCGTTTACAAATTTATTCGTACCCTATCCTCTTTCCATTCATGTGATCCTAATCAAGAATTTCTACAAAACGTCCGTTGGGATAGATTTGTGCTTTTACAAATTTTTGCGTACCCTAACCTCTTTCCATTCACGTGATCCTAATCAAGAATTTCTACAAAACATTCGTTGGGATAGATTTTTGCGTTTACAGATTTCTGCGTACCCTATCGTACCTAACCTCTTTCCATTCATGTAATTCTAATCAAGAATTTCTACAAAGCAGTGTTGGTATAGATTTGTGTTTTTACAAATTTATTCGTACCCTAACCTCTTTCCATTCATGTGATCCTAATCAAGAATTTCTACAAAACGTCCGTTGGGATAGATTTGTGCTTTTACTATTTTTTGCGTACCCTAACCTCTTTCCATTCATGTGATCCTAATCAAAAATTTCTACAAAACATCCGATGTGATAGATTTGTGCTTTTCCAAATTTAGTTGTACCCTAACCTCTTTACATTCATGTGATCCTAATCAAGAATTTCAACAAAGCTGTGTTGGTATAGATTTGTGCTTTTACAAATTTATTCGTACCCTAACCTCTTTCCATTCATGTGATCCTAATCTAGAATTTCTACAAAGCTGTGTTGGGATAGATTTGTGCTTTTACAAATTTATTCGTACCCTAACCTCTTTCCATTCATGTGATCCTAATCAAGAATTTCTACAAAGCTGTGTTGGGATAGATTTGTACTTTTGCAAATTTCTTTGTATCCTAACCTCTCTCCATTCATGTAATCCTAATCAAGAATTTCTACAAAACGGTGTTGGGATAGATTTGTGCGTTTACAAATTTATTCGTACCCTAACCTCTTTCCATTCATGTGATCCTAATCAAGAATTTCTACAAAACGTCCGTTGGGATAGATTTGTACTCTTACAAATTTCTGCGTACCCTAACCTCTTTCCATTCATGTGATCCTAATCAAGAATTTCTTCAAAACATCCGATGTGATAGATTTAGGCTGTTCCAAATTTAGTTCTACCCTAACCTCTTTCCATTCATGTGATCCTAATCAAGAATTTCCACAAAACGTCCGTTGGGATAGATTTGTACCCTTACAAATTTCTGCGTACACTAACCTTTTTCCATTCATGTGATCCTAATCAAGAATTTCTACAAAACATCCGTTGGGATAGATTTGTTCGTTTACAAATTTCTACGTACCCTAATGTACCTAACCTCTCTCCATTTATGTAATCCTAATCAAGAATTTCTACAAAACTGTGTTGGGATAGATTTGTGCGTTTACAAATTTTTGCGTACCCTAACCTCTTTCCATTCATGTGATCCTAATCAAGAATTTCTACAAAGCTGAGTTGGGATAGATTTGTGCTGTTCCAAAATTATTCGTACCCTAACCTCTTTCCATTCATGTGATCATAATCAGGAATTTCTACAAAACGTCCGTTGGTATAGATTTGTGCTTTTACAAATTTTTGCGTACCCTAACCTCTTTCCATTCATGTGATCCTAATCAAAAATTTCTACAAAACATCCGATGTGATAGATTTGTGCTTTTCCAAATTTAGTTGTACCCTAACCTCTTTCCATTCATGTGATCCTAATCAAGAATTTCTACAAAGCTGTGTTGGTATAGATTTGTGCTTTTACAAATTTATTCGTACCCTAACCTCTTTCCATTCTTGTGATCCTAATCAAGAATTTCTACAAAGCTGTGTTGGGATAGATTTGTGCTTTTACAAATTTATTCGTACCCTAACCTCTTTCCATTCATGTGATCCTAATCAAGAATTTCTACAAAGCTGTGTTGGGATAGATTTGTACTCTTACAAATTTCTGCGTACCCTAACCTCTTTCCATTCATGTGATCCTAATCAAGAATTTCTTCAAAACGTCCGATGTGATAGATTTGTGCTGTTCCAAATTTAGTTCTACCCTAACCTCTTTCCATTCATGTGATCCTAAACAAGAATTTCTACAAAACGTCCGTTGGGATAGATTTGTACTCTTACAAATTTCTGCGTACCCTAACCTCTTTCCATTCATGTGATCCTAATCAAGAATTTCTTCAAAACATCCGATGTGATAGATTTGTGCTTTTCCAAATTTAGTTGTACCCTACCTTTTTCCATTCATGTGATCCTAATCAAGAATTTCTACAAAACATCCGTTGGGATAGATTTGTGCTTTTCCAAATTTAGTTGTACCCTAACCTCTTTCCATTCATGTGATCCTACTCAAGAATTTCTACAAAGCTGTGTTGGTATAGATTTGTGCGTTTACAAATTTATTCGTACCCTAACCTCTTTCCATTCATGTAATCCTAATCAAGAATTTCTACAAAGCTGTGTTGGGATAGATTTGTACTTTTGCAAATTTCTTTGTATCCTAACCTCTCTCCATTCATGTAATCCTAATCAAGAATTTCTACAAAACTGTGTTGGGATAGATTTGTGCGGTTACATATTTATTCGTACCCTAACCTCTTTCCATTCATGTGATCCTAATCAAGAATTTCTTCAAAACATCCGATGTGATAGATTTGTGCTGTTCCAAATTTAGTTCTACCCTAACCTCTTTCCATTCATGTGATCCTAATCATGAATTTCTACAAAACATCTGTTGGGATAGATTTGTGCTATTCCAAATTTAGTTGTACCCTACCTTTTTCCATTCATGTGATCCTAATCAAGAATTTCTACAAAACATCCGTTGGGATAGATTTGTGCGTTTACAAATTTCTACTTACCCTAATGTACCTAACCTCTCTCCATTGATGTAATCCTAATCAAGAATTTCTACAAAACTGTGTTGGGATAGATTTGTGCGTTTACAAATTTATTCGTACCCTAACCTCTTTCCATTCATGTGATCCTAATCAAGAATTTCTACAAAACTGCCGTTGGGATAGATTTGTGCTTTTACAAATTTTTGCGTACCCTAACCTCTTTCCATTCACGTGATCCTAATCAAGAATTTCTACAAAACATTCGTTGGGATAGATTTTTGCGTTTACAGATTTCTGCGTACCCTATCGTACCTAACCTCTTTCCATTCATGTAATTCTAATCAAGAATTTCTACAAAGCAGTGTTGGTATAGATTTGTGTTTTTACAAATTTATTCGTAACCTAACCTCTTTCCATTCATGTGATCCTAATCAAGAATTTCTACAAAACGTCCGTTGGGATAGATTTGTGATTTAACTATTTTTTGCGTACCCTAACTTCTTTCCATTCATGTGATCCTAATCAAAAATTTCTACAAAACATCCGATGTGATAGATTTGTGCTTTTCCAAATTTATTTGTACCCTACCTCTTTCCATTCACGTGATCCTAATCAAGAATATCTACAAAACATTCGTTGGGATAGATTTTTGCGTTTACAGATTTCTGCGTACCCTAAAGTACCTAACCTCTTGCCATTCATGTGATCCTAATCAAGAATTTCAACAAAGCTGTGTTGGTATAGATTTGTGCTTTTACAAATTTATTCGTACCCTAACCTCTTTCCATTCATGTGATCCTAATCTAGAATTTCTACAAAGCTGTGTTGGGATAGATTTGTGCTTTTACAAATTTATTCGTACCCTAACCTCTTTCCATTCATGTGATCCTAATCAAGAATTTCTACAAAGCTGTGTTGGGATAGATTTGTACTTTTGCAAATTTCTTTGTATCCTAACCTCTCTCCATTCATGTAATCCTAATCAAGAATTTCTACAAAACGGTGTTGGGATAGATTTGTGCGGTTACAAATTTATTCGTACCCTAACCTCTTTCCATTCATGTGATCCTAATCAAGAATTTCTACAAAACGTCCGTTGGGATAGATTTGTACTCTTACAAATTTCTGCGTACCCTAACCTCTTTCCATTCATGTGATCCTAATCAAGAATTTCTTCAAAACATCCGATGTGATAGATTTGTGCTGTTCCAAATTTAGTTCTACCCTAACCTCTTTCCATTCATGTGATCCTAATCAAGAATTTCCACAAAACGTCCGTTGGGATAGATTTGTACTCTTACAAATTTCTGCGTACACTAACCTCTTTCCATTCATGTGATCCTAATCAAGAATTTCTTCAAAACATCCGATGTGATAGATTTGTGCTTTTCCAAATTTAGTTGTACCCTACCTTTTTCCATTCATGTGATCCTAATCAAGAATTTCTACAAAACATCCGTTGGGATAGATTTGTTCGTTTACAAATTTCTACGTACCCTAATGTACCTAACCTCTCTCCATTTATGTAATCCTAATCAAGAATTTCTACAAAACTGTGTTGGGATAGATTTGTGCGTTTACAAATTTTTGCGTACACTAACCTCTTTCCATTCATGTGATCCTAATCAAGAATTTCTACAAAGCTGAGTTGGGATAGATTTGTGCTGTTCCAAATTTATTCGTACCCTAACCTCTTTCCATTCATGTGATCATAATCAGGAATTTCTACAAAACGTCCGTTGGGTTAATTTGTGCTTTTACAAATTTTTGCGTACCCTAACCTCTTTCCATTCATGTGATCCTAATCAAAAATTTCTACAAAACATCCGATGTGATAGATTTGTGCTTTTCCAAATTTAGTTGTACCCTAACCTCTTTCCATTCATGTGATCCTAATCAAGAATTTCTACAAAGCTGTGTTGGTATAGATTTGTGCTTTTACAAATTTATGCGTACCCTAACCTCTTTCCATTCACGTGATCCTAATCAAGAATTTCTACAAAACATTCGTTGGGATAGATTTTTGCGTTTACAGATTTCTGCGTACCCTATCGTACCTAACCTCTTTCCATTCATGTAATTCTAATCAAGAATTTCTACAAAGCAGTGTTGGTATAGATTTGTGTTTTTACAAATTTATTCGTACCCTAACCTCTTTCCATTCATGTGATCCTAATCAAGAATTTCTACAAAACGTCCGTTGGGATAGATTTGTGCTTTTACTATTTTTTGCGTACCCTAACCTCTTTCCATTCATGTGATCCTAATCAAAAATTTCTACAAAACATCCGATGTGATAGATTTGTGCTTTTCCAAATTTAGTTGTACCCTAACCTCTTTACATTCATGTGATCCTAATCAAGAATTTCAACAAAGCTGTGTTGGTATAGATTTGTGCTTTTACAAATTTATTCGTACCCTAACCTCTTTCCATTCATGTGATCCTAATCTAGAATTTCTACAAAGCTGTGTTGGGATAGATTTGTGCTTTTACAAATTTATTCGTACCCTAACCTCTTTCCATTCATGTGATCCTAATCAAGAATTTCTACAAAGCTGTGTTGGGATAGATTTGTACTTTTGCAAATTTCTTTGTATCCTAACCTCTCTCCATTCATGTAATCCTAATCAAGAATTTCTACAAAACGGTGTTGGGATAGATTTGTGCGTTTACAAATTTATTCGTACCCTAACCTCTTTCCATTCATGTGATCCTAATCAAGAATTTCTACAAAACGTCCGTTGGGATAGATTTGTACTCTTACAAATTTCTGCGTACCCTAACCTCTTTCCATTCATGTGATCCTAATCAAGAATTTCTTCAAAACATCCGATGTGATAGATTTAGGCTGTTCCAAATTTAGTTCTACCCTAACCTCTTTCCATTCATGTGATCCTAATCAAGAATTTCCACAAAACGTCCGTTGGGATAGATTTGTACCCTTACAAATTTCTGCGTACACTAACCTTTTTCCTTTCATGTGATCCTAATCAAGAATTTCTACAAAACATCCGTTGGGATAGATTTGTTCGTTTACAAATTTCTACGTACCCTAATGTACCTAACCTCTCTCCATTTATGTAATCCTAATCAAGAATTTCTACAAAACTGTGTTGGGATAGATTTGTGCGTTTACAAATTTTTGCGTACCCTAACCTCTTTCCATTCATGTGATCCTAATCAAGAATTTCTACAAAGCTGAGTTGGGATAGATTTGTGCTGTTCCAAATTTATTCGTACCCTAACCTCTTTCCATTCATGTGATCATAATCAGGAATTTCTACAAAACGTCCGTTGGTATAGATTTGTGCTTTTACAAATTTTTGCGTACCCTAACCTCTTTCCATTCATGTGATCCTAATCAAAAATTTCTACAAAATATCCGATGTGATAGATTTGTGCTTTTCCAAATTTAGTTGTACCCTAACCTCTTTCCATTCATGTGATCCTAATCAAGAATTTCTACAAAGCTGTGTTGGTATAGATTTGTGCTTTTACAAATTTATTCGTACCCTAACCTCTTTCCATTCTTGTGATCCTAATCAAGAATTTCTACAAAGCTGTGTTGGGTTAGATTTGTGCTTTTACAAATTTATTCGTACCCTAACCTCTTTCCATTCATGCGATCCTAATCAAGAATTTCTACAAAGCTGTGTTGGGATAGATTTGTACTTTTGCAAATTTCTGCGTATCCTAACCTCTCTCCATTCATGTAATCCTAATCAAGAATTTCTACAAAACGGTGTTGGGATAGATTTGTGCGTTTACAAATTTATTCGTACCCTAACCTCTTTCCATTCATGTGATCCTAATCAAGAATTTCTACAAAACGTCCGTTGGGATAGATTTGTACTCTTACAAATTTCTGCGTACCCTAACCTCTTTCCATTCATGTGATCCTAATCAAGAATTTCTTCAAAACATCCGATGTGATAGATTTAGGCTGTTCCAAATTTAGTTCTACCCTAACCTCTTTCCATTCATGTGATCCTAATCAAGAATTTCCACAAAACGTCCGTTGGGATAGATTTGTACCCTTACAAATTTCTTCGTACACTAACCTTTTTCCTTTCATGTGATCCTAATCAAGAATTTCTACAAAACATCCGTTGGGATAGATTTGTTCGTTTACAAATTTCTACGTACCCTAATGTACCTAACCTCTCTCCATTTATGTAATCCTAATCAAGAATTTCTACAAAACTGTGTTGGGATAGATTTGTGCGTTTACAAATTTTTGCGTACCCTAACCTCTTTCCATTCATGTGATCCTAATCAAGAATTTCTACAAAGCTGAGTTGGGATAGATTTGTGCTGTTCCAAATTTATTCGTACCCTAACCTCTTTCCATTCATGTGATCATAATCAGGAATTTCTACAAAACGTCCGTTGGTATAGATTTGTGCTTTTACAAATTTTTGCGTACCCTAACCTCTTTCCATTCATGTGATCCTAATCAAAAATTTCTACAAAATATCCGATGTGATAGATTTGTGCTTTTCCAAATTTAGTTGTACCCTAACCTCTTTCCATTCATGTGATCCTAATCAAGAATTTCTACAAAGCTGTGTTGGTATAGATTTGTGCTTTTACAAATTTATTCGTACCCTAACCTCTTTCCATTCTTGTGATCCTAATCAAGAATTTCTACAAAGCTGTGTTGGGATAGATTTGTACTCTTACAAATTTCTGCGTACCCTAACCTCTTTCCATTCATGTGATCCTAATCAAGAATTTCTTCAAAACGTCCGATGTGATAGATTTGTGCTGTTCCAAATTTAGTTCTACCCTAACCTCTTTCCATTCATGTGATCCTAAACAAGAATTTCTACAAAACGTCCGTTGGGATAGATTTGTACTCTTACAAATTTCTGCGTACCCTAACCTCTTTCCATTCATGTGATCCTAATCAAGAATTTCTTCAAAACATCCGATGTGATAGATTTGTGCTTTTCCAAATTTAGTTGTACCCTACCTTTTTCCATTCATGTGATCCTAATCAAGAATTTCTACAAAACATCCGTTGGGATAGATTTGTGCTTTTCCAAATTTAGTTGTACCCTAACCTCTTTCCATTCATGTGATCCTACTCAAGAATTTCTACAAAGCTGTGTTGGTATAGATTTGTGCGTTTACAAATTTATTCGTACCCTAACCTCTTTCCATTCATGTAATCCTAATCAAGAATTTCTACAAAGCTGTGTTGGGATAGATTTGTACTTTTGCAAATTTCTTTGTATCCTAACCTCTCTCCATTCATGTAATCCTAATCAAGAATTTCTACAAAACTGTGTTGGGATAGATTTGTGCGGTTACATATTTATTCGTACCCTAACCTCTTTCCATTCATGTGATCCTAATCAAGAATTTCTTCAAAACATCCGATGTGATAGATTTGTGCTGTTCCAAATTTAGTTCTACCCTAACCTCTTTCCATTCATGTGATCCTAATCATGAATTTCTACAAAACATCTGTTGGGATAGATTTGTGCTATTCCAAATTTAGTTGTACCCTACCTTTTTCCATTCATGTGATCCTAATCAAGAATTTCTACAAAACATCCGTTGGGATAGATTTGTGCGTTTACAAATTTCTACTTACCCTAATGTACCTAACCTCTCTCCATTGATGTAATCCTAATCAAGAATTTCTACAAAACTGTGTTGGGATAGATTTGTGCGTTTACAAATTTATTCGTACCCTAACCTCTTTCCATTCATGTGATCCTAATCAAGAATTTCTACAAAACTGCCGTTGGGATAGATTTGTGCTTTTACAAATTTTTGCGTACCCTAACCTCTTTCCATTCACGTGATCCTAATCAAGAATTTCTACAAAACATTCGTTGGGATAGATTTTTGCGTTTACAGATTTCTGCGTACCCTATCGTACCTAACCTCTTTCCATTCATGTAATTCTAATCAAGAATTTCTACAAAGCAGTGTTGGTATAGATTTGTGTTTTTACAAATTTATTCGTAACTTAACCTCTTTCCATTCATGTGATCCTAATCAAGAATTTCTACAAAACGTCCGTTGGGATAGATTTGTGATTTTACTATTTTTTGCGTACCCTAACCTCTTTCCATTCATGTGATCCTAATCAAAAATTTCTACAAAACATCCGATGTGATAGATTTGTGCTTTTCCAAATTTATTTGTACCCTACCTCTTTCCATTCACGTGATCCTAATCAAGAATATCTACAAAACATTCGTTGGGATAGATTTTTGCGTTTACAGATTTCTGCGTACCCTAAAGTACCTAACCTCTTGCCATTCATGTGATCCTAATCAAGAATTTCAACAAAGCTGTGTTGGTATAGATTTGTGCTTTTACAAATTTATTCGTACCCTAACCTCTTTCCATTCATGTGATCCTAATCTAGAATTTCTACAAAGCTGTGTTGGGATAGATTTGTGCTTTTACAAATTTATTCGTACCCTAACCTCTTTCCATTCATGTGATCCTAATCAAGAATTTCTACAAAGCTGTGTTGGGATAGATTTGTACTTTTGCAAATTTCTTTGTATCCTAACCTCTCTCCATTCATGTAATCCTAATCAAGAATTTCTACAAAACGGTGTTGGGATAGATTTGTGCGGTTACAAATTTATTCGTACGCTAACCTCTTTCCATTCATGTGATCCTAATCAAGAATTTCTACAAAACGTCCGTTGGGATAGATTTGTACTCTTACAAATTTCTGCGTACCCTAACCTCTTTCCATTCATGTGATCCTAATCAAGAATTTCTTCAAAACATCCGATGTGATAGATTTGTGCTGTTCCAAATTTAGTTCTACCCTAACCTCTTTCCATTCATGTGATCCTAATCAAGAATTTCCACAAAACGTCCGTTGGGATAGATTTGTACTCTTACAAATTTCTGCGTACACTAACCTCTTTCCATTCATGTGATCCTAATCAAGAATTTCTTCAAAACATCCGATGTGATAGATTTGTGCTTTTCCAAATTTAGTTGTACCCTACCTTTTTCCATTCATGTGATCCTAATCAAGAATTTCTACAAAACATCCGTTGGGATAGATTTGTTCGTTTACAAATTTCTACGTACCCTAATGTACCTAACCTCTCTCCATTTATGTAATCCTAATCAAGAATTTCTACAAAACTGTGTTGGGATAGATTTGTGCGTTTACAAATTTTTGCGTACACTAACCTCTTTCCATTCATGTGATCCTAATCAAGAATTTCTACAAAGCTGAGTTGGGATAGATTTGTGCTGTTCCAAATTTATTCGTACCCTAACCTCTTTCCATTCATGTGATCATAATCAGGAATTTCTACAAAACGTCCGTTGGGATAAATTTGTGCTTTTACAAATTTTTGCGTACCCTAACCTCTTTCCATTCATGTGATCCTAATCAAAAATTTCTACAAAACATCCGATGTGATAGATTTGTGCTTTTCCAAATTTAGTTGTACCCTAACCTCTTTCCATTCATGTGATCCTAATCAAGAATTTCTACAAAGCTGTGTTGGTATAGATTTGTGCTTTTACAAATTTATGCGTACCCTAACCTCTTTCCATTCATGTGATCCTAATCAAGAATTTCTACAAAACATCTGTTGGGATAGATTTGTGCGTTTACAAATTTCTACGTACCCTAATGTACCTAACCTCTCTCCATTGATGTAATCCTAATCAAGAATTTCTACAAAACTGTGTTGGGATAGATTTGTGCGTTTACAAATTTATTCGTACCCTAACCTCTTTCCATTCATGTGATCCTAATCAAGAATTTCTACAAAACGTCCGTTGGGATAGATTTGTGCTTTTACAAATTTTTGCGTACCCTAACCTCTTTATATTCATGTGATCCTAATCAAAAATTTCTACAAAACATCCGATGTGATAGATTTGTGCTTTTCCAAATTTATTTGTACCCTACCTCTTTCCATTCACGTGATCCTAATCAAGAATTTCTACAAAACATTCGTTGGGATAGATTCTTGTGTTTACAGATTTCTGTGTACCCTATCGTACCTAACCTCTTTCCATTCATGTAATCCTAATCAAGAATTCCTACAAAGCTGTGTTGATATAGATTTGTGATTTTACAAATTTATTCGTACCCTAACCTCTTTCCATTCATGTGATCCTAATCAAGAATTTCTACAAAGCTGTGTTGGGATAGATTTGTGCGTTTACAAATTTATTCGTACCCAAACCTCTTTCCATTCATGTAATCCTAATCAAGAATTTCTACTAAGCTGTGTTGGGATAGATTTGTGCTTTTCCAAATTTAGTTGTACCCTAACCTCTTTCCATTCATGTGATCCTAATCAAGAATTTCTACAAAGCTGTGTTGGTATAGATTTGTGCTTTTACAAATTTATTCGTACCCTAACATCTTTCCATTCATGTAATCCTAATCAAGAATTTCTACAAAGCTGTGTTGGGATAGATTTGTACTCTTACAAATTTCTGCGTACCCTAACCTCTTTCCATTCATGTGATCCTAATCAAAAATTTCTACAAAACATCCGATGTGATAGATTTGTGCTTTTCCAAATTTAGTTGTACCCTAACCTCTTTCCATTCATGTGATCCTAATCAAGAATTTCTACAAAACATCCGTTGGGATAGATTTGTTCGTTTACAAAGTTCTACGTACCCTAATGTACCTAACCTCTCTCCATTTATGTAATCCTAATCAAGAATTTCTACAAAACTGTGTTGGGATAGATTTGTGCGTTTACAAATTTTTGCGTACCCTAACCTCTTTCCATTCATGTGATCCTAATCAAGAATTTCTACAAAGCTGAGTTGGGATAGATTTGTGCTGTTCCAAATTTATTCGTACCCTAACCTCTTTCCATTCATGTAATCATAATCAGGAATTTCTACAAAACGTCCGTTGGGATAGATTTGTGCTTTTACAAATTTTTGCGTACCCTAACCTCTTTCCATTCATGTGATCCTAATCAAGAATTTCTACAAAGCTGTGTTGGTATAGATTTGTGCTTTTACAAATTTATTCGTACCCTAACATCTTACCATTCATGTAATCCTAATCAAGAATTTCTACAAAGCTGTGTTGGGATAGATTTGTGCTTTTCCAAATTTAGTTGTACCCTAACCTCTTTCCATTCATGTGATCCTAATCAAGAATTTCTACAAAGCTGTGTTGGTATAGATTTGTGCTTTTCCAAATTTAGTTGTACCCTAACCTCTTTCCATTCATGTAATCCTAATCAAGAATTTCTACAAAGCTGTGTTGGTATAGATTTGTGCTTTTACAAATTTATTCGTACCCTAACCTCTTTCCATTCATGTGATCCTAATCAAGAATTTCTACAAAGCTGTGTTGGTATAGATTTGTGCTTTTCCAAATTTAGTTGTACCCTAACCTCTTTCCATTCATGTAATCCTAATCAAGAATTTCTACAAAGCTGTGTTGGTATAGATTTGTGCTTTTACAAATTTATTCGTACCCTAACCTCTTTCCATTCATGTGATCCTAATCAAGAATTTCTACAAAACATCTGTTGGGATAGATTTGTGCTTTTCCAAATTTAGTTGTACCCTACCTTTTTCCATTCAGGTGATCCTAATCAAGAATTTCTAAAAACTGTGTTGGGATAGATTTGTGCTTTTCCAAATTTAGTTGTACCCTACCTTTTTCCATTCAGGTGATCCTAATCAAGAATTTCTACAAAGCTGTGTTGGTATAGATTTGTGCTTTTACAAATTTATTCGTTCCCTAACCTCTTTCCATTCATGTGATCCTAATCAAGAATTTCTACAAAGCTGTGTTGGGATAGATTTGTACTCTTACAAATTTCTGCGTACCCTAACCTCTTTCCATTCATGTGATCCTAATCAAGAATTTCTTCAAAACGTCCGATGTGATAGATTTGTGCTGTTCCAAATTTAGTTCTACCCTACCTTTTTCCATTCATGTGATCCTAATCAAGAATTTCTACAAAACATCCGTTGGGATAGATTTGTTCGTTTACAAATTTCTACGTACCCTAATGTACCTAACCTCTCTCCATTTATGTAATCCTAATCAAGAATTTCTACAAAACTGTGTTGGGATAGATTTGTGCGTTTACAAATTTTTGCGTACCATAACCTCTTTCCATTCATGTGATCCTAATCAAGAATTTCTTCAAAACATCCGATGTGATAGATTTGTGCTTTTCCAAATTTAGTTGTACCCTACCTTTTTCCATTCATGTGATCCTAATCAAGAATTTCTACAAAACATCCGTTGGGATAGATTTGTTCGTTTACAAATTTCTACGTACCCTAATGTACCTAACCTCTCTCCATTTATGTAATCCTAATCAAGAATTTCTACAAAACTGTGTTGGGATAGATTTGTGCGTTTACAAATTTTTGCGTACCATAACCTCTTTCCATTCATGTTATCCTAATCAAGAATTTCTACAAAGCTGAGTTGGGATAGATTTGTGCTGTTCCAAATTTATTCGTACCCTAACTTCTTTCCATTCATGTGATCATAATCAGGAATTTCTACAAAACGTCCGTTGGGATAGATTTGTGCTTTTACAAATTTTTGCGTACCCTAACCTCTTTCCATTCATGTGATCCTAATCAAAAATTTCTACAAAACATCCGATGTGATAGATTTGTGCTTTTCCAAATTTAGTTGTACCCTAACCTCTTTCCATTCATGTGATCCTAATCAAGAATTTCTACAAAGCTGTGTTGGTATAGATTTGTGCGTTTACAAATTTATTCGTACCCTAACCTCTTTCCATTCATGTGATCCTAATCAAGAATTTCTACAAAACGTCCGTTGGGATAGATTTGTGCGTTTACAAATTTCTACATACTCTAATGTACCTAACCTCTCTCCATTGATGTAATCCTAATCAAGAATTTCTACAAAACTGTGTTGGGATAGATTTGTGCGTTTACAAATTTATTCATACCCTAACCTCTTTCCATTCATGTGATCCTAATCAAGAATTTCTACAAAACATCTGTTGGGACAGATTTGTGCTTTTCCAAATTTAGTTGTACCTTACCTTTTTCCATTCATGTGATCCTAATCAAGAATTTCTACAAAGCTGTGTTGGTATAGATTAATGCTTTTACAAATTTATTCGTACCCTAACATCTTACCATTCATGTAATCCTAATCAAGAATTTCTACAAAGCTGTGTTAGGATAGATTTGTGCTTTTCCAAATTTAGTTGTACCCTAACCTCTTTCCATTCATGTGATCCTAATCAAGAATTTCTACAAAGCTGTGTTGGTATAGATTTGTGATTTTACAAATTTGTTCGTACCCTAACATCTTTCCATTCATGTAATCCTAATCAAGAATTTCTACAAAGCTGTGTTGGGATAGATTTGTACTCTTACAAATTTCTGCGTACCCTAACCTCTTTCCATTCATGTGATCCTAATCAAGAATTTCTTCAAAACATCCGATGTGATAGATTTGTGCTTTTCCAAATTTAGTTCTACCCTAACCTCTTTCCATTCATGTGATCCTAATCAAGAATTTCTACAAAACATCTGTTGGGATAGATTTGTGCTTTTCCAAATTTAGTTGTACCCTACCTTTTTCCATTCAGGTGATCCTAATCAAGAATTTCTACAAAGCTGTGTTGGGATAGATTTGTGCTTTTACAAATTTATTCGTTCCCTAACCTCTTTCCATTCATGTGATCCTAATCAAGAATTTCTACAAAGCTGTGTTGGGATAGATTTGTACTCTTACAAATTTCTGCGTACCCTAACCTCTTTCCATTCATGTGATCCTAATCAAGAATTTCTTCAAAACGTCCGATGTGATAGATTTGTGCTGTTCCAAATTTAGTTCTACCCTAACCTCTTTCCATTCATGTGATCCTAATCAAGAATTTCTACAAAACGTCCGTTGGGATAGATTTGTACTCTTACAAATTTCTGCGTACCCTAACCTCTTTCCATTCATGTGATCCTAATCAAGAATTTCTTCAAAACGTCCGATGTGATAGATTTGTGCTGTTCCAAATTTAGTTCTACCCTAACCTCTTTCCATTCATGTGATCCTAATCAAGAATTTCTACAAAACGTCCGTTGGGATAGATTTGTACTCTTACAAATTTCTGCGTACCCTAACCTCTTTCCATTCATGTGATCCTAATCAAGAATTTCTTCAAAACATCCGATGTGATAGATTTGTGCTTTTCCAAATTTAGTTGTACCCTACCTTTTTCCATTCATGTGATCCTAATCAAGAATTTCTACAAAACATCCGTTGGGATAGATTTGTGCTTTTCCAAATTTAGTTGTACCCTAACCTCTTTCCATTCATTTGATCCTAATCAAGAATTTCTACAAAGCTGTGTTGGGATAGATTTGTACTTTTGCAAATTTCTCTGTATCCTAACCTCTCTCCATTCATGTAATCCTAATCAAGAATTTCTACAAAACTGTGTTGGGATAGATTTGTGCGGTTACATATTTATTCGTACCCTAACCTCTTTCCATTCATGTGATCCTAATCTAGAATTTCTACAAAGCTGTGTTGGGATAGATTTGTGCTTTTACAAATTTATTCGTACCGTAACCTCTTTCCATTCATGTGATCCTAATCAAGAATTTCTACAAAGCTGTGTTGGGATAGATTTGTACTTTTGCAAATTTCTTTGTATCCTAACCTCTCTCCATTCATGTAATCCTAATCAAGAAATTCTACAAAACGGTGTTGGGATAGATTTGTGCGTTTACAAATTTATTCGTACCCTAACCTCTTTCCATTCATGTGATCCTAATCAAGAATTTCTACAAAACGTCCGTTGGGATAGATTTGTACTCTTACAAATTTCTGCGTACCCTAACCTCTTTCCATTCATGTGATCCTAATCAAGAATTTCTTCAAAACATCCGATGTGATAGATTTAGGCTGTTCCAAATTTAGTTCTACCCTAACCTCTTTCCATTCATGTGATCCTAATCAAGAATTTCTACAAAACGTCCGTTGGGATAGATTTGTACTCTTACAAATTTCTGCGTACACTAACCTTTTTCCATTCATGTGATCCTAATTAAGAATTTCTACAAAACATCCGTTGGGATAGATTTGTTCGTTTACAAATTTCTACGTACCCTAATGTACCTAACCTCTCTCCATTTATGTAATACTAATCAAGAATTTCTACAAAACTGTGTTGGGATAGATTTGTGCGTTTACAAATTTTTGCGTACCCTAACCTCTTTCCATTCATGTGATCCTAATCAAGAATTTCTACAAAGCTGAGTTGGGATAGATTTGTGCTGTTCCAAATTTATTCGTACCCTAACCTCTTTCCATTCATGTGATCATAATCAGGAATTTCTACAAAACGTCCGTCGGGATAGATTTGTGCTTTTACAAATTTTTGCGTACCCTAACCTCTTTCCATTCATGTGATCCTAATCAAAAATTTCTCAAAACAGCCGATGTGATAGATTTGTGCTTTTCCAAATTTAGTTGTACCCTAACCTCTTTCCATTCATGTGATCCTAATCAAGAATTTCTACAAAGCTGTGTTGGTATAGATTTGTGCTTTTACAAATTTCTACGTACCCTAATGTACCTAACCTCTCTCCATTGATGTAATCCAAATCAAGAATTTCTACAAAACTGTGTTGGGATAGATTTGTGCGTTTACAAATTTATTCGTACCCTAACCTCTTTCCATTCATGTGATCCTAATCAAGAATTTCTACAAAACATCTGTTGGGATAGATTTGTGCGTTTACAAATTTCTACGTACCCTAATGTACCTAACCTCTCTCCATTGATGTAATCCTAATCAAGAATTTCTACAAAACTGTGTTGGGATAGATTTGTGCGTTTACAAATTTATTCGTACCCTAACCTCTTTCCATTCATGTGATCCTAATCAAGAATTTCTACAAAACATTCGTTGGGATAGATTCTTGTGTTTACAGATTTCTGAGTACCCTAACGTACCTAACCTCTTTCCATTCATGTAATCCTAATCAAGAATTCCTACAAAGCTGTGTTGATATAGATTTGTGCTGTTACAAATTTATTCGTACCCTAACCTCTTTCCATTCATGTGATCCTAATCAAGAATTTCTACAAAACGTTCGTTGCGATAGATTTGTGCTTTTACAAA
Organism: Agrypnus murinus; assembly: GCA_929113105.1. Lineage (NCBI taxonomy): Eukaryota > Metazoa > Arthropoda > Insecta > Coleoptera > Elateridae > Agrypnus > Agrypnus murinus. Next base: position 5,404,879 of record OV816026.1, on the reverse strand, counting down.
TTTATTCGTACCCTAACCTCTTTCCATTCATGTGATCCTAATCAAGAATTTCTACAAAGCTTTGTTGGGATAGATTTGTGCGTTTACAATTTTATTCGTACCCTAACCTCTTTCCATTCATGTGATCCTAATCAATGATTTCTACAAAACATCCTTTGGGATAGATTTGTGCTTTTCCAAATTTAGTTGTACCCTAACGTCCGTTGGGATAGATTTATGCGTTTACAAATTTCTTCATACACTAACCTTTTTCCATACATGTGATCCTAATCAAGAATTTCTTCAAAATATCCATTGGGATAGATTTGTAATTTTGCAAATTTCTTCGTATCCTAACCTCTTTCCATTCATGTGATCCTAATCAAGAATTTCTACAAAACGTCCGTTGGGATAGATTTGTGCGTTTACAAATTTCTACATACTCTAATGTACCTAACCTCTCTCCATTGATGTAATCCTAATCAAGAATTTCTACAAAACTGTGTTGGGATAGATTTGTGCGTTTACAAATTTATTCATACCCTAAGCTCTTTCCATTCATGTGATCCTAATCAAGAATTTCTACAAAACATCTGTTGGGATAGATTTGTGCTTTTCCAAATTTAGTTGTACCTTACCTTTTTCCATTCATGTGATCCTAATCAAGAATTTCTACAAAGCTGTGTTGGTATAGATTTGTGCTTTTACAAATTTATTCGTACCGTAACATCTTACCATTCATGTAATCCTAATCAAGAATTTCTACAAAGCTGTGTTGGGATAGATTTGTGCTTTTCCAAATTTAGTTGTACCCTAACCTCTTTCCATTCATGTGATCCTAATCAAGAATTTCTACAAAGCTGTGTTGGGATAGATTTGTACTCTTACAAATTTCTGCGTACCCTAACCTTTTTCCATTCATGTGATCCTAATCAAGAATTTCTTCAAAACATCCGATGTGATAGATTTGTGCTGTTCCAAATTTAGTTCTACCCTAACCTCTTTCCATTCATGTGATCCTAATCAAGAATTTCTACAAAACATCTGTTGGGATAGATTTGTGCTTTTCCAAATTTAGTTGTACCCTACCTTTTTCCATTCAGGTGATCCTAATCAAGAATTTCTACAAAACTGTGTTAGGATAGATTTGTGCTTTTCCAAATTTAGTTGTACCCTAACCTCTTTCCATTCATGTAATCCTAATCAAGAATTTCTACAAAGCTGTTTTGGGATAGATTTGTACTTTTGCAAATTTCTTTGTATCCTAACCTCTCTCCATTCATGTAATCCTAATCAAGAATTTCTACAAAACTGTGTTGGGATAGATTTGTGCGGTTACATATTTATTCGTACCCTAACCTCTTTCCATTCATGGGATCCTAATCAAGAATTTCTACAAAACGTCTGTTGGGATAGTTTTGTACTCTTACTAATTTCTGCGTACCCTAACCTCTTTCCATTCATGTGATCCTAATCAAGAATTTCTTCAAAACATCCGATGTGATAGATTTGTGCTGTTCCAAATTTAGTTCTACCCTAACCTCTTTCCATTCATGTGATCCTAATCAAGAATTTCTACAAAACATCTGTTGGGATAGATTTGTGCTATTCCAAATTTAGTTGTACCCTACCTTTTTCCATTCATGTGATCCTAATCAAGAATTTCTACAAAACATCCGTTGGGATAGATTTGTGCGTTTACAAATTTCTACTTACCCTAATGTACCTAACCTCTCTCCATTGATGTAATCCTAATCAAGAATTTCTACAAAACTGTGTTGGGATAGATTTGTGCGTTTACAAATTTATTCGTACCCTAACCTCTTTCCATTCATGTGATCCTAATCAAGAATTTCTACAAAACGTCCGTTGGGATAGATTTGTGCTTTTACAAATTTTTGCGTACCCTAACCTCTTTCCATTCACGTGATCCTAATCAAGAATTTCTACAAAACATTCGTTGGGATAGATTTTTGCGTTTACAGATTTCTGCGTACCCTATCGTACCTAACCTCTTTCCATTCATGTAATTCTAATCAAGAATTTCTACAAAGCAGTGTTGGTATAGATTTGTGTTTTTACAAATTTATTCGTACCCTAACCTCTTTCCATTCATGTGATCCTAATCAAGAATTTCTACAAAACGTCCGTTGGGATAGATTTGTGCTTTTACTATTTTTTGCGTACCCTAACCTGTTTCCATTCATGTGATCCTAATCAAAAATTTCTACAAAACAACCGATGTGATAGATTTGTGCTTTTCCAAATTTATTTGTACCCTACCTCTTTCCATTCACGTGATCCTAATCAAGAATTTCTACAAAGCTGTGTTGGGATAGATTTGTGTTGTTCCAATTTATTCGTACCCTAACCTCTTTCCTTTCATGTGATCCTAATCAAGAATTTCTACAAAACATGGGTTGGGATAGATTTGTGCTTTTCCAAATTTAGTTGTACCCTAACCTCTTTCCATTCATGTGATCCTAATCAAGAATTTCTACAAAGCTGTGTTGGTATAGATTTGTGCGTTTACAAATTTATTCGTACCCTAACCTCTTTCCATTCATGTGATCCTAATCAAGAATTTCTACAAAACGTCCGTTGGTATAGATTTGTGCTTTTACAAATTTTTGCGTACCCGAACCTCTTTCCATTCATGTGATCCTAATCAAAAATTTCTACAAAACATCCGATGTGATAGATTTGTGCTTTTCCAAATTTATTTGTACCCTACCTCTTTCCATTCACGTGATCCTAATCAAGAATTTCTACAAAACATTCTTTGGGATAGATTTTTGCGTTTACAGATTTCTGCGTACCCTATCGTACCTAACCTCTTTTCATTCATGTAATTCTAATCAAGAATTTCTACAAAGCTGTGTTGGTATACATTTGTGTTTTTACAAATTTATTCGTACCCTAAACTCTTTCCATTCATGTGATCCTAATCAAGAATTTCTACAAGACGTCCGTTGGGATAGATTTGTGCTTTTCCAAATTTATTTGTACCCTACCTCTTTCCATTCACGTGATCCTAATCAAGAATTTCTACAAAACATTCGTTGGGATAGATTTTTGCGTTTACAGATTTCTGCGTACCCTATCGTACCTAACCTCTTTCCATTCATGTGATCCTAATCAAGAATTTCTACAAAGCTGTGTTGGGATAGATTTGTGTTGTTCCAATTTATTCGTACCCTAACCTATTTCCATTCATGTGATCCTAATCAAGAATTTCTACAAAACATGGGTTGGGATAGATTTGTGCTTTTCCAAATTTAGTTGTACCCTAACCTCTTTCCATTCATGTGATCCTAATCAAGAATTTCTACAAAGCTGTGTTGGTATAGATTTGTGCTTTTACAAATTTATTCGTACCCTAACCTCTTTCCATTCTTGTGATCCTAATCAAGAATTTCTACAAAGCTGTGTTGGGATAGATTTGTGTTTTTACAAATTTATTCGTACCCTAACCTCTTTCCATTCATGTGATCCTAATCAAGAATTTCTACAAAGCTGTGTTGGGATAGATTTGTACTCTTACAAATTTCTGCGTACCCTAACCTCTTTCCATTCATGTGATCCTAATCAAGAATTTCTTCAAAACGTCCGATGTGATAGATTTGTGCTGTTCCAAATTTAGTTCTACCCTAACCTCTTTCCATTCATGTGATCCTAATCAAGAATTTCTACAAAACGTCCGTTGGGATAGATTTGTACTCTTACAAATTTCTGCGTACCCTAACCTCTTTCCATTCATGTGATCCTAATCAAGAATTTCTTCAAAACATCCGATGTGATAGATTTGTGCTTTTCCAAATTTAGTTGTACCCTACCTTTTTCCATTCATGTGATCCTAATCAAGAATTTCTACAAAACATCCGTTGGGATAGATTTGTGCTTTTCCAAATTTAGTTGTAGCCTAACCTCTTTCCATTCATGTGATCCTAATCAAGAATTTCTACAAAGCTGTGTTGGTATAGATTTGTGCGTTTACAAATTTATTCGTACCCTAACCTCTTTCCATTCATGTAAGTAAGTAAGTAAGTAAGTAAGTATTTATTTACGGATAAACCTTTTTACAAAGAGAAACAAATACAAAAATTTTTCAAGATAGTAAGTAAGTAAGTGCGTACACTAAATATTACAGTTCCATATTTATTTAAACACATAAATCTAATAATTTAAGAACCTACTGATTTAGCTAGTTTAACAGCAATTATGAATTGGCAATGCTTTGATTGATCGTTTAAAAGCATTTAGTGATGGACTAAATAAATCGAATTTTTTATAATTGTTTAAATAATTTGCATATCTCATTAAACGCACTAAAGGGTTGTTATAATTATAATTAGTAGTATAAGTTTTAATTCTGAAAAGACCTTTATTTCTTGTTGTACAACCTTCAGGCTTAAAGCTAAAATTTAACATTTCTAATAACTTAGGCGCATTTAACAAACCGTTTACTAATTTGTACAAAAATACTAAATCACTGCCAATTCTTCTATCTCTTAAACTATCCAATTCTACTAAATTGCGTAATAAATCAGAATTTAGTGGATGTTCGATTTTTAAATAGCGATAATTACAAATTCTTAAAAATTTATTTTGAACAATCCTAATCAAGAATTTCTACAAAGCTGTGTTGGGATAGATTTGTACTTTTGCAAATTTCTTTGTATCCTAACCTCTCTCCATTCATGTAATCCTAATCAAGAATTTCTACAAAACTGTGTTGGGATAGATTTGTGCGGTTACATATTTATTCGTACCCTAACCTCTTTCCATTCATGTGATCCTAATCAGGAATTTCTTCAAAACATCCGATGTGATAGATTTGTGCTGTTCCAAATTTAGTTCTACCCTAACCTCTTTCCATTCATGTGATCCTAATCAAGAATTTCTACAAAACATCTGTTGGGATAGATTTGTGCTGTTCCAAATTTAGTTCTACCCTAACCTCTTTCCATTCATGTGATCCTAATCAAGAATTTCTACAAAACATCCGTTAGGATAGATTTGTGCGTTTACAAATTTCTACTTACCCTAATGTACCTAACCTCTCTCCATTGATGTAATCCTAATCAAGAATTTCTACAAAACTGTGTTGGGATAGATTTGTGCGTTAACAAATTTATTCGTACCCTAACCTCTTTCCATTCATGTGATCCTAATCAAGAATTTCTACAAAACTGCCGTTGGGATAGATTTGTGCTTTTACAAATTTTTGCGTACCCTAACCTCTTTCCATTCACGTGATCCTAATCAAGAATTTCTACAAAACATTCGTTGGGATAGATTTTTGCGTTTACAGATTTCTGCGTACCCTATCGTACCTAACCTCTTTCCATTCATGTAATTCTAATCAAGAATTTCTACAAAACTGTGTTGGGATAGATTTGTGCGTTTACAAATTTTTGCGTACCCTAACCTCTTTCCATTCATGTGATCCTAATCAAGAATTTCTACAAAGCTGAGTTGGGATAGATTTGTGCTGTTCCAAATTTATTCGTACCCTAACCTCTTTCCATTCATGTGATCATAATCAGGAATTTCTACAAAACGTCCGTTGGGATAGATTTGTGCTTTTACAAATTTTTGCGTACCCTAACCTCTTTCCATTCATGTGATCCTAATCAAAAATTTCTACAAAACATCCGATGTGATAGATTTGTGCTTTTCCAAATTTAGTTGTACCCTAACCTCTTTCCATTCATGTGATCCTAATCAAGAATTTCTACAAAGCTGTGTTGGTATAGATTTGTGCTTTTACAAATTTATGCGTACCCTAACCTCTTTCCATTCATGTGATCCTAATCAAGAATTTCTACAAAACATCTGTTGGGATAGATTTGTGCGTTTACAAATTTATTCGTACCCTAACCTCTTTCCATTCATGTGATCCTAATCAAGAATTTCTACAAAACGTCCGTTGGGATAGATTTGTGCTTTTACAAATTTTTGCGTACCCTAACCTCTTTATATTCATGTGATCCTAATCAAAAATTTCTACAAAACATCCGATGTGATAAATTTGTGCTTTTCCAAATTTATTTGTACCCTACCTCTTTCCATTCACGTGATCCTAATCAAGAATTTCTACAAAACATTCGTTGGGATAGATTCTTGTATTTACAGATTTCTGTGTACCCTATCGTACCTAACCTCTTTCCATTCATGTAATCCTAATCAAGAATTCCTACAAAGCTGTGTTGATATAGATTTGTGATTTTACAAATTTATTCGTACCCTAACCTCTTTCCATTCATGTGATCCTAATCAAGAATTTCTACAAAGCTGTGTTGGGATAGATTTGTGCGTTTACAAATTTATTCGTACCCTAACCTCTTTCCATTCATGTAATCCTAATCAAGAATTTCTACAAAGCTGTGTTGGGATAGATATGTGCTTTTCCAAATTTAGTTGTACCCTAACCTCTTTCCATTCATGTGATCCTAATCAAGAATTTCTACAAAGCTGTGTTGGTATAGATTTGTGCTTTTACAAATTTATTCGTACCCTAACATCTTTCCATTCATGTAATCCTAATCAAGAATTTCTACAAAGCTGTGTTGGGATAGATTTGTACTCTTACAAATTTCTGCGTACCCTAACCTCTTTCCATTCATGTGATCCTAATCAAAAATTTCTACAAAACATCCGATGTGATAGATTTGTGCTTTTCCAAATTTAGTTGTACCCTAACCTCTTTCCATTCATGTGATCCTAATCAAGAATTTCTACAAAACATCCGTTGGGATAGATTTGTTCGTTTACAAAGTTCTACGTACCCTAATGTACCTAACCTCTCTCCATTTATGTAATCCTAATCAAGAATTTCTACAAAACTGTGTTGGGATAGATTTGTGCGTTTACAAATTTTTGCGTACCCTAACCTCTTTCCATTCATGTGATCATAATCAGGAATTTCTACAAAACGTGCGTTGGGATAGATTTGTGCGTTTACAAATTTTTGCGTACCCTAACCTCTTTCCATTCATGTGATCCTAATCAAGAATTTCTACAAAGCTGAGTTGGGATAGATTTGTGCTGTTCCAAATTTATTCGTACCCTAACCTCTTTCCATTCATGTGATCATAATCAGGAATTTCTACAAAACGTCCGTTGGGATAGATTTGTGCTTTTACAAATTTTTGCGTACCCTAACCTCTTTCCATTCATGTGATCCTAATCAAAAATTTCTACAAAACATCCGATGTGATAGATTTGTGCTTTTCCAAATTTAGTTGTACCCTAACCTCTTTCCATTCATGTGATCCTAATCAAGAATTTCTACAAAGCTGTGTTGGTATAGATTTGTGCTTTTACAAATTTATGCGTACCCTAACCTCTTTCCATTCATGTGATCCTAATCAAGAATTTCTACAAAACATCTGTTGGGATAGATTTGTGCGTTTACAAATTTATTCGTACCCTAACCTCTTTCCATTCATGTGATCCTAATCAAGAATTTCTACAAAACGTCCGTTGGGATAGATTTGTGCTTTTACAAATTTTTGCGTACCCTAACCTCTTTATATTCATGTGATCCTAATCAAAAATTTCTACAAAACATCCGATGTGATAAATTTGTGCTTTTCCAAATTTATTTGTACCCTACCTCTTTCCATTCACGTGATCCTAATCAAGAATTTCTACAAAACATTCGTTGGGATAGATTCTTGTATTTACAGATTTCTGTGTACCCTATCGTACCTAACCTCTTTCCATTCATGTAATCCTAATCAAGAATTCCTACAAAGCTGTGTTGATATAGATTTGTGATTTTACAAATTTATTCGTACCCTAACCTCTTTCCATTCATGTGATCCTAATCAAGAATTTCTACAAAGCTGTGTTGGGATAGATTTGTGCGTTTACAAATTTATTCGTACCCTAACCTCTTTCCATTCATGTAATCCTAATCAAGAATTTCTACAAAGCTGTGTTGGGATAGATATGTGCTTTTCCAAATTTAGTTGTACCCTAACCTCTTTCCATTCATGTGATCCTAATCAAGAATTTCTACAAAGCTGTGTTGGTATAGATTTGTGCTTTTACAAATTTATTCGTACCCTAACATCTTTCCATTCATGTAATCCTAATCAAGAATTTCTACAAAGCTGTGTTGGGATAGATTTGTACTCTTACAAATTTCTGCGTACCCTAACCTCTTTCCATTCATGTGATCCTAATCAAAAATTTCTACAAAACATCCGATGTGATAGATTTGTGCTTTTCCAAATTTAGTTGTACCCTAACCTCTTTCCATTCATGTGATCCTAATCAAGAATTTCTACAAAGCTGAGTTGGGATAGATTTGTGCTGTTCCAAATTTATTCGTACCCTAACCTCTTTCCATTCATGTGATCATAATCAGGAATTTCTACAAAACGTGCGTTGGGATAGATTTGTGCTTTTACAAATTTTTGCGTACCCTAACCTCTTTCCATTCATGTGATCCTAATCAAGAATTTCTACAAAGCTGTGTTGGTATAGATTTGTGCTTTTACAAATTTATTCGTACCCTAACATCTTACCATTCATGTAATCCTAATCAAGAATTTCTACAAAGCTGTGTTGGGATAGATTTGTGCTTTTCCAAATTTAGTTGTACCCTAACCTCTTTCCATTCATGTGATCCTAATCAAGAATTTCTACAAAGCTGTGTTGGTATAGATTTGTGCTTTTCCAAATTTAGTTGTACCCTAACCTCTTTCCATTCATGTGATCCTAATCAAGAATTTCTACAAAGCTGTGTTGGTATAGATTTGTGCTTTTACAAATTTATTCGTACCCTAACATCTTTCCATTCATGTGATCCTAATCAAGAATTTCTTCAAAACATCCGATGTGATAGATTTGTGCTTTTCCAAATTTAGTTCTACCCTAACCTCTTTCCATTCATGTGATCCTAATCAAGAATTTCTACAAAACATCTGTTGGGTTAGATTTGTGCTTTTCCAAATTTAGTTGTACCCTACCTTTTTCCATTCAGGTGATCCTAATCAAGAATTTCTAAAAACTGTGTTGGGATAGATTTGTGCTTTTCCAAATTTAGTTGTACCCTACCTTTTTCCATTCAGGTGATCCTAATCAAGAATTTCTACAAAGCTGTGTTGGGATAGATTTGTGCTTTTACAAATTTATTCGTTCCCTAACCTCTTTCCATTCATGTGGTCCTAATCAAGAATTTCTACAAAGCTGTGTTGGGATAGATTTGTACTCTTACAAATTTCTGCGTACCCTAACCTCTTTCCATTCATGTGATCCTAATCAAGAATTTCTACAAAACGTCCGTTGGGATAGATTTGTACTCTTACAAATTTCTGCGTACACTAACCTCTTTCCATTCATGTGATCCTAATCAAGAATTTCTTCAAAACATCCGATGTGATAGATTTGTGCTTTTTCAAATTTAGTTGTACCCTACCTTTTTCCATTCATGTGATCCTAATCAAGAATTTCTACAAAACATCCGTTGGGATAGATTTGTTCGTTTACAAATTTCTACGTACCCTAATGTACCTAACCTCTCTCCATTTATGTAATCCTAATCAAGAATTTCTACAAAACTGTGTTGGGATAGATTTGTGCGTTTACAAATTTTTGCGTACCCTAACCTCTTTCCATTCATGTGATCCTAATCAAGAATTTCTACAAAGCTGAGTTGGGATAGATTTGTGCTGTTCCAAATTTATTCGTACCCTAACCTCTTTCCATTCATGTGATCATAATCAGGAATTTCTACAAAACGTCCGTTGGGATAGATTTGTGCTTTTACAAATTTTTGCGTACCCTAACCTCTTTCCATTCATGTGATCCTAATCAAAAATTTCTACAAAACATCCGATGTGATAGATTTGTGCTTTTCCAAATTTAGTTGTACCCTAACCTCTTTCCATTCATGTGATCCTAATCAAGAATTTCTACAAAGCTGTGTTGGTATAGATTTGTGCTTTTACAAATTTATGCGTACCCTAACCTCTTTCCATTCATGTGATCCTAATCAAAAATTTCTACAAAACATCCGATGTGATAGATTTGTGCTTTTCCAAATTTAGTTGTACCCTAACCTCTTTCCATTCATGTGATCCTAATCAAGAATTTCTACAAAACTGTGTTGGGATAGATTTGTGCGTTTACAAATTTATTCGTACCCTAACCTCTTTCCATTCATGTGATCCTAATCAAGAATTTCTACAAAACGTCCGTTGGGATAGATTTGTGCTTTTACAAATTTTTGCGTACCCTAACCTCTTTATATTCATGTGATCCTAATCAAAAATTTCTACAAAACATCCGATGTGATAGATTTGTGCTTTTCCAAATTTATTTGTACCCTACCTCTTTCCATTCACGTGATCCTAATCAAGAATTTCTACAAAACATTCGTTGGGATAGATTCTTGTGTTTACAGATTTCTGTGTACCCTATCGTACCTAACCTCTTTCCATTCATGTAATCCTAATCAAGAATTCCTACAAAGCTGTGTTGATATAGATTTGTAATTTTACAAATTTATTCGTACCCTAACCTCTTTCCATTCATGTGATCCTAATCAAGAATTTCTACAAAGCTGTGTTGGGATAGATTTGTGCGTTTACAAATTTATTCGTACCCTAACCTCTTTCCATTCATGTGATCCTAATCAATGATTTCTACAAAACATCCTTTGGGATAGATTTGTGCTTTTCCAAATTTAGTTGTACCCTAACGTCCGTTGGGATAGATTTATGCTTTTACAAATTTCTTCATACCCTAACCTTTTTCCATACATGTGATCCTAATCAAGAATTTCTACAAAATATCCATTGGGATAGATTTGTAATTTTGCAAATTTCTTCGTATCCTAACCTCTTTCCATTCATGTGATCCTAATCAAGAATTTCTACAAAACGTCCGTTGGGATAGATTTGTGCGTTTACAAATTTCTACATACTCTAATGTACCTAACCTCTCTCCATTGATGTAATCCTAATCAAGAATTTCTACAAAACTGTGTTGGGATAGATTTGTGCGTTTACAAATTTATTCATACCCTAACCTCTTTCCATTCATGTGATCCTAATCAAGAATTTCTACAAAACATCTGTTGGGACAGATTTGTGCTTTTCCAAATTTAGTTGTACCTTACCTTTTTCCATTCATGTGATCCTAATCAAGAATTTCTACAAAGCTGTGTTGGTATAGATTAGTGCTTTTACAAATTTATTCGTACCCTAACATCTTACCATTCATGTAATCCTAATCAAGAATTTCTACAAAGCTGTGTTGGGATAGATTTGTGCTTTTCCAAATTTAGTTGTACCCTAACCTCTTTCCATTCATGTGATCCTAATCAAGAATTTCTACAAAGCTGTGTTGGTATAGATTTGAGCTTTTACAAATTTGTTCGTACCCTAACATCTTTCCATTCATGCAATCCTAATCAAGAATTTCTACAAAGCTGTGTTGGGATAGATTTGTACTCTTACAAATTTCTGCGTACCCTAACCTCTTTCCATTCATGTGATCCTAATCAAGAATTTCTTCAAAACATCCGATGTGATAGATTTGTGCTTTTCCAAATTTAGTTCTACCCTAACCTCTTTCCATTCATGTGATCCTAAACAAGAATTTCTACAAAACATTTAGTTGTACCCTAACCTCTTTCCATTCATGTGATCCTAATCAAGAATTTCTACAAAGCTGTGTTGGTATAGATTTGTGCGTTTAAAAATTTATTCGTACCCTAACCTCTTTCCATTCATGTAATCCTAATCAAGAATTTCTACAAAGCTGTGTTGGGATAGATTTGTACTTTTGCAAATTTCTTTGTATCCTAACCTCTCTCCATTCATGTAATCCTAATCAAGAATTTCTACAAAACTGTGTTGGGATAGATTTGTGCGGTTACATATTTATTCGTACCCTAACCTCTTTCCATTCATGTGATCCTAATCAAGAATTTCTACAAAACGTCTGTTGGGATAGATTTGTACTCTTACAAATTTCTGCGTACCCTAACCTCTTTCCATTCATGTGATCCTAATCAAGAATTTCTTCAAAACATTCGATGTGATAGATTTGTGCTGTTCCAAATTTAGTTCTACCCTAACCTCTTTCCATTCATGTGATCCTAATCAAGAATTTCTACAAAACATCTGTTGGGATAGATTTGTGCTATTCCAAATTTAGTTGTACCCTACCTTTTTCCATTCATGTGATCCTAATCAAGAATTTCTACAAAACATCCGTTGGGATATATTTGTGCGTTTACAAATTTCTACTTACCCTAATGTACCTAACCTCTCTCCATTGATGTAATCCTAATCAAGAATTTCTACAAAACTGTGTTGGGATAGATTTGTGCGTTTACAAATTTATTCGTACCCTAACCTCTTTCCATTCATGTGATCCTAATCAAGAATTTCTACAAAACGTCCGTTGGGATAGATTTGTGCATTTACAAATTTTTGCGTACCCTAACCTCTTTCCATTCACGTGATCCTAATCAAGAATTTCTACAAAACATTCGTTGGGATAGATTTTTGCGTTTACAGATTTCTGCGTACCCTATCGTACCTAACCTCTTTCCATTCATGTAATTCTAATCAAGAATTTCTACAAAGCAGTGTTGGTATAGATTTGTGTTTTTACAAATTTATTCGTACCCTAACCTCTTTCCATTCATGTGATCCTAATCAAGAATTTCTACAAAACGTCCGTTGGGATAGATTTGTGCTTTTACTATTTTTTGCGTACCCTAACCTCTTTCCATTCATGTGATCCTAATCAAAAATTTCTACAAAACATCCGATGTGATAGATTTGTGCTTTTCCAAATTTATTTGTACCCTACCTCTTTCCATTCACGTGATCCTAATCAAGAATTTCTACAAAACATTCGTTGGGATAGATTTTTGCGTTTACAGATTTCTGCGTACCCTATCGTACCTAACCTCTTTCCATTCATGTGATCCTAATCAAGAATTTCTACAAAGCTGTGTTGCGATAGATTTGTGTTGTTCCAATTTATTCGTACCCTAACCTCTTTCCTTTCATGTGATCCTAATCAAGAATTTCTACAAAACATGGGTTGGGATAGATTTGTGCTTTTCCAAATTTAGTTGTACCCTAACCTCTTTCCATTCATGTGATCCTAATCAAGAATTTCAACAAAGCTGTGTTGGTATAGATTTGTGCTTTTACAAATTTATTCGTACCCTAACCTCTTTCCATTCATGTGATCCTAATCTAGAATTTCTACAAAGCTGTGTTGGGATAGATTTGTGCTTTTACAAATTTATTCGTACCCTAACCTCTTTCCATTCATGTGATCCTAATCAAGAATTTCTACAAAGCTGTGTTGGGATAGATTTGTACTTTTGCAAATTTCTTTGTATCCTAACCTCTCTCCATTCATGTAATCCTAATCAAGAATTTCTACAAAACGGTGTTGGGATAGATTTGTGCGGTTACAAATTTATTCGTACCCTAACCTCTTTCCATTCATGTGGTCCTAATCAAGAATTTCTACAAAACGTCCGTTGGGATAGATTTGTACTCTTACATATTTCTGCGTAGCCTAACCTCTTTCCATTCATGTGATCCTAATCAAGAATTTCTTCAAAACATCCGATGTGATAGATTTGTGCTGTTCCAAATTTAGTTCTACCCTAACCTCTTTCCATTCATGTGATCCTAATCAAGAATTTCTACAAAACGTCCGTTGGGATAGATTTGTACTCTTACAAATTTCTGCGTACACTAACCTCTTTCCATTCATGTGATCCTAATCAAGAATTTCTTCAAAACATCCGATGTGATAGATTTGTGCTTTTCCAAATTTAGTTGTACCCAACCTTTTTCCATTCATGTGATCCTAATCAAGAATTTCTACAAAACATCCGTTGGGATAGATTTGTTCGTTTACAAAGTTCTACGTACCCTAATGTACCTAACCTCTCTCCATTTATGTAATCCTAATCAAGAATTTCTACAAAACTGTGTTGGGATAGATTTGTGCGTTTACAAATTTTTGCGTACCCTAACCTCTTTCCATTCATGTGATCCTAATCAAGAATTTCTACAAAGCTGAGTTGGGATAGATTTGTGCTGTTCCAAATTTATTCGTACCCTAACCTCTTTCCATTCATGTGATCATAATCAGGAATTTATACAAAACGTCCGTTGGGATAGATTTGTGCTTTTACAAATTTTTGCGTACCCTAACCTCTTTCGATTCATGTGATCCTAATCAAGAATTTCTACAAAGCTGTGTTGGTATAGATATGTGCTTTTACAAATTTATTCGTACCCTAACATCTTACCATTCATGTAATCCTAATCAAGAATTTCTACAAAGCTGTGTTGGGATAGATTTGTGCTTTTCCAAATTTAGTTGTACCCTAACCTCTTTCCATTCATGTGATCCTAATCAAGAATTTCTACAAAGCTGTGTTGGTATAGATTTGTGCTTTTACAAATTTATTCGTACCCTAACATTTTTCTATTCATGTAATCCTAATCAAGAATTTCTACAAAGCTGTGTTGGGATAGATTTGTACTCTTACAAATTTCTGCGTACCCTAACCTCTTTCCATTCATGTGATCCTAATCAAAAATTTCTACAAAACATCCGATGTGATAGATTTGTGCTTTTCCAAATTTAGTTGTACCCTAACCTCTTTCCATTCATGTGATCCTAATCAAGAATTTCTACAAAACATCCGTTGGGATAGATTTGTTCGTTTACAAAGTTCTACGTACCCTAATGTACCTAACCTCTCTCCATTTATGTAATCCTAATCAAGAATTTCTACAAAACTGTGTTGGGATAGATTTGTGCGTTTACAAATTTTTGCGTACCCTAACCTCTTTCCATTCATGTGATCCTAATCAAGAATTTCTACAAAGCTGAGTTGGGATAGATTTGTGCTGTTCCAAATTTATTCGTACCCTAACCTCTTTCCATTCATGTGATCATAATCAGGAATTTCTACAAAACGTCCGTTGGGATAGATTTGTGCTTTTACAAATTTTTGCGTACCCTAACCTCTTTCCATTCATGTGATCATAATCAAGAATTTCTACAAAGCTGTGTTGGTATAGATTTGTGCTTTTACAAATTTATTCGTACCCTAACATCTTACCATTCATGTAATCCTAATCAAGAATTTCTACAAAGCTGTGTTGGGATAGATTTGTGCTTTTCCAAATTTAGTTGTACCCTAACCTCTTTCCATTCATGTGATCCTAATCAAGAATTTCTACAAAGCTGTGTTGGTATAGATTTGTGCTTTTACAAATTTATTCGTACCCTAACATCTTTCCATTCATGTAATCCTAATCAAGAATTTCTACAAAACTGTGTTGGGATAGATTTGTGCGTTTACAAATTTTTGCGTACCCTAACCTCTTTCCATTCATGTGATCCTAATCAAGAATTTCTACAAAGCTGAGTTGGGATAGATTTGTGCTGTTCCAAATTTATTCGTACCCTAACCTCTTTCCATTCATGTGATCATAATCAGGAATTTCTACAAAACGTCCGTTGGGATAGATTTGTGCTTTTACAAATTTTTGCGTACCCTAACCTCTTTCCATTCATGTGATCATAATCAAGAATTTCTACAAAGCTGTGTTGGTATAGATTTGTGCTTTTACAAATTTATTCGTACCCTAACATCTTACCATTCATGTAATCCTAATCAAGAATTTCTACAAAGCTGTGTTGGGATAGATTTGTGCTTTTCCAAATTTAGTTGTACCCTAACCTCTTTCTATTCATGTGATCCTAATCAAGAATTTCTACAAAGCTGTGTTGGTATAGATTTGTGCTTTTACAAATTTATTCGTACCCTAACATCTTTCCATTCATGTAATCCTAATCAAGAATTTCTACAAAGCTGTGTTGGGATAGATTTGTACTCTTACAAATTTCTGCGTACCCTAACCTCTTTCCATTCATGTGATCCTAATCAAGAATTTCTTCAAAACGTCCGATGTGATAGATTTGTGCTGTTCCAAATTTAGTTCTACCCTAACCTCTTTCCATTCATGTGATCCTAATCAAGAATTTCTACAAAACGTCCGTTGGGATAGATTTGTACTCTTACAAATTTCTGCGTACCCTAACCTCTTTCCATTCATGTGATCCTAATCAAGAATTTCTTCAAAACATCCGATGTGACAGATTTGTGCTTTTCCAAATTTAGTTGTACCCTACCTTTTTCCATTCATGTGATCCTAATCAAGAATTTCTACAAAACATCCGTTGGGATAGATTTGTGCTTTTCCAAATTTAGTTGTACCCTAACCTCTTTCCATTCATGTGATCCTAATCAAGAATTTCTACAAAGCTGTGTTGGTATAGATTTGTGCGTTTACAAATTTATTCGTACCCTAACCTCTTTCCATTCATGTAATCCTAATCAAGAATTTCTACAAAGCTGTGTTGGGATAGATTTGTGCGGTTACATATTTATTCGTACCCTAACCTCTTTCCATTCATGTGATCCTAATCAAGAATTTCAACAAAACGTCTGTTGGGATAGATTTGTACTCTTACAAATTTCTGCGTACCCTAACCTCTTTCCATTCATGTGATCCTAATCAAGAATTTCTTCAAAACATTCGATGTGATAGATTTGTGCTGTTCCAAATTTAGTTCTACCCTAACCTCTTTCCATTCATGTGATCCTAATCAAGAATTTCTACAAAACATCTGTTGGGATAGATTTGTGCTATTCCAAATTTAGTTGTACCCTACCTTTTTCCATTCATGTGATCCTAATCAAGAATTTCTACAAAACATCCGTTGGGATAGATTTGTGCGTTTACAAATTTCTACTTACCCTAATGTACCTAACCTCTCTCCATTGATGTAATCCTAATCAAGAATTTCTACAAAACTGTGTTGGGATAGATTTGTGCGTTTACAAATTTATTCGTACCCTAACCTCTTTCCATTCATGTGATCCTAATCAAGAATTTCTACAAAACGTCCGTTGGGATAGATTTGTGCATTTACAAATTTTTGCGTACCCTAACCTCTTTCCATTCACGTGATCCTAATCAAGAATTTCTACAAAACATTCGTTGGGATAGATTTTTGCGTTTACAGATTTCTGCGTACCCTATCGTACCTAACCTCTTTCCATTCATGTAATTCTAATCAAGAATTTCTACAAAGCAGTGTTGGTATAGATTTGTGTTTTTACAAATTTATTCGTACCCTAACCTCTTTCCATTCATGTGATCCTAATCAAGAATTTCTACAAAACGTCCGTTGGGATAGATTTGTGCTTTTACTATTTTTTGCGTACCCTAACCTCTTTCCATTCATGTGATCCTAATCAAAAATTTCTACAAAACATCCGATGTGATAGATTTGTGCTTTTCCAAATTTATTTGTACCCTACCTCTTTCCATTCACGTGATCCTAATCAAGAATTTCTACAAAACATTCGTTGGGATAGATTTTTGCGTTTACAGATTTCTGCGTACCCTATCGTACCTAACCTCTTTCCATTCATGTGATCCTAATCAAGAATTTCTACAAAGCTGTGTTGCGATAGATTTGTGTTGTTCCAATTTATTCGTACCCTAACCTCTTTCCTTTCATGTGATCCTAATCAAGAATTTCTACAAAACATGGGTTGGGATAGATTTGTGCTTTTCCAAATTTAGTTGTACCCTAACCTCTTTCCATTCATGTGATCCTAATCAAGAATTTCAACAAAGCTGTGTTGGTATAGATTTGTGCTTTTACAAATTTATTCGTACCCTAACCTCTTTCCATTCATGTGATCCTAATCTAGAATTTCTACAAAGCTGTGTTGGGATAGATTTGTGCTTTTACAAATTTATTCGTACCCTAACCTCTTTCCATTCATGTGATCCTAATCAAGAATTTCTACAAAGCTGTGTTGGGATAGATTTGTACTTTTGCAAATTTCTTTGTATCCTAACCTCTCTCCATTCATGTAATCCTAATCAAGAATTTCTACAAAACGGTGTTGGGATAGATTTGTGCGGTTACAAATTTATTCGTACCCTAACCTCTTTCCATTCATGTGGTCCTAATCAAGAATTTCTACAAAGCTGTGTTGGTATAGATTTGTGCTTTTACAAATTTATTCGTACCCTAACATCTTTCCATTCATGTAATCCTAATCAAGAATTTCTACAAAACATCCGTTGGGATAGATTTGTTCGTTTACAAAGTTCTACGTACCCTAATGTACCTAACCTCTCTCCATTTATGTAATCCTAATCAAGAATTTCTACAAAACTGTGTTGGGATAGATTTGTGCGTTTACAAATTTTTGCGTACCCTAACCTCTTTCCATTCATGTGATCCTAATCAAGAATTTCTACAAAGCTGAGTTGGGATAGATTTGTGCTGTTCCAAATTTATTCGTACCCTAACCTCTTTCCATTCATGTGATCATAATCAGGAATTTATACAAAACGTCCGTTGGGATAGATTTGTGCTTTTACAAATTTTTGCGTACCCTAACCTCTTTCCATTCATGTGATCCTAATCAAGAATTTCTACAAAGCTGTGTTGGTATAGATATGTGCTTTTACAAATTTATTCGTACCCTAACATCTTACCATTCATGTAATCCTAATCAAGAATTTCTACAAAGCTGTGTTGGGATAGATTTGTGCTTTTCCAAATTTAGTTGTACCCTAACCTCTTTCCATTCATGTGATCCTAATCAAGAATTTCTACAAAGCTGTGTTGGTATAGATTTGTGCTTTTACAAATTTATTCGTACCCTAACATTTTTCCATTCATGTAATCCTAATCAAGAATTTCTACAAAGCTGTGTTGGGATAGATTTGTACTCTTACAAATTTCTGCGTACCCTAACCTCTTTCCATTCATGTGATCCTAATCAAAAATTTCTACAAAACATCCGATGTGATAGATTTGTGCTTTTCCAAATTTAGTTGTACCCTAACCTCTTTCCATTCATGTGATCCTAATCAAGAATTTCTACAAAACATCCGTTGGGATAGATTTGTTCGTTTACAAAGTTCTACGTACCCTAATGTACCTAACCTCTCTCCATTTATGTAATCCTAATCAAGAATTTCTACAAAACTGTGTTGGGATAGATTTGTGCGTTTACAAATTTTTGCGTACCCTAACCTCTTTCCATTCATGTGATCCTAATCAAGAATTTCTACAAAGCTGAGTTGGGATAGATTTGTGCTGTTCCAAATTTATTCGTACCCTAACCTCTTTCCATTCATGTGATCATAATCAGGAATTTCTACAAAACGTCCGTTGGGATAGATTTGTGCTTTTACAAATTTTTGCGTACCCTAACCTCTTTCCATTTATGTGATCATAATCAAGAATTTCTACAAAGCTGTGTTGGTATAGATTTGTGCTTTTACAAATTTATTCGTACCCTAACATCTTACCATTCATGTAATCCTAATCAAGAATTTCTACAAAGCTGTGTTGGGATAGATTTGTGCTTTTCCAAATTTAGTTGTACCCTAACCTCTTTCCATTCATGTGATCCTAATCAAGAATTTCTACAAAGCTGTGTTGGTATAGATTTGTGCTTTTACAAATTTATTCGTACCCTAACATCTTTCCATTCATGTAATCCTAATCAAGAATTTCTACAAAGCTGTGTTGGGATAGATTTGTACTCTTACAAATTTCTGCGTACCCTAACCTCTTTCCATTCATGTGATCCTAATCAAAAATTTCTACAAAACATCCGATGTGATAGATTTGTGCTTTTCCAAATTTAGTTGTACCCTAACCTCTTTCCATTCATGTGATCCTAATCAAGAATTTCTACAAAGCTGTGTTGGTATAGATTTGTGCTTTTCCAAATTTAGTTGTACCCTAACCTCTTTCCATTCATGTGATCCTAATCAAGAATTTCTACAAAACATCTGTTGGGATAGATTTGTGCGTTTACAAATTTCTACGTACCCTAATGTACCTAACCTCTCTCCATTGATGTAATCCTAATCAAGAATTTCTGCAAAACTGTGTTGGGATAGATTTGTGCGTTTACAAATTTATTCGTACCCTAACCTCTTTCCATTCCTGTGATCCTAATCAAGAATTTCTACAAAACGTCCGTTGGGATAGATTTGTGCTTTTACAAATTTTTGCGTACCCTAACCTCTTTCCATTCATGTGATCCTAATCAAGAATTTCTACAAAACATCTGTTGGGATAGATTTGTGCTTTTCCAAATTTAGTTGTACCTTACCTTTTTCCATTCATGTGATCCTAATCAAGAATTTCTACAAAGCTGTGTTGGTATAGATTTGTGCTTTTACAAATTTATTCGTACCGTAACATCTTACCATTCTTGTAATCCTAATCAAGAATTTCTACAAAGCTGTGTTGGGATAGATTTGTGCTTTTCCAAATTTAGTTGTACCCTAACCTCTTTCCATTCATGTGATCCTAATCAAGAATTTCTACAAAGCTGTGTTGGTATAGATTTGTGCTTTTACAAATTTGTTCGTACCCTAACATTTTTCCATTCATGTAATCCTAATCAAGAATTTCTACAAAGCTGTGTTGGGATAGATTTGTACTCTTACAAATTTCTGCGTACCCTAACCTTTTTCCATTCATGTGATCCTAATCAAGAATTTCTTCAAAACATCCGATGTGATAGATTTGTGCTGTTCCAAATTTAGTTCTACCCTAACCTCTTTCCATTCATGTGATCCTAATCAAGAATTTCTACAAAACATCTGTTGGGATAGATTTGTGCTATTCCAAATTTAGTTGTACCCTACCTTTTTCCATTCATGTGATCCTAATCAAGAATTTCTACAAAACATCCGTTGGGATAGATTTGTGCGTTTACAAATTTCTACTTACCCTAATGTACCTAACCTCTCTCCATTGATGTAATCCTAATCAAGAATTTCTACAAAACTGTGTTGGGATAGATTTGTGCGTTTACAAATTTATTCGTACCCTAACCTCTTTCCATTCATGTGATCCTAATCAAGAATTTCTACAAAACGTCCGTTGGGATAGATTTGTGCTTTTACAAATTTTTGCGTACCCTAACCTCTTTCCATTCACGTGATCCTAATCAAGAATTTCTACAAAACATTCGTTGGGATAGATTTTTGCGTTTACAGATTTCTGCGTACCCTATCGTACCTAACCTCTTTCCATTCATGTAATTCTAATCAAGAATTTCTACAAAGCAGTGTTGGTATAGATTTGTGTTTTTACAAATTTATTCGTACCCTAACCTCTTTCCATTCATGTGATCCTAATCAAGAATTTCTACAAAACATGGGTTGGGATAGATTTGTGCTTTTCAAATTTAGTTGTACCCTAACCCCTTTCCATTCATGTGATCCTAATCAAGAATTTCTACAAAGCTGTGTTGGTATAGATTTGTGCGTTTACAAATTTATTCGTACCCTAACCTCTTTCCATTCATGTGATCCTAATCAAGAATTTCTACAAAACATCCGATGTGATAGATTTGTGCTTTTCCAAATTTATTTGTACCCTACCTCTTTCCATTCACGTGATCCTAATCAAGAATTTCTACAAAACATTCTTTGGGATAGATTTTTGCGTTTACAGATTTCTGCGTACCCTATCGTACCTAACCTCTTTTCATTCATGTAATTCTAATCAAGAATTTCTACAAAGCTGTGTTGGTATAGATTTGTGTTTTTACAAATTTATTCGTACCCTAAACTCTTTCCATTCATGTGATCCTAATCAAGAATTTCTACAAGACGTCCGTTGGGATAGATTTGTGCTTTTCCAAATTTATTTGTACCCTACCTCTTTCCATTCACGTGATCCTAATCAAGAATTTCTACAAAACATTCGTTGGGATAGATTTTTGCGTTTACAGATTTCTGCGTACCCTATCGTACCTAACCTCTTTCCATTCATGTGATCCTAATCAAGAATTTCTACAAAGCTGTGTTGGGATAGATTTGTGCTTTTCCAAATTTAGTTGTACCCTAACCTCTTTCCATTCATGTGATCCTAATCAAGAATTTCTACAAAGCTGTGTTGGTATAGATTTGTGCTTTTACAAATTTATTCGTACCCTAACCTCTTTCCATTCTTGTGATCCTAATCAAGAATTTCTACAAAGCTGTGTTGGGATAGATTTGTGCTTTTACAAATTTATTCGTACCCTAACCTCTTTCCATTCATGTGATCCTAATCAAGAATTTCTACAAAGCTGTGTTGGGATAGATTTGTACTCTTACAAATTTCTGCGTACCCTAACCTCTTTCCATTCATGTGATCCTAATCAAGAATTTCTTCAAAACGTCCGATGTGATAGATTTGTGCTGTTCCAAATTTAGTTCTACCCTAACCTCTTTCCATTCATGTGATCCTAATCAAGAATTTCTACAAAACGTCCGTTGGGATAGATTTGTACTCTTACAAATTTCTGCGTACCCTAACCTCTTTCCATTCATGTGATCCTAATCAAGAATTTCTTCAAAACATCCGATGTGATAGATTTGTGCTTTTCCAAAGTTAGTTGTACCCTACCTTTTTCCATTCATGTGATCCTAATCAAGAATTTCTACAAAACATCCGTTGGGATAGATTTGTGCTTTTCCAAATTTAGTTGTACCCTAACCTCTTTCCATTCATGTGATCCTAATCAAGAATTTCTACAAAGCTGTGTTGGTACAGATTTGTGCGTTTACAAATTTATTCGTACCCTAACCTCTTTCCATTCATGTAATCCTAATCAAGAATTTCTACAAAGCTGTGTTGGGATAGATTTGTACTTTTGCAAATTTCTTTGTATCCTAACCTCTCTCCATTCATGTCATCCTAATCAAGAATTTCTACAAAACTGTGTTGGGATAGATTTGTGCGTTTACAAATTTATTCGTACCCAAACCTCTTTCCATTCATGTGATCCTAATCAAGAATTTCTACAAAACTGCCGTTGGGATAGATTTGTGCTTTTACAAATTTTTGCGTACCCTAACCTCTTTCCATTCACGTGATCCTAATCAAGAATTTCTACAAAACATTCGTTGGGATAGATTTTTGCGTTTACAGATTTCTGCGTACCCTATCGTACCTAACCTCTTTCCATTCATGTAATTCTAATCAAGAATTTCTACAAAGCAGTGTTGGTATAGATTTGTGTTTTTACAAATTTATTCGTACCCTAACCTCTTTCCATTCATGTGATCCTAGTCAAGAATTTCTACAAAACGTCCGTTGGGATAGATTTGTGTTTTTACTATTTTTTGCGTACCCTAACCTCTTTCCATTCATGTGATCCTAATCAAAAATTTCTACAAAACATCCGATGTGATAGATTTGTGCTTTTCCAAATTTATTTGTACCCTACCTCTTTCCATTCACGTGATCCTAATCAAGAATTTCTACAAAACATTCGTTGGGATAGATTTTTGCGTTTACAGATTTCTGCGTACCCTAAAGTACCTAACCTCTTTCCATTCATGTGATCCTAATCAAGAATTTCTACAAAGCTGTGTTGGGATAGATTTGTGTTGTTCCAATTTATTCGTACCCTAACCTCTTTCCTTTCATGTGATCCTAATCAAGAATTTCTACAAAACATGGGTTGGGATAGATTTGTGCTTTTCCAAATTTAGTTGTACCCTAACCTATTGCCATTCATGTGATCCTAATCAAGAATTTCAACAAAGCTGTGTTGGTATAGATTTGTGCTTTTACAAATTTATTCGTACCCTAACCTCTTTCCATTCATGTGATCCTAATCTAGAATTTCTACAAAGCTGTGTTGGGATAGATTTGTGCTTTTACAAATTTATTCGTACCCTAACCTCTTTCCATTCATGTGATCCTAATCAAGAATTTCTACAAAACATGGGTTGGGATAGATTTGTGCTTTTCCAAATTTAGTTGTACCCTAACCTATTGCCATTCATGTGATCCTAATCAAGAATTTCAACAAAGCTGTGTTGGTATAGATTTGTGCTTTTACAAATTTATTCGTACCCTAACCTCTTTCCATTCATGTGATCCTAATCTAGAATTTCTACAAAGCTGTGTTGGGATAGATTTGTGCTTTTACAAATTTATTCGTACCCTAACCTCTTTCCATTCATGTGATCCTAATCAAGAATTTCTACAAAGCTGTGTTGGGATAGATTTGTACTTTTGCAAATTTCTTTGTATCCTAACCTCCCTCCATTCATGTAATCCTAATCAAGAATTTCTACAAAGCGGTGTTGGGATAGATTTGTGCGGTTACAAATTTATTCGTACCCTAACCTCTTTCCATTCATGTGATCCTAATCAAGAATTTCTACAAAACGTCCGTTGGGATAGATTTGTACTCTTACAAATTTCTGCGTACCCTAACCTCTTTCCATTCATGTGATCCTAATCAATAATTTCTTCAAAACATCCGATGTGATAGATTTGTGCTGTTCCAAATTTAGTTCTACCCTAACCTCTTTCCATTCATGTGATCCTAATCAAGAATTTCAACAAAACGTCCGTTGGGATAGATTTGTACTCTTACAAATTTCTGCGTACCCTAACCTCTTTCCATTCATGTGATCCTAATCAAAAATTTCTACAAAACAACCGATGTGATAGATTTGTGCTTTTCCAAATTTATTTGTACCCTACCTCTTTCCATTCACGTGATCCTAATCAAGAATTTCTACAAAGCTGTGTTGGGATAGATTCGTGTTGTTCCAATTAATTCGTACCCTAACCTCTTTCCTTTCATGTGATCCTAATCAAGAATTTCTACAAAACATGGGTTGGGATAGATTTGTGCTTTTCCAAATTTAGTTGTACCCTAACCCCTTTCCATGCATGTGATCCTAATCAAGAATTTCTACAAAGCTGTGTTGGTATAGATTTGTGCGTTTACAAATTTATTCGTACCCTAACCTCTTTCCATTCATGTGATCCTAATCAAGAATTTCTACAAAACGTCCGTTGGTATAGTTTTGTGCTTTTACAAATTTTTGCGTACCCGAACCTCTTTCCATTCATGTGATCCTAATCAAAAATTTCTACAAAACATCCGATGTGATAGATTTGTGCTTTTCCAAATTTATTTGTACCCTACCTCTTTCCATTCACGTGATCCTAATCAAGAATTTCTACAAAACATTCTTTGGGATAGATTTTTGCGTTTACAGATTTCTGCGTACCCTATCGTACCTAACCTCTTTTCATTCATGTAATTCTAATCAAGAATTTCTACAAAGCTGTGTTGGTATAGATTTGTGTTTTTACAAATTTATTCGTACCCTAAACTCTTTCCATTCATGTGATCCTAATCAAGAATTTCTACAAGACGTCCGTTGGGATAGATTTGTGCTTTTCCAAATTTATTTGTACCCTACCTCTTTCCATTCACGTGATCCTAATCAAGAATTTCTACAAAACATTCGTTGGGATAGATTTTTGCGTTTACAGATTTCTGCGTACCCTATCGTACCTAACCTCTTTCCATTCATGTGATCCTAATCAAGAATTTCTACAAAGCTGTGTTGGGATAGATTTGTGTTGTTCCAATTTATTCGTACCCTAACCTATTTCCATTCATGTGATCCTAATCAAGAATTTCTACAAAACATGGGTTGGGATAGATTTGTGCTTTTCCAAATTTAGTTGTACCCTAACCTCTTTCCATTCATGTGATCCTAATCAAGAATTTCTACAAAGCTGTGTTGGTATAGATTTGTGCTTTTACAAATTTAGTTCTACCCTAACCTCTTTCCATTCATGTGATCCTAATCAAGAATTTCTACAAAACGTCCGTTGGGATAGATTTGTACTCTTACAAATTTCTGCGTACACTAACCTCTTTCCATTCATGTGATCCTAATCATGAATTTCTTCAAAACATCCGATGTGATAGATTTGTGCTTTTCCATATTTAGTTGTACCCTACCTTTTTCCATTCATGTGATCCTAATCAAGAATTTCTACAAAACATCCGTTGGGATAGATTTGTTCGTTTACAAATTTCTACGTACCCTAATGTACCTAACCTCTCTCCATTTATGTAATCCTAATCAAGAATTTCTACAAAACTGTGTTGGGATAGATTTGTGCGTTTACAAATTTTTGCGTACCCTAACCTCTTTCCATTCATGTGATCCTAATCAAGAATTACTACAAAGCTGAGTTGGGATAGATTTGTGCTGTTCCAAATTTATTTGTACCCTACCTCTTTCCATTCACGTGATCCTAATCAAGAATTTCTACAAAACATTCGTTGGGATAGATTTTTGCGTTTACAGATTTCTGCGTACCCTATCGTACCTAACCTCTTTCCATTCATGTGATCCTAATCAAGAATTTCTACAAAGCTGTGTTTGGATAGATTTGTGCTTTTACAAATTTATTCGTACCCTAACCTCTTTCCATTCATGTGATCCTAATCAAGAATTTCTACAAAGCTGTGTTGGGATAGATTTGTACTCTTACAAATTTCTGCGTACCCTAACCTCTTTCCATTCATGTGATCCTAATCAAGAATTTCTTCAAAACGTCCGATGTGATAGATTTGTGCTGTTCCAAATTTAGTTCTACCCTAACCTCTTTCCATTCATGTGATCCTAATCAAGAATTTCTACAAAACGTCCGTTGGGATAGATTTGTACTCTTACAAATTTCTGCGTACCCTAACCTCTTTCCATTCATGTGATCCTAATCAAGAATTTCTTCAAAACATCCGATGTGATAGATTTGTGCTTTTCCAAATTTAGTTGTACCCTACCTTTTTCCATTCATGTGATCCTAATCAAGAATTTCTACAAAACATCCGTTGGGATAGATTTGTGCTTTTCCAAATTTAGTTGTACCCTAACCTCTTTCCATTCATGTGATCCTAATCAAGAATTTCTACAAAGCTGTGTTGGTACAGATTTGTGCGTTTACAAATTTATTCGTACCCTAACCTCTTTCCATTCATGTAATCCTAATCAAGAATTTCTACAAAGCTGTGTTGGGATAGATTTGTACTTTTGCAAATTTCTTTGTATCCTAACCTCTCTCCATTCATGTAATCCTAATCAAGAATTTCTACAAAACTGTGTTGGGATAGATTTGTGCGGTTACATATTTATTCGTACCCTAACCTCTTTCCATTCATGTGATCCTAATCTAGAATTTCTTCAAAACATCCGATGTGATAGATTTGTGCTGTTCCAAATTTAGTTCTACCCTAACCTCTTTCCATTCATGTGATCCTAATCAAGAATTTCTACAAAACATCTGTTGGGATAGATTTGTGCTATTCCAAATTTAGTTGTACCCTACCTTTGGGCAATACTTTCAAAGCTTTTCATCAAAATATGCAATCATTAAGAAATAAACTAGACGACATTGATGTGTGCATCTCGAGTAAAATTTTTGACTACGATGCTATATGCTTAACTGAACATTTCATGCATGATTATGAAGTTGATACTTTAAATTTTGAAAATTACGTAGTCGCCTCTGCTTTCTGCCGACAAAATAAAACACGAGGTGGGTCAATGATATTATTACAGAATTGTTTAAAATATCAAAATTTAAACTCTATTGTAAAACTTTCATCCGAAAAAACGTGCGAATTGGCCGCAGTAAAAATTTTGGATTTTGATATTACTTTAATCTCCATTTATAGAGCACCTGATGGTGATCTGAAAAAATTTTTACATATACTTAATGACTTACTGAAGCAATCAAAAACTACTAACAACAAGATGTTACTTATCGGTGATTTCAATATTCATTTTAATAAAAACGAATCTGATACGCGAATGTTCATGAATTTCGTGGACTCTTTTGGCTTTACATGCGCTATAACTGAAAATACAAGAGGACAAAATTGTCTCGATAATATATTATTAAACTTTGACTGTAACTATAAATCGAGTGTTGTAGATATACATATTGCAGATCATCAAGGTATTTCTATTTCATTACAAATTTCAGAAATGCCAAAAAATAATACAGACATTTTTTATAGGCCAATTACCGATAGAGGTTTACACAATCTTTATCAGGATATTACATTACAAACATGGAACTTTCTAGATAATCACTCGCTTGATATTGAACAAAAGTGTAAAATATTTCTTGATATAATTTCAAATAAAATATCAGCTGCTTTTCCTTTAAAGAAAATAAAACCTAATGAACAGAATAAAGTACCCTGGTTCAATGAAGAATTAAAATATATGCGTGACTATCTTTCTTTCTTGATCGAGTTAAAAAATCAATATCCACATAATCCGGTTTATGTAGACGCTGTAAAAAATTACAGAGGCAAATATAAAAGAAAAATAAAGGAAAGTAGGAGGGTGGCAAATGAAAGTTACATCAAAAAAAGCGATAATACATCTACAGCAGTGTGGGATGTAATAAACTCAAAAAGAAACAAAACTAAAAAAACAATTAATATAGAAACTTTAAATGCTGAGGATTTTAATAAATATTTTACAGAAATTGCCGAAAGTATAACTGAAAAAATAACTTCAAATCTGAATCCTTTGAGTTTATTTCAACCCATAGATGATAAATTTATCTTTAACTTTACTGAAGTGTCTAGCATAAAGGTGAGGGAGGCGATAAATAACATTAAAAATAAAAACAGTAAAGACTGCTATGGCATAAGTATTAAAATATTAAAATATATTAAGGATCCTCTAATATCTCCTCTGAATAAAATCATTAATCAAATAATAAGGAGCGGTAAATTTCCCACCTCTCTGAAAATATCTAAAGTTATCCCTATTTTTAAAAAAGGGGATACTAAGGATATGAACAATTATCGCCCGATATCTCTAATTCCGTCAATTGCAAAAATCTTTGAAAAAATACTTTATGAGCAATTATTAAATTATTTCGAGAAAAATAAACTTTTCTCTGAAAGTCAGTACGGTTTTCGGCCAAATAAATCGACATCCTTAGCTATTAACAACCTGGTCGATTATATAATCGAGGCGTTTGAAAATAAATTATTTGCCGGATGCACATTTTGCGATTTATCGAAGGCTTTCGATTGTGTGCATCATCAAATATTACTGGAAAAACTTGAAATGTATGGGATCAAGAACAAATCCCTGGAATTGATGCAGTCATATCTTGCAGAAAGAACTCAAATAACTTACTTAAATAACATGACGTCATCTGAAGGAAAAATAAAAATGGGTGTACCTCAGGGATCTGTTCTTGGTCCTTTACTGTTTCTAATCTACATAAATGATTTGCCAAATTATATTTCTGATGCCCGTTGTGTATTATTTGCTGATGACACGACATTGGTTTCATTAAAAAATAATAGTAATGATATTCTAGTTAATATGGATACCACACAGTCGAGGGCATCAAACTGGTTCTCAGCTAATAAACTTAACCTAAATCAGGGTAAAACAACTAAAATGATTTTCTCTATGAGGTCCTTAAATGAGGATTTTACAAATGAAGAATCTGTTAAATTCTTAGGGGTTTGGCTAGATCCAACTTTGACATGGGAGACACACTGCATACGAATTTCAAAAAGCCTATCAAAATCAATCTTTCTTATTAGGAACTTAATGAATGAAGTGTCCTTAGATTTGGTTAAACTTGTTTACTTTTCTTTGTTTCATTCGATGTGTTCATATAATATCGTAGCATGGGGGCACTCCACACATGCAAATGGCATTTTTGCTATCCAAAGAAGGGCTCTACGCATAATGACTGGACTAGGTTACCGAGATAATGTCAAAAATAAATTTAAAGAAATGTCTATATTAACAATACCATCTCTTTATATTCTATCAACACTTATGTATGTTAAGCAAAACATACAAAAGTATACTGGTGTTCACGAGATTCATAATCATTCTACTAGGTGTAAAGAAAATAAAAATTTAAAAATTGACTTTTTAAGACTAGAGAAAAGTAAAAATGCTATAAGTTATTACGGACCAAAATTTTACAATAGTTTGCCAATTCACATAAAAAACCTTCCTGAAAAGCAGTTTAAAAATGTAATAAAAAACAAATTATTAGCAGAGGCGTACTACTCTTTTGAAGAGTTTTTAAATTGTGTAAATTTTTAAAGTGTAATATTTTTTCTGTAATAGTACTGTTTGTTATTTTTCTGTAATTAATTGTTATACCTTACACTTTTTATTGTTGACTTGTGTAAATCGATATGGATGTAAGCACGAATAAATATCTAATCTAATCTAATCTAATCTAACCTTTTTCCATTCATGTGATCCTAATCAAGAATTTCTACAAAACATCCGTTGGGATAGATTTGTGCGTTTACTAATTTCTACTTACCCTAATGTACCTAACCTCTCTCCATTGATGTAATCCTAATCAAGAATTTCTACAAAACTGTGTTGGGATAGATTTGTGCGTTTACAAATTTATTCGTACCCAAACCTCTTTCCATTCATGTGATCCTAATCAAGAATTTCTACAAAACTGCCGTTGGGATAGATTTGTGCTTTTACAAATTTTTGCGTACCCTAACCTCTTTCCATTCACGTGATCCTAATCAAGAATTTCTACAAAACATTCGTTGGGATAGATTTTTGCGTTTACAGATTTCTGCGTACCCTATCGTACCTAACCTCTTTCCATTCATGTAATTCTAATCAAGAATTTCTACAAAGCAGTGTTGGTATAGATTTGTGTTTTTACAAATTTATTCGTACCCTAACCTCTTTCCATTCATGTGATCCTAGTCAAGAATTTCTACAAAACGTCCGTTGGGATAGATTTGTGTTTTTACTATTTTTTGCGTACCCTAACCTCTTTCCATTCATGTGATCCTAATCAAAAATTTCTACAAAACATCCGATGTGATAGATTTGTGCTTTTCCAAATTTATTTGTACCCTACCTCTTTCCATTCACGTGATCCTAATCAAGAATTTCTACAAAACATTCGTTGGGATAGATTTTTGCGTTTACAGATTTCTGCGTACCCTAAAGTACCTAACCTCTTTCCATTCATGTGATCCTAATCAAGAATTTCTACAAAGCTGTGTTGGGATAGATTTGTGTTGTTCCAATTTATTCGTACCCTAACCTCTTTCCTTTCATGTGATCCTAATCAAGAATTTCTACAAAACATGGGTTGGGATAGATTTGTGCTTTTCCAAATTTAGTTGTACCCTAACCTATTGCCATTCATGTGATCCTAATCAAGAATTTCAACAAAGCTGTGTTGGTATAGATTTGTGCTTTTACAAATTTATTCGTACCCTAACCTCTTTCCATTCATGTGATCCTAATCAAGAATTTCTACAAAGCTGTGTTGGGATAGATTTGTGCTTTTACAAATTTATTCGTACCCTAACCTCTTTCCATTCATGTGATCCTAATCAAGAATTTCTACAAAGCTGTGTTGGGATAGATTTGTACTTTTGCAAATTTCTTTGTATCCTAACCTCCCTCCATTCATGTAATCCTAATCAAGAATTTCTACAAAACGGTGTTGGGATAGATTTGTGCGGTTACAAATTTATTCGTACCCTAACCTCTTTCCATTCATGTGATCCTAATCAAGAATTTCTACAAAACGTCCGTGGGATAGATTTGTACTCTTACAAATTTCTGCGTACCCTAACCTCTTTCCATTCATGTGATCCTAATCAATAATTTCTTCAAAACATCCGATGTGATAGATTTGTGCTGTTCCAAATTTAGTTCTACCCTAACCTCTTTCCATTCATGTGATCCTAATCAAGAATTTCCACAAAACGTCCGTTGGGATAGATTTGTACTCTTACAAATTTCTGCGTACCCTAACCTCTTTCCATTCATGTGATCCTAATCAAAAATTTCTACAAAACAACCGATGTGATAGATTTGTGCTTTTCCAAATTTATTTGTACCCTACCTCTTTCCATTCACGTGATCCTAATCAAGAATTTCTACAAAGCTGTGTTGGGATAGATTTGTGTTGTTCCAATTTATTCGTACCCTAACCTCTTTCCTTTCATGTGATCCTAATCAAGAATTTCTACAAAACATGGGTTGGGATAGATTTGTGCTTTTCCAAATTTAGTTGTACCCTAACCCCTATCCATGCATGTGATCCTAATCAAGAATTTCTACAAAGCTGTGTTGGTATAGATTTGTGCGTTTACAAATTTATTCGTACCCTAACCTCTTTCCATTAATGTGATCCTAATCAAGAATTTCTACAAAACGTCCGTTGGTATAGATTTGTGCTTTTACAAATTTTTGCGTACCCGAACCTCTTTCCATTCATGTGATCCTAATCAAAAATTTCTACAAAACATCCGATGTGATAGATTTGTGCTTTTCCAAATTTATTTGTACCCTACCTCTTTCCATTCACGTGATCCTAATCAAGAATTTCTACAAAACATTCTTTGGGATAGATTTTTGCGTTTACAGATTTCTGCGTACCCTATCGTACCTAACCTCTTTTCATTCATGTAATTCTAATCAAGAATTTCTACAAAGCTGTGTTGGTATAGATTTGTGTTTTTACAAATTTATTCGTACCCTAAACTCTTTCCATTCATGTGATCCTAATCAAGAATTTCTACAAGACGTCCGTTGGGATAGATTTGTGCTTTTCCAAATTTATTTGTACCCTACCTCTTTCCATTCACGTGATCCTAATCAAGAATTTCTACAAAACATTCGTTGGGATAGATTTTTGCGTTTACAGATTTCTGCGTACCCTATCGTACCTAACCTCTTTCCATTCATGTGATCCTAATCAAGAATTTCTACAAAGCTGTGTTGGGATAGATTTGTGTTGTTCCAATTTATTCGTACCCTAACCTATTTCCATTCATGTGATCCTAATCAAGAATTTCTACAAAACATGGGTTGGGATAGATTTGTGCTTTTCCAAATTTAGTTGTACACTAAACTCTTTCCATTCATGTGATCCTAATCAAGAATTTCTACAAAGCTGTGTTGGTATAGATTTGTGCTTTTACAAATTTAGTTCTACCCTAACCTCTTTCCATTCATGTGATCCTAATCAAGAATTTCTACAAAACGTCCGTTGGGATAGATTTGTACTCTTACAAATTTCTGCGTACACTAACCTCTTTCCATTCATGTGATCCTAATCATGAATTTCTTCAAAACATCCGATGTGATAGATTTGTGCTTTTCCAAATTTAGTTGTACCCTACCTTTTTCCATTCATGTGATCCTAATCAAGAATTTCTACAAAACATCCGTTGGGATAGATTTGTTCGTTTACAAATTTCTACATACCCTAATGTACCTAACCTCTCTCCATTTATGTAATCCTAATCAAGAATTTCTACAAAACTGTGTTGGGATAGATTTGTGCGTTTACAAATTTTTGCGTACCCTAACCTCTTTCCATTCATGTGATCCTAATCAAGAATTACTACAAAGCTGAGTTGGGATAGATTTGTGCTGTTCCAAATTTATTCGTACCCTAACCTCTTTCCATTCATGTGATCATAATCAGGAATTTCTACAAAACGTCCGTTGGGATAGATTTGTGCTTTTACAAATTTTTGCGTACCCTAACCTCTTTCCATTCATGTGATCCTAATCAAAAATTTCTACAAAACATCCGATGTGATAGATTTGTGCTGTTCCAAATTTAGTTCTACCCTAACCTCTTTCCATTCATGTGATCCTAATCAAGAATTTCTACAAAACATCTGTTGGGATAGATTTGTGCTATTCCAAATTTAGTTGTACCCTACCTTTTTCCATTCATGTGATCCTAATCAAGAATTTCTACAAAACATCCGTTGGGATAGATTTGTGCGTTTACAAATTTCTACTTACCCTAATGTACCTAACCTCTCTCCATTGATGTAATCCTAATCAAGAATTTCTACAAAACTGTGTTGGGATAGATTTGTGCGTTTACAAATTTATTCGTACCCTAACCTCTTTCCATTCATGTGATCCTAATCAAGAATTTCTACAAAACGTCCGTTGGGATAGATTTGTGCATTTACAAATTTTTGCGTACCCTAACCTCTTTCCATTCACGTGATCCTAATCAAGAATTTCTACAAAACATTCGTTGGGATAGATTTTTGCGTTTACAGATTTCTGCGTACCCTATCGTACCTAACCTCTTTCCATTCATGTAATTCTAATCAAGAATTTCTACAAAGCAGTGTTGGTATAGATTTGTGTTTTTACAAATTTATTCGTACCCTAACCTCTTTCCATTCATGTGATCCTAATCAAGAATTTCTACAAAACGTCCGTTGGGATAGATTTGTGCTTTTACTATTTTTTGCGTACCCTAACCTCTTTCCATTCATGTGATCCTAATCAAAAATTTCTACAAAACATCCGATGTGATAGATTTGTGCTTTTCCAAATTTATTTGTACCCTACCTCTTTCCATTCACGTGATCCTAATCAAGAATTTCTACAAAACATTCGTTGGGATAGATTTTTGCGTTTACAGATTTCTGCGTACCCTATCGTACCTAACCTCTTTCCATTCATGTGATCCTAATCAAGAATTTCTACAAAGCTGTGTTGCGATAGATCTGTGTTGTTCCAATTTATTCGTACCCTAACCTCTTTCCTTTCATGTGATCCTAATCAAGAATTTCTACAAAACATGGGTTGGGATAGATTTGTGCTTTTCCAAATTTAGTTGTACCCTAACCTCTTTCCATTCATGTGATCCTAATCAAGAATTTCAACAAAGCTGTGTTGGTATAGATTTGTGCTTTTACAAATTTATTCGTACCCTAACCTCTTTCCATTCATGTGATCCTAATCTAGAATTTCTACAAAGCTGTGTTGGGATAGATTTGTGCTTTTACAAATTTATTCGTACCCTAACCTCTTTCCATTCATGTGATCCTAATCAAGAATTTCTACAAAGCTGTGTTGGGATAGATTTGTACTTTTGCAAATTTCTTTGTATCCTAACCTCTCTCCATTCATGTAATCCTAATCAAGAATTTCTACAAAACGGTGTTGGGATAGATTTGTGCGGTTACAAATTTATTCGTACCCTAACCTCTTTCCATTCATGTGGTCCTAATCAAGAATTTCTACAAAACGTCCGTTGGGATAGATTTGTACTCTTACAAATTTCTGCGTAGCCTAACCTCTTTCCATTCATGTGATCCTAATCAAGAATTTCTTCAAAACATCCGATGTGATAGATTTGTGCTGTTCCAAATTTAGTTCTACCCTAACCTCTTTCCATTCATGTGATCCTAATCAAGAATTTCTACAAAACGTCCGTTGGGATAGATTTGTACTCTTACAAATTTCTGCGTACACTAACCTCTTTCCATTCATGTGATCCTAATCAAGAATTTCTTCAAAACATCCGATGTGATAGATTTGTGCTTTTCCAAATTTAGTTGTACCCAACCTTTTTCCATTCATGTGATCCTAATCAAGAATTTCTACAAAACATCCGTTGGGATAGATTTGTTCGTTTACAAAGTTCTACGTACCCTAATGTACCTAACCTCTCTCCATTTATGTAATCCTAATCAAGAATTTCTACAAAACTGTGTTGGGATAGATTTGTGCGTTTACAAATTTTTGCGTACCCTAACCTCTTTCCATTCATGTGATCCTAATCAAGAATTTCTACAAAGCTGAGTTGGGATAGATTTGTGCTGTTCCAAATTTATTCGTACCCTAACCTCTTTCCATTCATGTGATCATAATCAGGAATTTATACAAAACGTCCGTTGGGATAGATTTGTGCTTTTACAAATTTTTGCGTACCCTAACCTCTTTCCATTCATGTGATCCTAATCAAGAATTTCTACAAAGCTGTGTTGGTATAGATATGTGCTTTTACAAATTTATTCGTACCCTAACATCTTACCATTCATGTAATCCTAATCAAGAATTTCTACAAAGCTGTGTTGGGATAGATTTGTGCTTTTCCAAATTTAGTTGTACCCTAACCTCTTTCCATTCATGTGATCCTAATCAAGAATTTCTACAAAGCTGTGTTGGTATAGATTTGTGCTTTTACAAATTTATTCGTACCCTAACATTTTTCCATTCATGTAATCCTAATCAAGAATTTCTACAAAGCTGTGTTGGGATAGATTTGTACTCTTACAAATTTCTGCGTACCCTAACCTCTTTCCATTCATGTGATCCTAATCAAAAATTTCTACAAAACATCCGATGTGATAGATTTGTGCTTTTCCAAATTTAGTTGTACCCTAACCTCTTTCCATTCATGTGATCCTAATCAAGAATTTCTACAAAACATCCGTTGGGATAGATTTGTTCGTTTACAAAGTTCTACGTACCCTAATGTACCTAACCTCTCTCCATTTATGTAATCCTAATCAAGAATTTCTACAAAACTGTGTTGGGATAGATTTGTGCGTTTACAAATTTTTGCGTACCCTAACCTCTTTCCATTCATGTGATCCTAATCAAGAATTTCTACAAAGCTGAGTTGGGATAGATTTGTGCTGTTCCAAATTTATTCGTACCCTAACCTCTTTCCATTCATGTGATCATAATCAGGAATTTCTACAAAACGTCCGTTGGGATAGATTTGTGCTTTTACAAATTTTTGCGTACCCTAACCTCTTTCCATTCATGTGATCATAATCAAGAATTTCTACAAAGCTGTGTTGGTATAGATTTGTGCTTTTACAAATTTATTCGTACCCTAACATCTTACCATTCATGTAATCCTAATCAAGAATTTCTACAAAGCTGTGTTGGGATAGATTTGTGCTTTTCCAAATTTAGTTGTACCCTAACCTCTTTCCATTCATGTGATCCTAATCAAGAATTTCTACAAAGCTGTGTTGGTATAGATTTGTGCTTTTACAAATTTATTCGTACCCTAACATCTTTCCATTCATGTAATCCTAATCAAGAATTTCTACAAAGCTGTGTTGGGATAGATTTGTACTCTTACAAATTTCTGCGTACCCTAACCTCTTTCCATTCATGTGATCCTAATCAAAAATTTCTACAAAACATCCGATGTGATAGATTTGTGCTTTTCCAAATTTAGTTGTACCCTAACCTCTTTCCATTCATGTGATCCTAATCAAGAATTTCTACAAAGCTGTGTTGGTATAGATTTGTGCTTTTCCAAATTTAGTTGTACCCTAACCTCTTTCCATTCATGTGATCCTAATCAAGAATTTCTACAAAGCTGTGTTGGTATAGATTTGGGCTTTTCCAAATTTAGTTGTACCCTAACCTCTTTCCATTCATGTGATCCTAATCAAGAATTTCTACAAAACATCTGTTGGGATAGATTTGTGCGTTTACAAATTTCTACGTACCCTAATGTACCTAACCTCTCTCCATTTATGTAATCCTAATCAAGAATTTCTGCAAAACTGTGTTGGGATAGATTTGTGCGTTTACAAATTTTTGCGTACCCTAACCTCTTTCCATTCATGTGATCCTAATCAAGAATTTCTACAAAGCTGAGTTGGGATAGATTTGTGCTGTTCCAAATTTATTCGTACCCTAACCTCTTTCCATTCATGTGATCATAATCAGGAATTTCTACAAAACGTCCGTTGGGATAGATTTGTGCTTTTACAAATTTTTGCGTACCCTAACCTCTTTCCATTCATGTGATCATAATCAAGAATTTCTACAAAGCTGTGTTGGTATAGATTTGTGCTTTTACAAATTTATTCGTACCCTAACATCTTACCATTCATGTAATCCTAATCAAGAATTTCTACAAAGCTGTGTTGGGATAGATTTGTGCTTTTCCAAATTTAGTTGTACCCTAACCTCTTTCCATTCATGTGATCCTAATCAAGAATTTCTACAAAGCTGTGTTGGTATAGATTTGTGCTTTTACAAATTTATTCGTACCCTAACATCTTTCCATTCATGTAATCCTAATCAAGAATTTCTACAAAGCTGTGTTGGGATAGATTTGTACTCTTACAAATTTCTGCGTACCCTAACCTCTTTCCATTCATGTGATCCTAATCAAAAATTTCTACAAAACATCCGATGTGATAGATTTGTGCTTTTCCAAATTTAGTTGTACCCTAACCTCTTTCCATTCATGTGATCCTAATCAAGAATTTCTACAAAGCTGTGTTGGGATAGATTTGTGCTTTTCCAAATTTAGTTGTACCCTAACCTCTTTCCATTCATGTGATCCTAATCAAGAATTTCTACAAAGCTGTGTTGGTATAGATTTGGGCTTTTCCAAATTTAGTTGTACCCTAACCTCTTTCCATTCATGTGATCCTAATCAAGAATTTCTACAAAACATCTGTTGGGATAGATTTGTGCGTTTACAAATTTCTACGTACCCTAATGTACCTAACCTCTCTCCATTTATGTAATCCTAATCAAGAATTTCTGCAAAACTGTGTTGGGATAGATTTGTGCGTTTACAAATTTATTCGTACCCTAACCTCTTTCCATTCCTGTGATCCTAATCAAGAATTTCTACAAAACGTCCGTTGGGATAGATTTGTGCTTTTACAAATTTTTGCGTACCCTAACCTCTTTCCATTCATGTGATCCTAATCAAGAATTTCTACAAAACATCTGTTGGGATAGATTTGTGCTTTTCCAAATTTAGTTGTACCTTACCTTTTTCCATTCATGTGATCCTAATCAAGAATTTCTACAAAGCTGTGTTGGTATAGATTTGTGCTTTTACAAATTTATTCGTACCGTAACATCTTACCATTCTTGTAATCCTAATCAAGAATTTCTACAAAGCTGTGTTGGGATAGATTTGTGCTTTTCCAAATTTAGTTGTACCCTAACCTCTTTCCATTCATGTGATCCTAATCAAGAATTTCTACAAAGCTGTGTTGGTATAGATTTGTGCTTTTACAAATTTGTTCGTACCCTAACATCTTTCCATTCATGTAATCCTAATCAAGAATTTCTACAAAGCTGTGTTGGGATAGATTTGTACTCTTACAAATTTCTGCGTACCCTAACCTTTTTCCATTCATGTGATCCTAATCAAGAATTTCTTCAAAACATCCGATGTGATAGATTTGTGCTGTTCCAAATTTAGTTCTACCCTAACCTCTTTCCATTCATGTGATCCTAATCAAGAATTTCTACAAAACATCTGTTGGGATAGATTTGTGCTATTCCAAATTTAGTTGTACCCTACCTTTTTCCATTCATGTGATCCTAATCAAGAATTTCTACAAAACATCCGTTGGGATAGATTTGTGCGTTTACAAATTTCTACTTACCCTAATGTACCTAACCTCTCTCCATTGATGCAATCCTAATCAAGAATTTCTACAAAACTGTGTTGGGATAGATTTGTGCGTTTACAAATTTATTCGTACCCTAACCTCTTTCCATTCATGTGATCCTAATCAAGAATTTCTACAAAACGTCCGTTGGGATAGATTTGTGCTTTTACAAATTTTTGCGTACCCTAACCTCTTTCCATTCACGTGATCCTAATCAAGAATTTCTACAAAACATTCGTTGGGATAGATTTTTGCGTTTACAGATTTCTGCGTACCCTATCGTACCTAACCTCTTTCCATTCATGTAATTCTAATCAAGAATTTCTACAAAGCAGTGTTGGTATAGATTTGTGTTTTTACAAATTTATTCGTACCCTAACCTCTTTCCATTCATGTGATCCTAATCAAGAATTTCTACAAAACGTCCGTTGGGATAGATTTGTGCTTTTACTATTTTTTGCGTACCCTAACCTCTTTCCATTCATGTGATCCTAATCAAAAATTTCTACAAAACAACCGATGTGATAGATTTGTGCTTTTCCAAATTTATTTGTACCCTACCTCTTTCCATTCACGTGATCCTAATCAAGAATTTCTACAAAGCTGTGTTGGGATAGATTTGTGTTGTTCCAATTTATTCGTACCCTAACCTCTTTCCTTTCATGTGATCCTAATCAAGAATTTCTACAAAACATGGGTTGGGATAGATTTGTGCTTTTCCAAATTTAGTTGTACCCTAACCCCTTTCCATTCATGTGATCCTAATCAAGAATTTCTACAAAGCTGTGTTGGTATAGATTTGTGCGTTTACAAATTTATTCGTACCCTAACCTCTTTCCATTCATGTGATCCTAATCAAGAATTTCTACAAAACGTCCGTTGGTATAGATTTGTGCTTTTACAAATTTTTGCGTACCCGAACCTCTTTCCATTCATGTGATCCTAATCAAAAATTTCTACAAAACATCCGATGTGATAGATTTGTGCTTTTCCAAATTTATTTGTACCCTACCTCTTTCCATTCACGTGATCCTAATCAAGAATTTCTACAAAACATTATTTGGGATAGATTTTTGCGTTTACAGATTTCTGCGTACCCTATCGTACCTAACCTCTTTTCATTCATGTAATTCTAATCAAGAATTTCTACAAAGCTGTGTTGGTATAGATTTGTGTTTTTACAAATTTATTCGTACCCTAAACTCTTTCCATTCATGTGATCCTAATCAAGAATTTCTACAAGACGTCCGTTGGGATAGATTTGTGCTTTTCCAAATTTATTTGTACCCTACCTCTTTCCATTCACGTGATCCTAATCAAGAATTTCTACAAAACATTCGTTGGGATAGATTTTTGCGTTTACAGATTTCTGCGTACCCTATCGTACCTAACCTCTTTCCATTCATGTGATCCTAATCAAGAATTTCTACAAAGCTGTGTTGGGATAGATTTGTGCTTTTCCAAATTTAGTTGTACCCTAACCTCTTTCCATTCATGTGATCCTAATCAAGAATTTCTAGAAAGCTGTGTTGGTATAGATTTGTGCTTTTACAAATTTATTCGTACCCTAACCTCTTTCCATTCTTGTGATCCTAATCAAGAATTTCTACAAAGCTGTGTTGGGATAGATTTGTGCTTTTACAAATTTATTCGTACCCTAACCTCTTTCCATTCATGTGATCCTAATCAAGAATTTCTACAAAGCTGTGTTGGGATAGATTTGTACTCTTACAAATTTCTGCGTACCCTAACCTCTTTCCATTCATGTGATCCTAATCAAGAATTTCTTCAAAACGTCCGATGTGATAGATTTGTGCTGTTCCAAATTTAGTTCTACCCTAACCTCTTTCCATTCATGTGATCCTAATCAAGAATTTCTACAAAACGTCCGTTGGGATAGATTTGTACTCTTACAAATTTCTGCGTACCCTAACCTCTTTCCATTCATGTGATCCTAATCAAGAATTTCTTCAAAACATCCGATGTGATAGATTTGTGCTTTTCCAAATTTAGTTGTACCCTACCTTTTTCCATTCATGTGATCCTAATCAAGAATTTCTACAAAACATCCGTTGGGATAGATTTGTGCTTTTCCAAATTTAGTTGTACCCTAACCTCTTTCCATTCATGTGATCCTAATCAAGAATTTCTACAAAGCTGTGTTGGTACAGATTTGTGCGTTTACAAATTTATTCGTACCCTAACCTCTTTCCATTCATGTAATCCTAATCAAGAATTTCTACAAAGCTGTGTTGGGATAGATTTGTACTTTTGCAAATTTCTTTGTATCCTAACCTCTCTCCATTCATGTAATCCTAATCAAGAATTTCTACAAAACTGTGTTGGGATAGATTTGTGCGGTTACATATTTATTCGTACCCTAACCTCTTTCCATTCATGTGATCCTAATCTAGAATTTCTTCAAAACATCCGATGTGATAGATTTGTGCTGTTCCAAATTTAGTTCTACCCTAACCTCTTTCCATTCATGTGATCCTAATCAAGAATTTCTACAAAACATCTGTTGGGATAGATTTGTGCTATTCCAAATTTAGTTGTACCCTACCTTTTTCCATTCATGTGATCCTAATCAAGAATTTCTACAAAACTGCCGTTGGGATAGATTTGTGCTTTTACAAATTTTTGCGTACCCTAACCTCTTTCCATTCACGTGATCCTAATCAAGAATTTCTACAAAACATTCGTTGGGATAGATTTTTGCGTTTACAGATTTCTGCGTACCCTATCGTACCTAACCTCTTTCCATTCATGTAATTCTAATCAAGAATTTCTACATAGCAGTGTTGGTATAGATTTGTGTTTTTACAAATTTATTCGTACCCTAACCTCTTTCCATTCATGTGATCCTAGTCAAGAATTTCTACAAAACGTCCGTTGGGATAGATTTGTGTTTTTACTATTTTTTGCGTACCCTAACCTCTTTCCATTCATGTGATCCTAATCAAAAATTTCTACAAAACATCCGATGTGATAGATTTGTGCTTTTCCAAATTTATTTGTACCCTACCTCTTTCCATTCACGTGATCCTAATCAAGAATTTCTACAAAACATTCGTTGGGATAGATTTTTGCGTTTACAGATTTCTGCGTACCCTAAAGTACCTAACCTCTTTCCATTCATGTGATCCTAATCAAGAATTTCTACAAAGCTGTGTTGGGATAGATTTGTGTTGTTCCAATTTATTCGTACCCTAACCTCTTTCCTTTCATGTGATCCTAATCAAGAATTTCTACAAAACATGGGTTGGGATAGATTTGTGCTTTTCCAAATTTAGTTGTACCCTAACCTATTGCCATTCATGTGATCCTAATCAAGAATTTCAACAAAGCTGTGTTGGTATAGATTTGTGCTTTTACAAATTTATTCGTACCCTAACCTCTTTCCATTCATGTGATCCTAATCTAGAATTTCTACAAAGCTGTGTTGGGATAGATTTGTGCTTTTACAAATTTATTCGTACCCTAACCTCTTTCCATTCATGTAATCCTAATCAAGAATTTCTACAAAGCTGTGTTGGGATAGATTTGTACTTTTGCAAATTTCTTTGTATCCTAACCTCCCTCCATTCATGTAATCCTAATCAAGAATTTCTACAAAACGGTGTTGGGATAGATTTGTGCGGTTACAAATTTATTCGTACCCTAACCTCTTTCCATTCATGTGATCCTAATCAAGAATTTCTACAAAACGTCCGTTGGGATAGATTTGTACTCTTACAAATTTCTGCGTACCCTAACCTCTTTCCATTCATGTGATCCTAATCAATAATTTCTTCAAAACATCCGATGTGATAGATTTGTGCTGTTCCAAATTTAGTTCTACCCTAACCTCTTTCCATTCATGTGATCCTAATCAAGAATTTCTACAAAACGTCCGTTGGGATAGATTTGTACTCTTACAAATTTCTGCGTACCCTAACCTCTTTCCATTCATGTGATCCTAATCAAAAATTTCTACAAAACATCCGATGTGATAGATTTGTGCTTTTCCAAATTTATTTGTACCCTACCTCTTTCCATTCACGTGATCCTAATCAAGAATTTCTACAAAGCTGTGTTGGGATAGATTTGTGTTGTTCCAATTTATTCGTACCCTAACCTCTTTCCTTTCATGTGATCCTAATCAAGAATTTCTACAAAACATGGGTTGGGATAGATTTGTGCATTTCCAAATTTAGTTGTACCCTAACCCCTTTCCATTCATGTGATCCTAATCAAGAATTTCTACAAAGCTGTGTTGGTATAGATTTGTGCGTTTACAAATTTATTCGTAGCCTAACCTCTTTCCATTCATGTGATCCTAATCAAGAATTTCTACAAAACGTCCGTTGGTATAGATTTGTGCTTTTACAAATTTTTGCGTACCCGAACCTCTTTCCATTCATGTGATCCTAATCAAAAATTTCTACAAAACATCCGATGTGATAGATTTGTGCTTTTCCAAATTTATTTGTACCCTACCTCTTTCCATTCACGTGATCCTAATCAAGAATTTCTACAAAACATTCTTTGGGATAGATTTTTGCGTTTACAGATTTCTGCGTACCCTATCGTACCTAACCTCTTTTCATTCATGTAATTCTAATCAAGAATTTCTACAAGACGTCCGTTGGGATAGATTTGTGCTTTTCCAAATTTGTTTGTACCCTACCTCTTTCCATTCACGTGATCCTAATCAAGAATTTCTACAAAACATTCGTTGGGATAGATTTTTGCGTTTACAGATTTCTGCGTACCCTATCGTACCTAACCTCTTTCCATTCATGTGATCCTAATCAAGAATTTCTACAAAGCTGTGTTGGGATAGATTTGTGTTGTTCCAATTTATTCGTACCCTAACCTATTTCCATTCATGTGATCCTAATCAAGAATTTCTACAAAACATGGGTTGGGATAGATTTGTGCTTTTCCAAATTTAGTTGTACCCTAACCTCTTTCCATTCATGTGATCCTAATCAAGAATTTCTACAAAGCTGTGTTGGTATAGATTTGTGCTTTTACAAATTTAGTTCTACCCTAACCTCTTTCCATTCATGTGATCCTAATCAAGAATTTCTACAAAACGTCCGTTGGGATAGATTTGTACTCTTACAAATTTCTGCGTACACTAACCTCTTTCCATTCATGTGATCCTAATCATGAATTTCTTCAAAACATCCGATGTGATAGATTTGTGCTTTTCCAAATTTAGTTGTACCCTA
Organism: Agrypnus murinus; assembly: GCA_929113105.1. Taxonomy (NCBI): domain Eukaryota; kingdom Metazoa; phylum Arthropoda; class Insecta; order Coleoptera; family Elateridae; genus Agrypnus; species Agrypnus murinus. The sequence continues at coordinate 5,360,500 of OV816026.1, read as the reverse complement.
CCTTTTTCCATTCATGTGATCCTAATCAAGAATTTCTACAAAACATCCGTTGGGATAGATTTGTTCGTTTACAAATTTCTACGTACCCTAATGTACCTAACCTCTCTCCATTTATGTAATCCTAATCAAGAATTTCTACAAAACTGTGTTGGGATAGATTTGTGCGTTTACAAATTTTTGCGTACCCTAACCTCTTTCCATTCATGTGATCCTAATCAAGAATTACTACAAAGCTGAGTTGGGATAGATTTGTGCTGTTCCAAATTTATTCGTACCCTAACCTCTTTCCATTCATGTGATCATAATCAGGAATTTCTACAAAACGTCCGTTGGGATAGATTTGTGCTTTTACAAATTTTTGCGTACCCTAACCTCTTTCCATTCATGTGATCCTAATCAAAAATTTCTACAAAACATCCGATGTGATAGATTTGTGCTGTTCCAAATTTAGTTCTACCCTAACCTCTTTCCATTCATGTGATCCTAATCAAGAATTTCTACAAAACGTCCGTTGGGATAGATTTGTACTCTTACAAATTTCTGCGTACACTAACCTCTTTCCATTCATGTGATCCTAATCATGAATTTCTTCAAAACATCCGATGTGATAGATTTGTGCTTTTCCAAATTTAGTTGTACCCTACCTTTTTCCATTCATGTGATCCTAATCAAGAATTTCTACAAAACATCCGTTGGGATAGATTTGTTCGTTTACAAATTTCTACGTACCCTAATGTACCTAACCTCTCTCCATTTATGTAATCCTAATCAAGAATTTCTACAAAACTGTGTTGGGATAGATTTGTGCGTTTACAAATTTTTGCGTACCCTAACCTCTTTCCATTCATGTGATCCTAATCAAGAATTACTACAAAGCTGAGTTGGGATAGATTTGTGCTGTTCCAAATTTATTCGTACCCTAACCTCTTTCCATTCATGTGATCATAATCAGGAATTTCTACAAAACGTCCGTTGGGATAGATTTGTGCTTTTACAAATTTTTGCGTACCCTAACCTCTTTCCATTCATGTGATCCTAATCAAAAATTTCTACAAAGCATCCGATGTGATAGATTTGTGCTTTTCCAAATTTAGTTGTACCCTAACCTCTTTCCATTCATGTGATCCTAATCAAGAATTTCTACAAAGCTGTGTTGGTATAGATTTGTGCTTTTACAAATTTATGCGTACCCTAACCTCTTTCCATTCATGTGATCCTAATCAAGAATTTCTACAAAACATCTGTTGGGATAGATTTGTGCGTTTACAAATTTCTACGTACCCTAATGTACCTAACCTCTCTCCATTGATGTAATCCTAATCAAGAATTTCTACAAAACTGTGTTGGGATAGATTTGTGAGTTTACAAATTTATTCGTACCCTAACCTCTTTCCATTCATGTGATCCTAATCAAGAATTTCTACAAAACGTCCGTTGGGATAGATTTGTGCTTTTACAAATTTTTGCGTACCCTAACCTCTTTATATTCATGTGATCCTAATCAAAAATTTCTACAAAACATCCGATGTGATAGATTTGTGCTTTTCCAAATTTATTTGTACCCTACCTCTTTCCATTCACGTGATCCTAATCAAGAATTTCTACAAAACATTCGTTGGGATAGATTCTTGTGTTTACAGATTTCTGTGTACCCTATCGTACCTAACCTCTTTCCATTCATGTAATCCTAATCAAGAATTCCTACAAAGCTGTGTTGATATAGATTTGTGATTTTACAAATTTATTCGTACCCTAACCTCTTTCCATTCATGTGATCCTAATCAAGAATTTCTACAAAGCTGTGTTGGGATAGATTTGTGCGTTTACAAATTTATTCGTACCCTAACCTCTTTCCATTCATGTGATCCTAATCAATGCCCAGATAGCATGAAAGTTTTCAGCAAATTTGCCTTTCACTCAACTTCATTTGCGGACAGAAATTTGCGTTGGCAAATTTTCAGCAAGTTATTTTTCGATTGTCCTGACAAAGATGTCCGCGTCGAAAGTAGTTGCGAGTTTGTCCACGCTGTAAACAAAGCATCAGCAGCGCTCGTGGCACCCACTAACTCGCCATTTTACGTTGTCGTGTCGTGTCAGTTGTGTGTGGTTCTTATATTGGTGTGTTATCCACTAATTACAGATTGAAAATAAGTGAACAACCGTTCTCAGTGCATTTGGTAAGTACGGAATGTTCTATTACTTATCTAGTTAATATTATTTTTGCTTAAATAACTGTTATATTATTAGGGCTATCCTGTTAATTGAAAATTGATTTATCTTGTTGAATCCTTTCGTCCATGTGTAAGTTTTAGTACTTATGCATAACATGAGCCAACAATATAGGAAGCTGTCATGATGTATTTATACAAATAACGGCATAATATATGTTAACCAAATTATATTTTCTTTATTAGTAAAATGAGTATGTGTTAGAATGCAGTAATCTTGCCAGTATTAAAATAAAACTAATGAATTGGTTATGTAAAACGTTATAAAATTTTATTATTTATTTCATTTTTTCTTAATTTTTTAACAATATATTATTTGGTTTTGTAGCTTTAGGAATGTAACGTTTTCCCCAACTTTTCTGTTTCCCTAAACCTACAGCCTTATTTTGTAAATTTCTTGTTCAGGTTATCCCAAATTTTGAATTATCATGGTCCAGATTAACACAAATCCACTGTATTATATATTACTATGCATTTTCAAAGTAAAAAGAATATACAAGTCATTACAATTTTGTGTTTCAGAGAACAAGACAAGCAAGCAGTTGAGGTGGAAGGAGCGGATGATACAAATGATAAATAGCAACATAAAATATGATTATACATTCTATAAATAAATATATGATTTATAAATCAATTTTGTCTGTTTATGTTTTCCATAATCGTTGGTTTAAAGATTTTCAGTTATGATTGCTAAAATGTAGTAGTATTTACTTTGTTTTAAATGCATTTTTCTGATTTTTGATGATAACAATATAAAAACCAAGTGAAGAAATTTGTTGTAAAATTTGTATAAGAACTTCCAATACTTGTTAGTACTAAAAATTTACTTGCCAAAATATTCTCAATGTAAAGTTTTTGTTTCAATCCTTGTAACAATGGATAATACTATATTTTTCATAATTTTATAAACTGAAATAAAAATAAAGTTTATTATAAATATTTGTAATAAATGTTTGGTAAATATTTGTAACAAATATTTGCTAAATATTTGTAACAAATTTTTGGTAAATATTTGTAACAAATTTTATTTTCGTAATTTGCTGAAAGTTTGCAGAGGCAAGTTTTTTGCAAATATTTTGAACAAATTTGCTGCAAGTTTGTCATAGGGAAACTTCAATCTTTGCCAAAAATTTTATGCAAATTTTCATGTTTGCGAAGGCAACTTTTCTGCAAATATTTTGGTTTGCAAAGGCAAACTTTTTAAAGTTTGCTGCAATTTTTATTTGCTATGTGGGTGATTTCTACAAAACATCCTTTGGGATAGATTTGTGCTTTTCCAAATTTAGTTGTACCCTAACGTCCGTTGGAATAGATTTATGCGTTTACAAATTTCTTCATACCCTAACCTTTTTCCATACATGTGATCCTAATCAAGAATTTCTACAAAATATCCATTGGGATAGATTTGTAATTTTGCAAATTTCTTCGTATCCTAACCTCTTTCCATTCATGTGATCCTAATCAAGAATTTCTACAAAACGTCCGTTGGGATAGATTTGTGCGTTTACAAATTTCTACATACTCTAATGTACCTAACCTCTCTCCATTGATGTAATCCTAATCAAGAATTTCTACAAAACTGTGTTGGGATAGATTTGTGCGTTTACAAATTTATTCATACCCTAACCTCTTTCCATTCATGTGATCCTAATCAAGAATTTCTACAAAACATCTGTTGGGACAGATTTGTGCTTTTCCAAATTTAGTTGTACCTTACCTTTTTCCATTCATGTGATCCTAATCAAGAATTTCTACAAAGCTGTGTTGGTATAGATTAGTGCTTTTACAAATTTATTCGTACCCTAACATCTTACCATTCATGTAATCCTAATCAAGAATTTCTACAAAGCTGTGTTGGGATAGATTTGTGCTTTTCCAAATTTAGTTCTACCCTAACCTCTTTCCATTCATGTGATCCTAATCAAGAATTTCTACAAAACATCTGTTGGGATAGATTTGTGCTTTTCCAAATTTAGTTGTACCCTACCTTTTTCCATTCAGGTGATCCTAATCAAGAATTTCTAAAAACTGTGTTGGGATAGATTTGTGCTTTTCCAAATTTAGTTGTACCCTACCTTTTTCCATTCAGGTGATCCTAATCAAGAATTTCTACAAAGCTGTGTTGGGATAGATTTGTGCTTTTACAAATTTATTCGTTCCCTAACCTCTTTCCATTCATGTGATCCTAATCAAGAATTTCTACAAAGCTGTGTTGGGATAGATTTGTACTCTTACAAATTTCTGCGTACCCTAACCTCTTTCCATTCATGTGATCCTAATCAAGAATTTCTTCAAAACGTCCGATGTGATAGATTTGTGCTGTTCCAAATTTAGTTCTACCCTAACCTCTTTCCATTCATGTGATCCTAATCAAGAATTTCTACAAAACGTCCGTTGGGATAGATTTGTGCGTTTACAAATTTCTACATACTCTAATGTACCTAACCTCTCTCCATTGATGTAATCCTAATCAAGAATATCTACAAAACTGTGTTGGGATAGATTTGTGCGTTTACAAATTTATTCATACCCTAACCTCTTTCCATTCATGTGATCCTAATCAAGAATTTCTACAAAACATCTGTTGGGATAGATTTGTGCTTTTCCAAATTTAGTTGTACCTTACCTTTTTCCATTCATGTGATCCTAATCAAGAATTTCTACAAAGCTGTGTTGGTATAGATTTGTGCGTTTACAAATTTATTCGTACCCTAACCTCTTTCCATTCATGTAATCCTAATCAAGAATTTCTACAAAGCTGTGTTGGGATAGATTTGTGCTTTTACAAATTTTTGCGTACCCTAACCTCTTTCCATTCATGTGATCCTAATCAAAAATTTCTACAAAGCTGTGTTGGTATAGATTTGTGCGTTTACAAATTTATTCGTACCCTAACCTCTTTCCATTCATGTAATCCTAATCAAGAATTTCTACAAAGCTGTGTTGGGATAGATTTGTGCTTTTCCAAATTTATTTGTACCCTACCTCTTTCCATTCACGTGATCCTAATCAAGAATTTCTACAAAACATTCGTTGGGATAGATTCTTGTGTTTACAGATTTCTGTGTACCCTATCGTACCTAACCTCTTTCCATTCATGTAATCCTAATCAAGAATTCCTACAAAGCTGTGTTGATATAGATTTGTGCGTTTACAAATTTATTCGTACCCTAACCTCTTTCCATTCATGTAATCCTAATCAAGAATTTCTACAAAGCTGTGTTGGGATAGATTTGTGCTTTTACAAATTTTTGCGTACCCTAACCTCTTTCCATTCATGTGATCCTAATCAAAAATTTCTACAAAGCTGTGTTGGTATAGATTTGTGCGTTTACAAATTTATTCGTACCCTAACCTCTTTCCATTCATGTAATCCTAATCAAGAATTTCTACAAAGCTGTGTTGGGATAGATTTGTGCTTTTCCAAATTTATTTGTACCCTACCTCTTTCCATTCACGTGATCCTAATCAAGAATTTCTACAAAACATTCGTTGGGATAGATTCTTGTGTTTACAGATTTCTGTGTACCCTATCGTACCTAACCTCTTTCCATTCATGTAATCCTAATCAAGAATTCCTACAAAGCTGTGTTGATATAGATTTGTGCTTTTACAAATTTATTCGTACCCTAACCTCTTTCCATTCATGTGATCCTAATCAAGAATTTCTACAAAGCTGTGTTGGGATAGATTTGTGCGTTTACAAATTTATTCGTACCCTAACCTGTTTCCATTCATGTGATCCTAATCAATGATTTCTACAAGACATCCTTTGGGATAGATTTGTGCTTTTCCAAATTTAGTTGTACCCTAACGTCCGTTGGGATAGATTTATGCGTTTACAAATTTCTTCATACCCTAACCATTTTCCATACATGTGATCCTAATCAAGAATTTCTACAAAATATCCATTGGGATAGATTTGTAATTTTGCAAATTTCTTCGTATCCTAACCTCTTTCCATTCATGTGATCCTAATCAAGAATTTCTACAAAACGTCCGTTGGGATAGATTTGTGCGTTTACAAATTTCTACATACTCTAATGTACCTAACCTCTCTCCATTGATGTAATCCTAATCAAGAATATCTACAAAACTGTGTTGGGATAGATTTGTGCGTTTACAAATTTATTCATACCCTAACCTCTTTCCATTCATGTGATCCTAATCAAGAATTTCTACAAAACATCTGTTGGGATAGATTTGTGCTTTTCCAAATTTAGTTGTACCTTACCTTTTTCCATTCATGTGATCCTAATCAAGAATTTCTACAAAACATCCGTTGGGATAGATTTGTGCTTTTCCAAATTTAGTTGTACCCTAACCTCTTTCCATTCATGTGATCCTAATCAAGAATTTCTACAAAGCTGTGTTGGTATAGATTTGTGCTTTTACAAATTTATTCGTACCCTAACATCTTACCATTCATGTAATCCTAATCAAGAATTTCTACAAAGCTGTGTTGGGATAGATTTGTGCTTTTCCAAATTTAGTTGTACCCTAACCTCTTTCCATTCATGTGATCCTAATCAAGAATTTCTACAAAGCTGTGTTGGTATAGATTTGTGCTTTTACAAATTTATTCGTACCCTAACATCTTTCCATTCATGTAATCCTAATCAAGAATTTCTACAAAGCTGTGTTGGGATAGATTTGTACTCTTACAAATTTCTGCGTACCCTAACCTCTTTCCATTCATGTGATCCTAATCAAGAATTTCTTCAAAACATCCGATGTGATAGATTTGTGCTGTTCCAAATTTAGTTCTACCCTAACCTCTTTCCATTCATGTGATCCTAATCAAGAATTTCTACAAAACATCTGTTGGGATAGATTTGTGCTTTTCCAAATTTAGTTGTACCTTACCTTTTTCCATTCAGGTGATCCTAATCAAGAATTTCTACAAAACTGTGTTGGGATAGATTTGTGCTTTTCCAAATTTAGTTGTACCCTAACCTCTTTCCATTGATGTAATCCTAATCAAGAATTTCTACAAAGCTGTGTTGGGATAGATTTGTGCGTTTACAAATTTATTCGTACCCTAACCTCTTTCCATTCATGTGATCCTAATCAAGAATTTCTACAAAACGTCCGTTGGGATAGATTTGTGCTTTTACAAATTTTTGCGTACCCTAACCTCTTTCCATTCATGTGATCCTAATCAAAAATTTCTACAAAACATCCGATGCGATAGATTTGTGCTTTTCCAAATTTATTTGTACCCTACCTCTTTCCATTCACGTGATCCTAATCAAGAATTTCTACAACATTCGTTGGGATAGATTCTTGTGTTTACAGATTTCTGTGTACCCTTTCGTACCTAACCTCTTTCCATTCATGTAATCCTAATCAAGAATTTATCGGTAGTGGAACACAAGATCTTGTTATCACATCAAGACCATGCTAAGGTAACCTCCGAGCGATACCATTTCTTCATGTAGAAGTGGTTTCAAGTCAATTTCAAATAGATAAAATTGGAAACGTCATTAAATTTATAAACATTAAATCATTAGATGTTGATTAAGGAATTATCTCAAAGAATACAAAATGGCATACAATTTTTTAATCTATCTCTGCTATTTATTTTAAAAATCAATTGCATAAACCTGATTGGATCAAATCTAGCAAGTTTAAAAGAGCAATTACACGACCACACTATGTAACCAGATCTAACAGTCTCTTATCAAATATTTCAATCAAGATCCAATCCATTCTATTGCCACAAATACAGAACATTTTTAAGAAAAGTTAAAATTAATATCTAGTAGCAGCAGTTCAACAGAAAATTTTCTACAAATTTTTGAAATGTTTAAATTCGGAGGTTATTATTTTAATTAAAGGAAAGGGACCAATTACAACATTGGCCCTTCTGTTCATAATTATCAATAGACATTTACGGTGAAAGTTACACTTAGATCCCCAGTAGTTAGGTTGTGCACACTGTAATAAATGATTTTCAAATAACTTATATGTAGTAGGCCTAGAACTACTTTTTAAAATAAACAAGCATAATAGCAATGTTTACTTTGTTATTTTGTTGGTAAAAAAAACTAAATTCTTCTACAGGGTGTCTAAAGCTAGAGTTGATTCTATTGTATTAAATTTTTTATATTTTAATTTATGCATGTCCTGGGTGGCTTCAGACACACTGTATACTCAGAAATGCCATCATCACATTTTGAAGTTAATTCCCTTTTGATTGAATCGAACACTTTAAGCAGGTTTAATGTTTTTTAAATACAGGCAAATTTATTTGATTTCGAGCATCCACATTAGGGTGTCCCTCATTTGTATATATGGTATTTTTGTTTTTCGAATTTACTAGGACTCCTAAAAAGTTTACATATTGTATAAGCACACTACACAAAAAATTTCATTGAATTAACTCAATTCCTTCCCGTGCCGACAGGCGCTTAAATGTTGAAAAAAAGTGTTCCTCACCTGTTTTTTAAAATTTAAGCGCCTGTCTGCACGGGAAGGAATTAAGTTAAGTCAATGAAATTTTTTGTGTGGTGTGCTTATACAATATGTAAACTTTTATCATATACAACTAATATACAAATAAAGGACACCCCCTAATCCACATTGATGCTTGTAATTTCTGGAAAATGAAACGACCATGTTGATAAATAAAAATCTTTATTAAGATACTTCTCTATTTTATAACAATTCCAATACAAACTAATAATTTTAAGATCTTACCTAAAACATCAATTTTCACTGGCCTCCCGACTTTTTAGACAACTGCAAATAAAGAAATATTCTATAAAATTTATTTTTCTGACGATTTTGTGGGTAGGTATATTGTTTAAATAATTATCAGAATCCTTTTGGCTAACAAACATTGTAATACTTTATAAATATTACTTCTATAAAAAAAATTTGTCATCATTTGTCAATACCAACACCGGACTGTTCATGATTATAAGATATCCGAGTAAGCCTTGATTTATGTTAAATTGGAGACAAAGAAACATTAAAACAGTATTCAACAGAATACTATACCCAAAAGAACATTTTTACATGCTTCTCAGTTGCATTTTTATAGGATCACTCTGATATCTTACAATTTCGAACAGATTATGAGCAAGTTCGTAAATTCATTGACAGTGTAATTTGAAAGCACACAAAAATACTGACGTTTTATTCACCACATCTTATAATCTAGAATTATGTACCATTATCCGAAGACATTACGAATGATATCAACTGTTGATACCACCATTTAAATGCAAAAACTTGAAAGATTGTAACTGCCGTTTTGTTACTTAAAAAAATGTTTTAATGTTGAATATAATATTGACAAAACAGGATACCCAGAAAAAAAAAACAATTTAATAAAGAAAACCACTGCAACAAAAAGGAAACTGTAGGCCATTTCACTGAAATTAACAGTGTGCATACATCTAATTCATCCAGCTGAAAGGCTCGAGTTGTGAAGGCTTTAAGGTTATGTTTAATTCATATGCTTTACTTTGAATATAACAGTGAACCGAGAGACGATTATCTTTACAAATTAAAAGTAGGTAATATTAATAGTAGCAAAAATTATTTTATGAACTGATTTATGAGTGAAGAAACTTACTTTATAAAATATCACATTGGACATTCATTGTAAATACTGCCAAGTTGAGAGAAATCTGTAAATAAAGAAAGTTTGTACATTAACAAGTCGAACATTAATATTTTGTAATTAATTAACAACATTAATAAACAAATTTCAGAATCCTTTTGGCTAACAAACATTGTAATAATTATTTTTCTTCAAATATTACTTCTATAAAAACTTTTCATCATAAACGTAAAATTGATGTATAACATACATTAGCTACATTGATTTAATGATTTAAAAAAAAGCTTACCTTTTGTAAGATGTAGATGAAGAAAAGAAAACATGCATACCTCTAACAAATGTAAGCATAGAAATCTGTAAATCATAAAATTGTGGATCAGTAAAAACACATTAATTTTGCAATTGATATAATCAAAGAAATCGCTCAGAATCCTTTTGGCTAACAAACATTGCAATATTTTTATATTACTTCTATTAAAGAAAATTGTCATCATAATCAATTGAAAATTTAATTTCATAATAATTGTATTTATAACATATCTGAGTGGCTCACGAAAATACAACTTATGAAACGAGAAACCTTGCATCACAATTTCTATTTTTTCGGTGTCACCAACTTAATATAAAAGGATCACCAAGTATTTTTAATAATAAGATTAGAAGAAACTTACCAGTGATTATATTGTATTCTCTTCCATATTCGTCAATGTTTATTAAAGATACTGAAACAATAAAATAAAAAAATAAAACATTTGATAAATCACTTTCTTCTCAATTAAATGAATTGAAACCAAATTTGACTTTAATGTCTCATTCGTACCTTTGGCAATCTTAGACAGACCAAGTTGCCATACACATTGAAGGAATTTACTTTTCCCACCACGAGCACACAGACTTCATTAAAAACAAAAACCTGTCGGCTTATTGGGTGGGGTTATTTCTCAAAAACAGGTAAAAATTTCAAAATAGCAGAAAAAAAACTAACCTTAAGACAGGAGACTGGAATTCGGAAAGCTTTTAGCAAACCTGAAAAATTGACGAGTTAATAAAATATTCTGCAATTTTGTAAACACGATTCTTACCAATTGCTAATTATTCACAAATTACAAATAACAAATTAAAAACAAAAAAATCATTACAAACTATTAATGTAATAAATCCTGTTTTATTAAAAAATAATGAGTAACAAACTCAATATAATTATAATAATAATTTAAACAAAAAAGATATACACTATATAAGAGTAGCTTAATAAAAACCTTTACCAAAAACTAAAGGCACAACACATTAAAAAAATAATAATAAAACAAGCTCCTTTTGTGTATTTTACTTTACTTCGCATTGGAATAAACTGTACAAAGCACTTGAGAATTGAACCCGAAAAATATATAACAATTTCACTTATAAAAACAAAGAAAAAATTTGTAAAGCTGTCACTTGTAGTTTGCTGCTGTACAGTTGGCAACTGTTGTAATTACTTTTGTTTCCAGTCTTCTGACCCGCATATTGCAATAATTATATTATTTAATAAAAAAAAAAGAATAATTATCAACTTAATATTTGTTTAAATATATTGTACAGCTCCTAAATGAATTTCTTGTTTACAGTTTATCCAAGTACTGGGAAAGATCTGGGAGACCTTCTTTAAGACCCTTTCGTTTTCTGATGTCCTGTAAACAAAAAATATACTTTGTTAAAACACTGCAAAAAAAAGATGTCTATTTAAAGTGCACAAATTAAACTTGTACGTCCCCCTATTCAGACTGAAAGGATTTTTAACCTCAAAATCGAAACTTAAAAGACGTTATTATATACCACAAAATGCGAACAATGTTTACTTTTGAAATATAAACAATGTTGTCTGTTGTGGATTCTATTGATTCTGTTAAAAAAACTAGAAGTCTTGATTACCTGAATGATGGTGTATGGTTTGGTGTTAGGTTCCGTTGGGTCACCAGGGAAGATTTGCCAGTGGTCAAATACGCATTGTGGGAAAGCTTGTCCACCAGTGTTGGAACGAAGATCAGCAGTGAAACCAAATGATTCATTTACAGGCAAGTATGCTTTTACTACGAACATAGGTGTACCAGCAACTTGAGCTTCTTCAAATACGTGACCACGTCTTCTGTTCAATACACCATAAATACCACCTACAGCTACTTCAGGACACTGGATTTCACATAAGTATACAGGTTCCATAATTCTAGGTGCAGCAGTAAGAAGACAGGCATACAAGCATCTACGAGTTGTTGGAATGATTTGACCACCACCACGGTGAATAGCATCAGCATGTAAAGTTACGTCATAAATGTTGAAACGTACACCACGCAAATTCTCTTCAGCCAAGACACCTTCTTTGGCTGCCCATTGAAAACCAGCAACAACGGAATCCTTGATTTCGTTAAGGTATTGCACACCCTTTGTACAATCAACTAAGATGTTAGGACCAGTACCGTCAGGACCAAAGCACCAGATCTTACGGGCTTCAGTGACATCATAGTCGTATTTCTCAGTCAAGTAACGAGCACGTACTTTGAAGTCATCACGAGGATTTACGTCACCATTATCGATGTCTTCTGCTAATCCATCAGGCATTGGGCAGGCTCTCATGAATAACCTATTGTGCTTATTGGGTGATTTAGAAAGGCACATTTGATTTGATTCCTCGCTAACACTTTCACGATATGATACAACTGGGTCGGATTTCTTGATTGGGATACAGGCATGGTCTTCTTCCAAATCTTTCAGGCAGATTTCTAAATGCAATTCACCGGCGCCGGCAATGATGTGTTCACCTGATTCTTCAATGATACATTGTACCATAGGATCTGATTTGGCTAAACGTTTCAAACCTATCGACAAAAAAGAAGAGATTGTAGTTAAAACAATTATTTTTTCAATAACACATTTATATTTAGATAGGATTTTATCAGGAAATAACCATTCAGTCATTAAAATTCAGACTGGGGCGGTAAGATAAGTCATCATTTAAACCACGAAAAGTGGAATTGAAAAATCAATGATTAATAAACTTTAAATAAAAATTGCTGAAGTTTGCTGGGTTCATTGAATGTAATTATCAAGTTTTTTCCAGTAAGAAAATGAGGTTAGAATAAAAAATACTACCAACATTTAGGTTATGCGGTATTAATTTATCAATTAACTAAACCTCAATATCAAGATTTTTAGCAACTATGCAATTCAGCGATCTGTCAAATATTATTGTGACGCCGACAGAAATGTTTGCCCACAGCAATCATTTTGGTTTGAATTGATTAGGCCAATTAGGTAATCCAATGGTCTGTCAAATGGGGATTTTATGGCGCCGACTGGAATATAATCATGTGTTTGCCCACAACCACCACATTGGTTTGGATTGCCTAATTCGAATACAATCAATATTGAGGTTAGAATAAAAAAAATACATGTATTATACATTCATTTTGTAAATAGATGTGTTTGACATCACAAATTGTAAGGTTAGTTTATTTTAGTTTTAAAAATAGTCATCATTTAGGAACTACCAGGCAGTACTTAACAATTGAATAACCTCAAAAATTTGATGACTTAGAGCAATGAGTTTTGCACAGTCATAACCTGTACACAAAACTTTTTAAAATGTGTAGTCAAAAAACTGCTTACCTTCTACTAATTTAGGCAAATCAGCAGGATTCTTTGGTTCCACAGCGACACGTACAACAGGAGATACACTGAATTTCATGACTCTCATGTTGTGGGCATCCTTGAATGTGGTGATAGTACCAGTCTTGACCAAGAACTGATCAACACCGACCAAACCACAGATATTACCTGATGGAACATCTTCAATAGCTTCTACATAACGACCCATCATAAGGATGGTTCTTTGAATGGCTTTTTCATACAAATCTTCTTTCTTGCCTGGAACGTAGTTGGGACCCATGATACGGGCTTTCATACCAGTTGCCACTTTTCCTGAGAAGACACGGCCGAAAGCATAGAAACGTCCTTTATCTGAGGTCGGTACCATTTTTGAGATGTACATCATAAGTGGGCCGTTGGGATCGCAACCCTATAAATTTACAAACGATTACGGCACTAACTCAAACATTATTTAAAAATTATGTACCTTAACAGCGAGGGCAGCTTCATCGTCATGTGGACCTTCGTACAACATTTCCATACGGTATTTTTGAGCAACAACAGGTGATGGAAGATGGATGGCAATCATTTGAAGTAAAGCTTCACCAGCTGGCAACCATGTGCGCATTACTACTTTCAATAAAGCTTTTCCGTCCTTGTCTTTATCTTCATGTTTCAAAGCTACGCCCAATTTTGTTAAAAGTTGTTCAGTTTCGTCCTTCCTGATAATAATTAAAAAAACATGATTATCAGGAATGAAAAATTAGCAAATAAATAATTTTTTTTAAATAAAATTCAATCAGTTGGCCGTTCTTATGTCAGCAAAAAATTAATCAGTACAGGTCTGTGAAGAACAATCATCATTTTGAATCCAACAACTTTCTTACTACTACTAGAAATACTCACTTGTAGTTCATAATGCAGTCGAAGATCTTGTAGATAGGGTCCAAAACATACATGCAGAAGGAACGCTTGTTGTCTGCTTCCTTTTGTTTGGCCCATTTCTTACTTTTGGCATTAAAGAAGTTTTCACCCCACAAACGGTTCATTAGTTTAACTACATCAATCTTGAATTTTTCAGAGTACATTTCAGCGAATTGTTTAAGAGTGAATGCCCAACCGTGCAAACCAGAACCAAATCCTACGGAACCTTTGCTAGGATCAACCTTAAAATATAAGAAAAATCAGTATGTACATTCTAAACACAGGCAGGCAACAAGGCAATTACGATTATTCAATCTGAATAGACATTTGAGGTTAGTTTGCTCATAATTGCTAAAAATGAATTTAGAAAACAACAAAGTTGAAACTATTTCACAATTTCTACCTAACAAACCCTCGTATTTCATCTTAGAAATTAGTAAGTTTTTTTAAAGTACCCCAATAATATCCACAACACTAATCGTTTCATTAAAGTTTAGAATCAAATGATTTTATACTGTTCAGAATAATCCAGCTGAATAAACGTAAACGCCCTCTAAAGATGTTTTTTTTCCCATTTCATTTTTTTTCCCTATGATTATAGGTTAGAAAAATAGACGTAACAATTTAAATTTGTAGGTTAAAAGCAAGTGACATTTAAAAAATTATAGGTTAAAAATACAGTTGCTACTTAAATATTGTAGGTTAGAAACTATCGAGTGTTTTTTTAAATTTGACGTCAACGTAGGCTATGAATAGTCGATTGTGAATTATTTAAACACGTGAGTAATTTGAACGTTTTGACAATGACATTTATTAATACGATCAAGATCCGTTCACAATCAACTCATAGCCGCCTTCGACGTCAAATTTTAAAAAACACTCGATACTACATTAAAAAAATTCTGTTTCAAAATAGGAAACCGTAAAGAGCAATAATACTCAGTTCGGGGCAAACATTGAACATTTATCTTTGAGCCATTGTTAATCTGATTTAGATCATCCCAGAACAGATTTGTCGAGGCTCATTTTAAAATTAAAGAAAACTACTCAAAAAATACCTACCCGAACTTCACCCATTGGTCCACTGTCGTCAGAATAAGTGGCAATAATTACGTTAACATTTTCTACAATACGTTGGAAAGTTTGATATAATTCTTCAGCTTCTAATTGCAATTCAAGAAGTGCACGGTCCATCTTGTTCATGAATAGAATAGGCTTGATACGTTCTGCGATAGCTTGACGAAGTACAGTTTCAGTTTGTACACATACACCTAATTCAAGAAATCACATTTTACTATTGAAGAGTTACAAAATGACCATTAATATAACACATGAAATACATAAATGTAGCATATGCAACGTAGCGTATCACAATTGGACATAAAGATAGAGGTCTTGTGGTAGCGTTCAAATGCTTGTGCCAATTTTTATTCTTCTTCCATTGCACTACCAACATCATCCTAGTCCGCCCAAAATGTAAAACATGTTGGTGTGAACTATAAAATGGCACGTACTGTGCTGGAAGTGGTCACAAAAGTGGAATCTAAGGTGTACATACCTGAAACACAATCTACTACGACAAGGGCACCATCAGTTACACGAAGAGCTGCAGTTACTTCAGAAGAGAAATCGACGTGTCCAGGCGAGTCAATCAAATTAATTAAGAAACCTTTTTCTTCTTTCTCACGTTGATCTGGGTTGGTAATGAAGACTAAATCTTTATCCTCTAACTCAAAGAACATGGATATGGCACTAAAATAAAATACAAACAATTAAAATCTGGTCTAGTATTTTTCTAGCTGGACTATAATAAGTTTTTATTAAGATCAGCTGGCCGTTCTTTATGTCGTCAAAAATTAACTCAGAACAGGTCTGTGAAGAACAATCATCATGTTTACTCATAATTTTATCAACTAACATGTTTAGAACAATTTGAATACTTTACTTACGTTGATTTGATGGTAATGCAACGTTCTTGTTCATCTTTGCGAGTATCAGTGAAGCGAGTTTCACCAGCTTTGGCACCGGCAATAATACCAGCCTTGGATACCAGGGAGTCAGTAAGAGTTGATTTTCCATGATCTACATGGGCAATGACGGACATGTTACGGATATTCCGCTTTTTGTCCATCATCGCGCGGATTTCGTCTACTGTGAAGTTCACCTAAAAAAAATCATCATTTAATTGATACACTTCACCATCTTCTAACTTAACCTAAACACACAGCAAAACATATGGAATGTTAATTTTTACATGGAAAAAAACCAAATAATCAATTAATACCATTATTATAATAAGAATGAACCTGATGCATCAACCTAAATCAGCTAAAGATGTAAAAACATTCTAAAAATTAACCGAAAACGTCACCATGCGTCATGTATAATTTTTTTTAATGTTAAAGTCCACCAAAAAAAATTTAATAAACTCCTAATATTGGAGATTTTAAAAACTAAAAATTAGACAAATACGTATTTTTAATCGAGAATCTAAAACAAGTCTCAAACAAGGTTAGACTTTTTCGGTGTTTCATAGTGTTGTGCAATCACCAACATTCATGCTATACAATTGATAATATACCATTTTCTGGATAAAAATAATATTCTAGACGTGTGTAACAATATTAGAAGAATATAATTTGACTAGTTTTAAATATTAAAAGCGCTTACCATTTTCGATGTTTCTGGATTTTCAACACCAAGACAAAATTTTAAACGCCACCGATGGCGTACTCCCTGAAAGAGAAGGAGAGCTTGCGATTCTTTCACTGCCACGCAAAATATCGTTGGTAAGGGGGCAGCACTGCAGCAATTTATACCAGTTCCACCAACTATTATTCTACCGGGAAATTCGAAATATTATGCAACACTTGTTAATAATTTAAATTAAAATATCGAAATGTTAAAAAACATTCTAATTAGGCTTAAGGGATACAATATATTTATATGCCGAATAAAATATTTTAATTTAAAACAAATTAGTGCAAATACAAATATCAATTACAGTTATTGCAATAAATTGTGCAATAGATTTATTTAAAATGGAGTATACTTTAAAATAGCAAAGCTAATATAATTTAAAAAATCAATATATCATTATTTATGTAACAAGTTCTGAAAGACGGTGTTTCCAACAAGAAAATGATATTGAAAGTAGATTTTTTATTATTATACAATGAAAAAACTACTTTTAATGTCATTTTGCATATTAAGTCATATTATGAGAGCATAAGAATTTGTTATGCACCCGCCTAAAAAGTTGATTTTTCTCAGTTTATTTTGGGACTGGAAAATGAGTCTTTCTCAGTCTGAGGCTGGGAAGATTTCTTTTCCAACTGGAGAAGCTATTTCCGTATGGTTGTTACCTAGTTGCAAATAGAGCTGTAGTTTGTGAAGAAAATTTATCTGCTGTGCCTACGGACATTTCTTTTAATATTTTAGATCAAAAAGTTGACAGCTCTACAAGAATATTTCTTAATGCATTGCAACTAAAATAATAAAGGTAAAAACAATATGGAAATAACTTCTCCTGTAGGGAAAGAAACTTTCCCAGGCTCAGACTGAGAAAAACTCATTTTTCAGCCTCAAATTAAACTGAAAAAATCAACTTTCTAGGTGGGTGCGTAACAACAGTATATTGTGTTACAAGTGCAGAAAAGGCGTTTTTGCACGCGTTACACACTAAACTTTATCTACGACAACAAAAAAAGTAATAAACCACCAAAAGCTACGAAAAATATTTAACCTAGAATTTATATATTCACATTCATATTTTTTACATTGAAATCTCTGACAATAAATTAAGAGATGTAATGTGAGCCGCTTTCACGATGTTTGGAGGTGTACAAGTGTACACCCCATTTTCCCATCTTCGTATTCACTAATGATAAATTTAGAATTTCGAAAACGACAGAAGTAAATATTAAATTTTTAAAGACAATAGTAATAATACGTTTACAATCTGTATAATTTTAGTCAATCCACTATTATATAAACAATCGCAATTCAATTGTCAAGGTTATGTCAAAATGTCAACATATTCTCGCATTCCCATGTATAGTGATGAAAAGCTACGTAACTTTAAAAGTTAGATCGCGCTTGCACTTTGTGAATAATTATGTAGCAAATTATAAAAGTTTTTATTTTTATTGTAATTTAGCAATAATAATGAATAATATTTTATTAACAATTATATAATAATGTAAAGAAATTAATCAATTTTACGTTAATTGAAATAAAAATTTTTAATAACTTCTTATAATGAGAATAACCAACTCATGTCAAGACGGCTACGTTGCATAACGGTAGAGGCCTGGCTTAGCAACCAGACGGCCCAGAGTTCGATTCCCCGTGAAAGCGATAATTTTTCTAGATGGATTTGCATTCAAAATATAATTTAATGTAAAACAATAATTAAAATAAATTAACCTTTATCTAAAATTTATAACATTTTTTCAAATAATAAAATTATTATATTGCAAGTGCTGACATCTATAGCGTTTTAATAGAACTACTGATCGTGAGAAATCATTCCTCACGGTCTTTACCGTTGAGTTTGGAGATTGTTTGCAATTGGTCGTTTTCACGGTTACTAGATTGTGCGGAATGTGTAACTTTCTATGGTGGTCGTAGATAAATTCTTTTTAACAATATGTGTCTGCAACAAAGAAATAACCAAATAATACTATATTTTTCTGTAGTATACATTATAATTATATTTCGCTGACATAATTTCCTTGCATATACAATATGAAACTTCTTAGGTTCTTATGCTTACCTTAGATATTAGAAATCCACTTCTTAATGTTGTTTGCTATTATACATATGTGGGTAATTTCTTAACTACTAGTCTTTTAAGTTAGTTTGACACTTGCCTACAAACTACTGTCACTAAAATATGATCAGAAGAATATTCTGATTTGGTTGGCTTTGAAATTCCTATGATAAAGCTGGATGGTGTCAGGCTGTCAGCTTCCGTCCTTAGAGAAATAAATTTACAACAACATTCAATAGGCGTTTATGAAAATTGTATCAGATATATACTGCGGTGATCTTTGAAGATAAAATAAAAAATAATATGTCCACCGTTCCAAATATAAACATAAATTATATACGGTGGATTAAATTGAGAATACACCACAGATATTCTTCTTTATTCCTCTCGGCTAGCTCAGGTTTGCTCAGTAAATAATAAATTATTTGAATTGCCAGACTCTTATTTACTTTTATGCCTGGAAAGGAAGAAAAACTTATATTGTAAGCACTAAAGCTCTGCAGGCTGGACAACTGCTACTAAACTCTGTATTCAAAAGAAAATAACACTGGATGCTTGTATTAGCATCAATTAAACACATATGTAAAATTGAAAACACTTAAACTTTATTTAACGAACAAAATAAAAATTCAAATGGAACGTCAAAGTAAAAAAAATGTTATTCAAAATAATACAATTGAAAATTGAGAAATAAATTCTTAGGTTTGCTCAAAGGTTAGAAATAGTTGTAGTGACCTGACATAGGGCCAGTACGGTCATTCGTTTGAACAGACCAACACAAATAAAATTTATTTATAAATAAAACTATTCGTCAAATGAAAATAAATTTTATATAAGAAATTTAATTGTTTTATTTATATTCAAATCAAATAAATTCTCAAAAGAACTTAATGAACTAAACCAAATAGTTTTATATTTGAGGATGAACTTTACAAGTTAATTATTATTTATGAAATTAACAAGAATCATTTATTTTAACCAACCTGGTACGTTATAAAATAGTTCCTTTTATATACAGGGTCTTCATTAAGTTTGGAACCGGCTTAATATCTTCAAAACTATTAACTGGATTAAATTGAAATTTGGGGTGTGCATTTTATAAATTAATATCTATTGTACCTAATTTTTTCACCTGCTTTGCATCGTTACTTTACGAGATACACAGCCAACTTGATTTTTTTTAAATAGCAATGGGGGTCAAATTTGACATCATTTGAAAGCCTATTTTTTTCTGAGTACCATTATGTAATACACGTGTTGTATCATTTTGACAAATATCGCCAAAAAAATTAAAATCAACGAAACATGTTTTATCCACAAAATTAAATTTATTACTTAAAATTTACTTTTACTTAAAATTACTTAAATATTTACTGTCAATGTGTAACTTTTGACATTTCTATGAATTTTGTAAGATCACTAGATATTTTAATTTTTAATTTATTCAACACTTTTGATTTTCTGGATAAAACATGTTTCGTTGATTTTAATTTTTTTGGCAATTTTTGTCAAAATGATACAACACGTGTATTACATAATGGTACTCAGAAAAAAATAAGCTTTCAAATGATGTCAAATTTGACCCCCATTGCTATTTAAAAAAAATCAAGTTGGCTGTGTATCTCGTAAAGTAACAATGCAAAGCAGGTGAAAAAATTAGGTACAATAGATATAAATTTATAAAATGCACACCCCAAATTTCAATTTAATCCAGTTAATAGTTTTGAAGATATTAAGCCGGTTCCAAACTTAATGAAGACTCTGTAGTAATCCTTAGTTGTAACACTGTGACAGAACCTGTCAGCTGACTTCTTGTTTATAAAATATCGTCGATACGTAGATCGATGTCAAAAAATAAATTCAATCAGAATTTATTAAAACAATCAGTTTCACTTTCAATAATTGTTACACAATAATTAAATCTTCTTTTAATCCTTGAAAATTGTTCAGGTAACACTTTTAGTTTAATTTTAAACTTCGTTTCATATATGACATTTGCGTCAAAAACATATGGTTAAACATCTAACCGCAAATTAATTACAGATTTTATCCAGAGCCGGGCATAGAATCTGCCTTGAACGTTTTATCGACTGATTTTGTTACAATTTGCCCCAGCTTATATAGTTTATGCCAGAACAAAAGAAAACTATGACATTTCTTCAAAACAATGAAACATCGAGTAAGCTCGTGACGTCACTAATCCCGCACAGCTGTTATTTTTTATCACTAATCCTAATTCTGTTATTATAGAGTTGTACCCCTTGAAACAAAGATCAAAAAAGTATAATACATTCATTGTCCCAAAATGCATCGTAACGAAGATATTTAAGAAAAACGATTGAGAATGTAGGTACATATCTCGTTACGATCTAATTACATATAAAGTTCAACAAATCAAGGTTCAACCTTTACAAACTAGTTACATGAATACATGACACAGGTAATACAAATAATTTCTCCATAGAAACATCTTTACAATTTACTATAAACATAATTTTTTAGAGTACGAACACCAATTAATGCATATACAAGTGCCAGCTTAAATATTAAGTCAATTTTTATCAATTTATACTCAAAATGTCCAGCATACAATGCTCTAAGCCAGTGATGGCGAACCTTTTTGAGAAGTGGGTCAAATTTTGTTCATTAGTTCTTTTAATACTAGCCCGTGGGTCACTAAGTCAGGGGCGTCACTTGGAGGGGGGGGTAAAAAGGGTACCAATAATTTGGAAACACTGAGAATTTGTTAATAGACCGTATTTATCAAACCATTCTGTTTGATATGGTCTGGAACTTGTATCGTTTGTTTTTATTTTTTTAACCGCTGACAGTACAGGGCTACAACTAAAAATATTTATATTTAGAATACAATAGTTTTAGATAAATATTCTTATTAACGTCCTTGATTTACATACATATGTAGATGAGAAAATTTAATAATAAAAAAATAATAATAAAGTTATTAAGGTCCAACTGTACCCAGAAAAACGTGTGTTGCTTGTTTCATAAATAATTTAATAATGTGATAACTTTGGTTTTAATTTAATATTCTAGGAATGTTAAAAACTGGCTCACTTAACTTGTTCTGGAAAAAATTCTTTTTAATGAAATTATTTCACATGTTTAGACATACGATTTTCTCAAAATTTTGGGAAAATAGTTGAAATACTATGAAGTTTAAGTAGTATTGTTTTGGTTAACTTTGAATGTACTATTGGTGTCATAATGATCTAAGACAGCAAGGCTAATATTATGTTATTTTTATTACTTTGTCCTACGCATTTACACCGAAAAAAAAGAATAAAATAGCATCATATTAGCCTTGCTGTCCTAAATCATTATGAAATCAATAGTACAGTTTCACTGAAACTTATTTTTCACGTAAAAATGTGAAATAATTTAATTAATAAACATCGTTTGTCAAAACAAGTTAGGTAAGCAAGTTTTAACATTCCTAGAGTATTAATTTAAAACTAAATTTATTAGATTATTATATTATATGTGGAAAAGACAACGATTATTGATCATGCGGTTAAGATTTATGCACCGTATTGAGGTGTCTAAATGGCCCCTTTGTAATGATTTTTTTTAATTTGGTATAGTTATTTACAATATAAGTAAATCCACTGTGATTTTGTTTAGAATTCTTGAATGTACCGTTAAATTCTTGTTGGGTACACTTGGACCTTAAACACTTACGTGTACGCCAAGGCTCCCTTTTAGTTCAACATTGCAACTGGTATGTCCTTGTTCTACGATGCAACGAATATGAACGCCAAGTTTATGACCGACTGTCAAGTCATACAGAGGTGTAGTGATACGATAGGAAATCAGTTAGCCAACGTCCACTTGGAAATATTTGTTTTCTCTTTTATGATATAAAAAACAAGTTTATAAAAATCAACGTGTGGGTCACTTAAAAAGCCTTCGTGGGTCAGTGCCTGACCCGCGGGTCATAGGTTCGCCACCACTGCTCTAAGCACTTACATCAAAACAATGGAGAGAAAAAACAGGATAAAAGTCTATATGAGTCATATCAACACGAACGACAGGATTTAATACCTTCATTAATTGAAGTGATTAGAAATCTTATAAACAAATTCAAAAATTAATTGTATTATATGAGTCATAACAAGATTGACCTAATTAATCTATTTTCAGCTAATTAGCAACATAAACTTGAGCTGGCCTCCTGGAATATAGAAAAATTTATCTAACGCTAAACATCGTAATCTGTAAATTTAAATATGGAAATTACTTCCTCCTAACAAGTGGGAAACCGTCCCAAAGTGTAACTTGGGTTGCATAAACGTATTTATGATCAAGCAATCCAACTAATTGATATCCTTTTTCTACATTGAAACCTATTTATTTATGCATAAGAAAGCTAGGTTATGTTTGCATCAAATCTTTAATCTTAATTTTTAATTTAAGTATAAATGAACCTAACTATGGTCCTATGTATAGCCTTTATATTAATTATGCCCATGACATAGCATGTCCCTCTTTTAATTTAAATCTGATATAAAAATATTTGTGTTAACGTTTCCGTTCCGTTGTTGATAAAATTTTCAATACGGTGATTTGACAACACCGCAATACCTATGTACCGAAAACATTCGAAAATTGAAACTGGTGCACTACCGGCATTCGGAAATTAGTCGGTATATACCTGTTTCATCTACCGGATCCATGATTCGTGGATCGAGATTTATAGTCGGTAAATAGAAATTTACCGGTAAACATAACCTAAAATTCAAATTCTTTCATAGGTTTGTGTGGGTTTTTACGTACGTTTTCATTCTCCACAGTGAATATAAATAACGCGACAGGGATATGTTCTGTCCGTGGTATACAAGAAAACTTAAACACTATCGAAAAACATTTTAATGAACACACCTATGGCTTTGTAGGTTATTTTGTTATTAAAACGCACCGTAAAACTTTGGAAATGCATATAACGGCCGCCATCTTGGAATTTTCAAAAAATGACTATAACTTGGGAATGGACAATTATAGAAACATGCTGTTGGTGCCATTGATTTTATTTTCGAATTATAACTCATTTCTGCAGTAAAAGTTCAAAATAAACCGTTTATTAATAACATATAATTGTAAAACACGGGTTCGAAAACGTACAAAAATTGCAACTTTTCACTCAAGTACAATTTGTTTTTAAATTTATTAATTTTACGGAATACATTTTAAAGAACAACATGTACAAAAGCAGGCAGTCTCGGCTGCGTCACAATTACCTCTTTCGTCGTCAACTATTCCTAAAGAAACTTGATGTTTCTTTAACATAACCATAGTAACGTCGTAGTGTTTGGAAAAAATGTCTGTTATTTGTCGAAATTTGTATTGAATTAACTTTTTTCACAGGAAACTGGACTCTTCTGGTAAACAAATGTTTTAATCGATTCTTCTACACAAGCCATGCATTTTAGTGCAAACAGCATGTTTCTATGATAGTCCATTTCCAAGTTATAACCATTTTTTAAATTCCATGGCGGACGTTTTTTCGAAATTTACGGGTGTTCCCCAGTTCGGATTTTTGGCGATTTTTCTGAGGAAGTACAGGGAGCTAACGAATATATTTCAGAAGGAATTAGCTTTCTAACAATTTTTTCCGTCTCTAGCCAAAATTAGATCTAATTTGCATATACTAAGAATCAGTGGCGTGCGGTAAGAATTTAGGCTAGGGAAGCAACCACGATTTTAATTATAATACACCTAGGTACAGGCGCGGATTAACGGGGAGGGAATAATCCCCCCCCCCCAACTTAGAAATAAGTTTACATAGAATAGAAACAAATAATGTTTGTTTAATTATTATTTATTAAAACAATTATTTTTCCAAAGATTTCCCCCTCAAAATACTCTGGATCCGTCCCTGCTAGGTACAATAAAAACAATAGTGTTATAATTATTAAGCTTAAAAGTTTTTCAAAGAAGCACTTTTACACTTTATACTTATGGAATTTGTTGACTATCATTCTTTATTTAAAAAAAAACTACTACTACGTATCAATTTTCCGGTCTTTCTTAGCAAAATACCGGTACAGGTTTTAATCTTTGTTGTTAAATTTGAAAGATCTGGTTTTGATCTGCCTTTCTTAATAATTTGTAATTTCTCTCCAAAACTGTATGCGAAAAATTCCTTATTAATAATTTACAAACTGAACAAAAAATCGTCCCGATTCGGCTATATCGAAGGTACTCGAACCTTCCACCGAAGCAGCTGAATTTGCAGTCGTGACGATAATGCAATTTAAATTTGCATACAGGCAAACTAAATAGAACTATTTGTCTTTAAAAAATACAACTTATAAATTAAAATAATAAAATGCGACAAAATACAGTCTCATTCGCAGATTTACATTACTTAAGTAACACTAAATCGAACAAATAACCAAATTATAATAAACATTTGGTAACGAAGCACAATAAAAATTACGACCAAACAATGTTAACCAGCCAAACAGCATCCGTCTATTATAACACCCCGCGCTCGCTGATTCACGCCAAGGTTAAGAGAAGAGCATTTGTAAGCAGTGCTTATATGAAGTGTATGTATCACATTTGAATCGGTATTACCTTTCCGTGCAAGTTTAATGAGCCTAATTTTAAATAGTACTCTAAATAATTATACTTTTTGCTCTACAGAGTTGATATTGAGCTTTAATTTGATAAATATTTCAATTTAAATAAACGATAACCATAATTTTACAAAAGTATTTTTCTTAGCATTGTTTTTATTTTTAATAAATTCTCAAGGCAAGCATTGCTTCCATTGCTTCCATGGACCGCACGCCACTGCTAAGAATGCTAAAGTGTTGTTGGTGTTTTGAACAGTACTCAATCAGATTTACCACTTTTCTATTGTATCTTTTCCTCTCAAATAAAGAGGAGCCAATATCTGAGAAATTGTGTTTCGCCTGTGTAACAAAATCGATAGTACACCCTGTATATATCATTATATCGATTAATTTATCAAGGCGAATAGAGAAAGTTCGAAAGTCGAGTCATTGTTGTTACTATGTGACCTTTCACTATTAAAATTGTTATCATTCTTATAACAATCTCAATGCTGTTTATAATGTAATTTAGTGATAATTGCTTATCAATTTTATGATAATTTACCAGTAAATTGTATTAAATAAGTACATCTCAAATAGAAAAAAAACCTGCTGATAATTAGTAGTATGTACTATTCTGCCGGTCTAAGCCCAAAGGGCGTATCTATTGTTTTTATATTTTAGATTTTACTGTCTACAGACTCCTTATGAAATAGTGTTTCTACTTTCCTAAGAAACATGGCCGTATCTCATTCTGCTTATACATATAAAGCATTCATAAAATTAGACTTGTCTCCAAAACAAGAAAAACGTAACCGATATTAGTCGTAACTCATGTCAGTTGTACTAAGCGAAATCAACGCATCTCTTGCATACGTCCTATTCTCCTATTTGCTTTACATTAATTTTTAAAATTAATTTATTTTAAACTCATGAACTCCAAATATCTTTCATACCCAATGAGGAATATTAAACGTCAACACAAAGATTTTTTCTATTTTTTAAATTTGTCCTAAAATAACACAGTTAAAGTTTTCATTTAGGAACTCTAACCTTCATTAGCTGTTAATTTGTCAGGTGTACCAATCAGTTTAACTTTATCAACAACATAGTAACGTCAGTAATCTACCCACAACATAATCTTGCTATCATCATCATCAATGTCGAAAAGTGATCAGCCTCGGAAAGTTTGTTATAAAAAAAAATTATGTAAAAAGAACCTTTTGTCAGCTATTTTGGTAGTTTGTAAAAATAAAGAAATGTGCTAAAAATGCGTTGTACTTTTTTCAGTTAAAGAACAGTATTTAAAAAGTATCAAAGTGTTATTGAAACAAAAAATCACCTCAAAATTAGTATTACTTGCAATACATTCCTATCTAAAGATAAAAATTTCGCGAGATCTATTTCTGACAAATAGTCACTGGAAATATTTAATTATAAAACCGGAAACACCTTCTCCGCTATATTGAGTCCCAATCCCGGTCACACGTGATAGATCATTATGCTCCTTCCTAGATTTAGGATAGGATGATTGAGATATCACAAACAGAAATATAGTTCTTTTCTAACCTAACACTTTTTATGAGCGGCTTACGTCAAGTGAATACTTCAAGATAGGACTTTCCGTATTGTGTAGATATGGAAGTGCCATGACTAACGGGACCCTTCTTTGCCCAAGCTTCGGGACGTTGTCCCAGCATAGTTATGGCCTTGGTTTGGTTTGTTGTGTGTTTGTTATGACCAAGAAGACTATATACAGGAGACCAAACTGCAGAAGTGGGGGAAACACAAAATCCGCCGTAGGTGGTCCCTCAGAAAACCAGTGGTATAGCCCCTTTATTTTCAAATAGTAGCGACAACGACTGATCTCGCCGATGGAGCAAAAGCACCAGAACGATATTGGCGACGCTGAATGTTACCAGATATGACATTCCGTCTTACAATAAATCTTAGGTTTAGTAATAACCAATGACAAAAATATTCACAACTAAACATTAATTTTGTTCTGTAAAAACGATCATATTAATATAAGACATACCTACGTAATTGTAATTTTTAAATAACTTTTTATTAAATTTCCGTAACAGCATGCATGTAGTAATTTTTGCTTTATTAAAGTTTGTGTCAGGTTTGCTCCACGATGTCACTACTATTTGAAATAGAGGGGCTATAGCCAGTGGTAGAGTCACTGCATCTAGTCACATAGGCCAGCTGGTCGATCAGAGTAACTCAAACCGCCGCCATATTGGGACAGAGAAGGGTGATTTTTAATAATGGACAAATTAAAACCACGTTTTACGTGTTTGACATGTTAGAGGTTTGATCTTTCAGAATAAGAAAAACCTTTTAAAGTAAGCGTGGATTTGATTAAATGAACAATTAGAACAAGTAATGAACAATTTCGTGCTTCGTTTGTCCCAATATGGCGGCGGTTTGCGGTACTCTGGTCGACCAGCTGGCCTACGTAACTAGATGCAGTGACTCTAGCCAGTGGCTTAGCGACATCAAGCGGCGATTAGTGAAATGTCAGAAAGTTGATGTAAAAGATCCCTCAAACCAATTCTTTGGGTAAATTCAAATTCATTGCAAACAGTTTAATAATTCATAATTTTATAATAATAGTTTAAATATTATTGCACTCGAAACTGTTTTATTTACTAAAATGTTTTGTTATAAAATAATACAGTGTGTTTTTTGTAAACGATAATATAGGAACTCCAATGGAATTTTATCATTTTCCTCGTAAGTTTGTACCCTTGCAAATGTAAGTAGAAATTCTATTAAGAAAATATTAAACTTTATGAAGAAAACCAAAATCGATTTAGAAAAAGATTTAAAAAGCTTATTAATTTACTGCTTTTGGCAATAAGTTATTCAAAAAAGCTGGAAGCTGAACGCCGATTGGTGTAGCGGTTAACGCTTTAGATTCCTAATCAAACATCGCGAGTTCAAATCCCATCATCGTATACTTTTTTTTTAATTGTATTGCTTACTAATTATTATTTTTAGAACTTTATTGTCTATGGTCGCGGCGAGTAAACCACTAAGCATTAGGATGAGATTCGGCTACGTTCGGAGTACGTATATCGTTTCGTGCTTTGTGTAAACAAACCATGCAGGCTTCAGAAAATACCTAAATAACGTCTAATACTAATACCGTCCATCTAGTTTAAATATGTCCATAATTAATTGCAATCAACTGGAGTGCGTTCATAAACCACGCTCGAGCGGTTTTGGTGTGTAAATTTTCACTCAAACCGTTCATAAACTCAACCCTTGACAAGAATTCGCTCAAAAACGTCGTTCATAAACGTCGCTCTAAAAGGCTCTGTGTGCTCGCAAATCGCCGGCCTCTAAATCGTGGCAATCGTGGTGAAACAACGCCCGACATGCGCATTGTGAAAATACTAACCTTGTCTGTCAGTCATTTTGGCGATCACATGTTATTAATTATTATAGTGAAAGGTTATTGTTGTGTTTGTTATTCAATGTTTGTTATCATTTTGTTCTAATAATTTTGTCTGGCGCGAAGTAAAAATGGAAGGGGTGATAGATAATGTAAACTATAGGCTCGTGCAAGTGGGTGAAGGGTTCCTAATGACCGACGACGGTAAAATGTATTTGCAAAACATATCAGGTAAATATTGGAGTAAAAATAATTATAGATAAAATGTAATAAGATTCTTTTTCGTGTGTAGATGGACAGTTAATTACGGTTGAACGAAGCAACGAGTTGATGGAGATGTTCAACATTCCAGGATTCAGTAATGTCGAGCAGTTACAAACAGAGTGCCAAGAACCTTCGCAAAAAGGGGCAACAACACGGAAATGGGGTGATTCTGCAATTTGTTGCTTAATCAATATGCGCAAGAAATTTGATGATGAATTTAAAACAACCACATGTAAACAAGAAGTTATTTGGAAGAAAGTGGCGGCTGCGATGGAGAAACATAACTTTAGCTATACGTCCACACAGTGTCATGATAAATGGCGATATTTAAAAGGCAGATACGCCGCCAAAAAAGACAATATGAGCGAACGACAGTCAGGCAGTGAGCGCATTGATTTCAAATACTTCGAAGTAATGGATGCATTCTTGGGGAAAAAACACAACGTCACACCCATTGCGGTGGCGTCTTCAATACAGGGTGATACAGGTACATTGATGCATTGAATTAATTATTATATTGACTGAGTTTTGGCTTGTTGTAGTTAGTAGTGCAGATGAAGAAGAAACTGCTGTAGACACTGCATCAAGTGGAACTTCCACCAAAAAAAGAAAAGTGAGGAGTATAGTAACAGCAACAGTATCAAGGAAAAAAACTGCCTTTGAAGAAGTGATCAACACAATAAACGCTGCAGGTGCGGCAAGAGAAGAAAATCGAGCAAAACGTCACCAAGAAACTCTACAGGCGAGACAAAATGCCGTGGCTGTGTTTGCCACAAAAATGGACGAATTGATAAATAAACTGAAATAAACACATTTTTCTGTCTGCGTTAGGCTATTAAGGAATCTTCGACTGACTTATTTTGTTAATTTTTAAAAAATGCAATAAATCTGTTTTTCTGTTTGTTAGGTTTAAGAACTATTTCTGAATTATTATTGTTTTCTTTGTTAGGTTTAAGAAGTATTGCTGAATTATTATTATTGTTTTATCATTTAACTGTCGACATTATTTAAAATAAAATATAAGTAAGTATGTACCTACTTTTCCACACACCAAAGCTATATATATGGGTTTATTTCAAATAAGAATACAATGACAATAATCATACATGATAATAGTTATATAAGAACGAGAAAAATTTAATTGCTGGATAACTTGTCAAGCTAATTTCGGTTGGCATACAACTGTCGGCATAATGCATCACGTCGAAGCCTGCCCTCTTCAGCAACAGCATTGATAGGAGCAATATTATCCTCGTCATCATTATTTCTCACATCATTCATGCCTACACGAATATAGTCATCAATGAGCAGATCCTGGAAGTCTAGGCATATATTGTGCAGCACAGTGGCAGCTAGGACTGTCGCTGGTATTAACTTAGTGCGGTTCATATCAAGAAATCTCAGTCTTCTAAACCTTCCGAACAGCAGAGCAAAGGAGCTCTCTATTACTTGGCGAGTTTGTGCTTGAACTGTGTTAAAATGCACCCTAGCCGGTGTGAGATTTCCTCTGTTGATGTATGGTGGAATACACCATGATAAAACAGGGTAAGCTTTATCTCCAATTATATACTCGTCTGTAGGAAAGTAATTTGCCACATGAGTTCTAATTAATCCATAAATATCTGAATTTTTGAAAATTCTGGTGTCGCTGACAGATCCTGGATAGCCAATATATACATCAGTAAATTTTAATGATGGTTCTGATATGGCTTGCAAAGTAAATGCATAATTACATTTCCGTGTTATGTAAGATTGTGGATCTTCAGTAGGTGCTTTAATTTCAATAAACTTACCGTCGACTGCCCCAATAACATTATCTAATCCCGCAATAGCATGAAATCTTCTTTTAATATTATCAAGACGTTCTCCACCTGGCCATTTTATGACTTGGGGAGCTATTGAATTGAGTGCTTTAATAACTCTGACAAAGGATGCAGAAAGAGATGACTTTGCTAAACCAAACATTTCACCCACTGATCTAAAATGATAAATTTATTAATAGATTGATGCTAGATACACAGTACCCAAATAGCATGAAAGTTTTCAGCAAATTTGCCTTTCACTCAACTTCATTTGCGGACAGAAATTTGCGTTGGCAAATTTTCAGCAAGTTATTGTTCGATTGTCCTGACAAAGATGTGCGCGTCGAAAGTAGTTGCGAGTTTGTCCACGCTGTAAACAAAGCATCAGCAGCGCCCGTGGCACCCACTAACTCGCCATTTTACGTTGTCGTGTCGTGTCAGTTGTGTGTGGTTCTTATATTGGTGTGTTATCCACTAATTACAGATTGAAAATAAGTGAACAACCGTTCTCAGTGCATTTGGTAAGTACGGAATGTTCTATTACTTATCTAGTTAATATTATTTTTGCTTAAATAACTGTTATATTATTAGGGTGTTAGAGCCAAGCACAAATAGTCAAATATGAATTTTTCGCGCCATACTATACTGCACCCCGCAGCAAGCTGTCCACGAACAGCGAATACAAGCCAGTTGTTTGTTAGCCTTAAGAAGGGTAGGACGTGTTTTCATGTTATACAATTAAAGTTTAAAATAAAGCAATAAAAGCGTTAATAAGCAACTCGAAGGTGTTTTAATCAATCAATCCATCATTGGTCCTTCGAAGACGGATAAATAATTGTTCTAATCAGCGACAATTATACAAAAAATTGAAATTAGCAGCAAGAAACCAGAGGGGATTCACCGGCGAGTGTATTCCAAGCGCACCGCGTGTCCGGACGTTCCAGACAAGCTACAACAGGCGTTGGCGTTCCTCGTCTAGCACCAGAAGCGGAGGAGCATCCTTTCTCACTCCCACTCACACAAGTAAGTTCCTAACAAAGAATTCCTTTTGTAATTATTTCACATTTTTTACTAAAATGGAACAAAACGATTTGAACCAATTAGTAAGAAAAAGAGCAACTTGCAAAAAACAATTAACGCTATTTAACAAATTTCTAGAAACAAAAATAGATTCCGATGATTTATCTGAACACGATATCAACAATTTAGAAGAACGTTTGTTCAAAATTGAACCGATTTACGATTGTTTCAATTCAATTCAAGACGAAATCGATTTCATAATCGATGATAGTGATATACAGATAAATTTTCAGGAAAGAGAAGAGTTTCAAAATAAATATTTTGATTCTATAAGCCAAGCGAAAGTACTACTTTCCAAATTTAAAAAGATAAAAGCAGATGATGTGTCGTCATCATCAAGTAGGTCATTTCAAAGTTCTACAAGGGAAAATTGCACCTCAATGCAAAAACATACAAATGTAAAATTGCCAACCATTAGTATGCCTTCATTTGATGGAACGTTCACGCGTTGGCAAGAATTCCGAGATGTTTTTTTGTCATTAATTCATAATAATAATGACTTATCAAACGTTCAAAAATTATCGTATTTAAAACAGTCACTAAAGGGTGAAGCTTCAGATCTATTGAGATCAATTCAAACAACGGAGCAAAATTACGTCATTGCGTGGAATAAACTCAACAAACGTTATGATAATAAAAGAAGAATTGTTACCAATCACATATTAGCTTTGTTAGAAATTCCATCAATTTCGAAAGAATCAAGTACGTCTTTAAAACAACTAATAAATACGGTAGAAAGTCACATCGAATGTTTAAAAGCGTTAGGACAACCAGTAGACACCTGGGACGCGATTCTAACCCCAATTATAATGCTAAAGTTAGATCAAAATACATTTCGCGAATGGGAAACTAAACTAAATACAAACGAGGAAAATAACGAAAACTTTCCGCCATTCCAAGATTTTCTAAATTTTCTAATAGGGCAACAAAACGTGTTAGAAACCGTTTCACACAAAAAGGCGGTAACAAACGAACAAGGTAAACCGTACAAAGTTTCAAAAACGTTCACCAACATAAATGTTTCATGCGTTTATTGCAAAAAAGATCATTTTATTCAAAATTGTAAATCATTTTTAGATTTAGATGTAACAAGCAAACAAAATAAAGCGAAAGATTTAAAGTTATGCTTGAATTGTTTAAAACGAGGACATTTCATTGAACAATGCCAATCAAAAAATCTATGCAAAATATGTAAAAAGAAGCATCAAACATTGTTACATATCGAGTTTTCTAGTAAAGAGAAAACAAATGAAAGCAAAACGGGTGATAACAAAAATGATGAAGGTACAGAGATTCATAATGAGGAAAAAACAACAAACATAGTTATGAATTGTACAAACAACAATTCAGTAATACTTCCTACAGCTAAGGTAGAAGTGTTAGGTTCTAATAACGAAGCGTATCAATTAAGGGTTTTATTAGATTCAGCTTCGCAATCAAATTTTATTACGGAAGATACGTGTGACAAGCT
Source organism: Agrypnus murinus (assembly GCA_929113105.1). Taxonomy (NCBI): domain Eukaryota; kingdom Metazoa; phylum Arthropoda; class Insecta; order Coleoptera; family Elateridae; genus Agrypnus; species Agrypnus murinus. The sequence continues at coordinate 5,326,779 of OV816026.1, read as the reverse complement.
TAATCTAGAAAGAAAACCAATCAACATGAATGTCAAAGGTATTAGCAATAATTGCATAAATATCACAGAACAAGTTAAGATTACGGTAAAATCGCGAACAAACAATTTCACAATGAATCTACAATGTTTAGTTGTACCGAACATTACAAATTCTTTACCCTGTGTTTCATTTGCACGCACTGCAATCAAAATTCCGCCTAATATAAAATTAGCAGATCCAGAATTTTCACAATCGAAACCAATCGATATTTTAGTAGGAGCAAGCGTCTTTTACGAATTGTTATGTGTAGGACAAATACGAATTCCAAACGCACCTACATTACAAAAAACGGTTTTCGGATGGGTAGTGTCGGGATCACTACAAATCAACGCGCAATCACAATCAATTACGTGTTTAACGCTAAATGATTTGCACACAGAAGTCACTAAGTTCTGGAACATTGATGAATTTTCCACAAACAAAACGAAGTTCTTTACTGCAGAAGAACAACATTGCGAACAGCACTTTCAAGAAACTACAATTCGTGCACCAGACGGAAAATTTATTGTAAAATTACCCTTCAAAACAGAAACCGAAATGTTAGGAGATTCACGAACAGTTGCTGAATCACGATTTCTTGCATTGGAAAAACGATTTGATAGGGATAACGAATTCAAACAAAAATATGTAGAATTCATTCACGAATACGAGGCACTAAATCACATGACCAAGGTCGATGATAATGGAATCTTATTCTACTTACCACATCATGCGGTAGTTCGCGAAGACAAAGAAACGACGAAATTACGGGTAGTATTCGATGGATCGTGCAATCCGGAATCTAATGGATTATCGCTTAATGAAATTCTTTGCGTAGGTCCAACTATCCAAAACGATCTCTTTTCAATAATTTCAAGATTTCGTACACATCCATATGTATTGATAGGAGATATCGCAAAAATGTATCGTTGTATTTGGGTACATCCAGATCATCGAAAATATCAAGGCATTCTTTGGAGAGATAACACCAACGACGAATTACAAAGTTATCAATTAAACACAATCACCTACGGAACGGCAACCGCGCCATTTCTAGCAGTAAGAACATTACACGAACTTGCGAATGAATTTCAAAGTAAGTTTCCAACCGAGTCGCGAATAATCAAGGAAGACTTTTACGTCGATGACTTATTAACGGGCGCGAACTCAGTTGACGAACTAAAAACCATAAAAGCTAATCTCGATGATATTTTACGGACGGCAGGTTTTCAATTAAGAAAGTGGTCAAGTAATGTATACGAATTAACAGAAGCTGATGAAATCTCATTCGGAGAAAAGATACAAAAGGCTCTAGGTATTCAATGGAACCAATGAGACGATTCATTTTCGTATTCAATACCAAAGTTAGCTAGACAACAACAACTTACGAAACGTACCATTTTAGCAGCCACGGCTCAATTATTCGATCCTCTAGGTCTTTTAGCACCGGTAATAGTTAATCTCAAAATATTAATCCAAGAACTGTGGAAGATAGAGTTAGAATGGGACGAATCTATACCGTTAAATTTACAAACACAATGGTTAACCATAAAAGATAAAATGAAATGCTTGCAAGACGTTCACGTTTCACGACAATTGATTATTGCAAACGCTGTAACAATCGAATTACATGCATTTGCAGATGCTTCCGAACGAGCTTACGGAACTTGTTTATATATTAAATCAATCGATCAAAACGGTCAAATTATGATTCAATTGCTAGCAGCAAAATCACGCGTAGCACCAATACGAAATATTTCAATACCGCGTTTAGAGTTATGCGCAGCTGTGCTTGCAGCTCAACTTACGAACAAATTTCAAGATATATTAAAATTGAATATTTCTATGAAATACTATTGGAGCGATTCCCAAATTGTTTTAAGTTGGCTACAAGGTCATCCGACAAAATGGAAGACATATGTAGCAAATAGAGTCGCAGAAATACAAAGATTGACAAACATACACAACTGGTATCATGTGCAATCTCACGATAATCCAGCTGATTTAGTATCGCGAGGAATTATGCCAGACAAATTAGTAAATCTAAAATTTTGGTGGAAAGGGCCAAACTGGTTATCTTTAGCTCAATCAGAATATCCAAGGTCTAAGTTTTCACACCACATAAATAACGAAGCTCGAAAACAAATCCGAACGTATGTTATTTCACACACGTCAACATTTCCAATCGATAAATATTCATCAATCACCAAGTTAAACAGAGTAGTAGCTTTTTGTATTCGGTTCAAAACAAATTGTTTATTGCCAAAATCCGAACGCAATTTTGGACCATTATCTGCAACCGAATTATCGTATGCGATGAATTTGTTAATACGAGTAGTTCAACAAGAGTGTTTTTCAAAAGAAATTCATAGTTTGAAACACGACAAAGAAATATCGCATAAAAGTAACATTTTAAGTTTAACACCATTTCTTGATTCTCAAGGTATGCTAAGAGTAGGTGGAAGACTACAATTGTCAAAATTTTCGTATAACAAACAACATCCAATCTTACTTCCTAAGCATCATTTTACGAATTTACTCTTAAGAAATGAACACAAGAAATTATTACATGCAGGTCCAAAACTTCTATTAAACACAGTAAGAGAACAATTTTGGCCAATATCGGGAAAAAATACTGCAAAACACATCGTAAGGCAATGCATACAATGCACTCGATATAACGCACAACCACTACAAACAATCATGGGTTCATTACCTTCGCATCGTACAAGTCCAGGTCCTCCATTTCATTCAGTAGGTGTCGATTACGCTGGACCATTCGAAATTAAAGAAAGTTTTGGAAGAGGAAATAAAAGACTTAAGACTTGGATATGCTTATTTATTTGTTTTACAACCAAAGCAATACATCTTGAATTGGTGACAAGTTTATCAAGTCAATCATTTATTAATACACTCAAAAGATTTATTGCACGCCGCGGCAAACCACTTCACATTTTTAGTGACAATGGTAAAAACTTCGTAGGCGCATACAATGAAATGAAGTCATTCGGTGAATTTTTGATTAACAATCGACATGATATCATGAACTTTGCATCAAATGAATTCATAAATTGGCATTTCATACCTCCGCACTCTCCCCATTTTGGCGGACTATGGGAATCTGGAATCAAAAGCACAAAACATCATTTAAAGCGTGTATTAAGTAATCAAATATTAACTTACGAAGAAATGTACACAGTGTTGGTTCAAATCGAAGGAGTTCTAAACTCAAGACCATTAACACCACTATCCTCTGATCCAAATGATGATCAACCTCTTACACCAGCACACTTCCTAATATTTAGACCACTTACCTCAATCCCTGATTCAAATTATCTCGACGTTCCGAGCAATCGACTAAAACATTATCAACATCTCCAAAAATTATTGCAACATTTCTGGGATAAATGGTCAAAGGAATACATCAGCAACCTCCAACAGAAAACAAAATGGAAATCAACGATCAGCAATGTACAGCCAGGCATGCTGGTACTAGTAAAGGAAGACAACTTACCTCCAGCCAAATGGCAGATTGGACGAATCATCGAACTCCACCCAGGAAAAGACAGCGTTACTCGTGTAGTGACCGTGAAGTGCGGTAAAGGTGTAATCAAACGAGCAATTAGTAAAATTTGTGCGCTTCCAGTGCCAGATAGTGATATAAACGCTCAGTGACGGTAAAACCACAGACCTGAAACATAAAGACATTATGATATGTTTAGTTAGTATTGTAACAACTTGTATCAAAATCATTTTCTTTATACTTACATTATTTACATGTTTATTGTTTCTTGTACTTACCTGTATTATTATGTATATTATGTTGAATTCTTAAAGAGATTTCAAGGTGGGCGGCATGTTAGAGCCAAGCACAAATAGTCAAATATGAATTTTTCGCGCCATACTATACTGCACCCCGCAGCAAGCTGTCCACGAACAGCGAATACAAGCCAGTTGTTTGTTAGCCTTAAGAAGGGTAGGACGTGTTTTCATGTTATACAATTAAAGTTTAAAATAAAGCAATAAAAGCGTTAATAAGCAACTCGAAGGTGTTTTAATCAATCAATCCATCATAGGGCTATCCTGTTAATTGAAAATTGATTTATCTTGTTGAATCCTTTCGTCCATGTGTAAGTTTTAGTACTTATGCATAACATGAGCCAACAATATAGGAAGCTGTCATGATGTATTTATACAAATAACGGCATAATATATGTTAACCAAATTATATTTTCTTTATTAGTAAAATGAGTATGTGTTAGAATGCAGTAATCTTGCCAGTATTAAAATAAAACTAATGAATTGGTTATGTAAAACGTTATAAAATTTTATTATTTATTTCATTTTTTCTTAATTTTTTAACAATATATTATTTGGTTTTGTAGCTTTAGGAATGTAACGTTTTCCCCAACTTTTCTGTTTCCCTAAACCTACAGCCTTATTTTGTAAATTTCTTGTTCAGGTTATCCCAAATTTTGAATTATCATGGTCCAGATTAACACAAATCCACTGTATTATATATTACTATGCATTTTCAAAGTAAAAAGAATATACAAGTCAATACAATTTTGTGTTTCAGAGAACAAGACAAGCAAGCAGTTGAGGTGGAAGGAGCGGATGATACAAATGATAAATAGCAACATAAAATATGATTATACATTCTATAAATAAATATATGATTTATAAATCAATTTTGTCTGTTTATGTTTTCCATAATCGTTGGTTTAAAGATTTTCAGTTATGATTGCTAAAATGTAGTAGTATTTACTTTGTTTTAAATGCATTTTTCTGATTTTTGATGATAACAATATAAAAACCAAGTGAAGAAATTTGTTGTAAAATTTGTATAAGAACTTCCAATACTTGTTAGTACTAAAAATTTACTTGCCAAAATATTCTCAATGTAAAGTTTTTGTTTCAATCCTTGTAACAATGGATAATACTATATTTTTCATAATTTTATAAACTGAAATAAAAATAAAGTTTATTATAAATATTTGTAATAAATGTTTGGTAAATATTTGTAACAAATATTTGCTAAATATTTGTAACAAATTTTTGGTAAATATTTGTAACAAATTTTATTTTCGTAATTTGCTGAAAGTTTGCAGAGGCAAGTTTTTTGCAAATATTTTGAACAAATTTGCTGCAAGTTTGTCATAGGGAAACTTCAATCTTTGCCAAAAATTTTATGCAAATTTTCATGTTTGCGAAGGCAACTTTTCTGCAAATATTTTGGTTTGCAAAGGCAAACTTTTTAAAGTTTGCTGCAATTTTTATTTGCTATGTGGGTATGCATCTACTAACCTATACGAATCTGGTGTGGCGAGTAACCATATAACCGATAGTAATTGTTTTTCAGCATCAATAGTGGGTCTTCCTGTGGGAGCTTCTCGAAGTAACGCAGGGCCAATTAGTCGCAATAAATGTGAATAAGCAACAATGGATACTCTAAAATGTTGCTGAAACTCCTGGGCTGTGTACCTTGATACAGTTCTTTCAATGTAATGTTGAATTCGTGCGGGGGCATTCAGTTTTCTCTTCTTACAAGCTAATAAAAGTACTATTTCTTCTTCCTCACTACTTTCATCATCCTCACTTTCAGAAAATGATATAGGAATGCCTAATAATTGTTCTGCGCCAAATATAGAAATGCAGGTTAACGTCGCTTGGTTTTCCATTTTCACTCTTAAATAGTGAGGTTATGTTAACGACTCAATGCCGTTCATAAACGCTTAACACTCGAGGGACACTCCAGAATTACATTACATCGCTCAAACTCAAACCACTCCACCAAACGCTTTAGTTTCTGAACGCACTCCTGCTAACTGATGTGGACTGATGCCCAAAGATTTTTCTCTCTTTATTATGTAAGAGAAAGATATACTTATGTTACCAACTTATAAATCAACATTGTTGTCACGTTTTCTATATTTTATAGAACGTTGAATTATTAATATTAAACATATTTATCATTTACAATTATAAAAAATAAACAATATTTTAATGTTTTAATTTATACTCAAGCATAATTAATAATTATATGTTCATAATTAATAAAGATTTAAATCAAATATGTTTTTGCCGAAAAGTTAAAATTAAGGAATATTCACTGCCAAAAGTTATTTAAAATTTTTCCATATTATTCGTTATTTTCTACGTCATTCAACATTATGAGTAAAAATTCCTCTTTTCTTTTAAATAAAATATTCTTTTTTAGCATTGTAACTATTAATTTATTTCGCAATGTGCTGTAAAACCAAGATATTCATGAATTTCTAATTTTCAGTACTTTTGCCTCCGATTGTACCTCCCAAACATCCTTAAGTCAATTCTCCTAGTGCTTACGACAGATTCAATCGATGGGGGCGTCTAGCGAACTCAACCGCTGGCGCTGGGAGTCAGCACTCAACGTGTTTACTGTTTCATTAGTGCCAACTGTTGCAAGTTCGCAGAACGGCGGGCGACGCGTAACAATTTATATCATAAAATATTCTATATCTTTTTTTGTAAAATAAATTGAACAACGAAAATACGATAGCAAAACAAACTGTTTGGCTGCAACAGCAGTTTTATTATTGTTTGAGGTTAGAATGACATACGATGAACGCCGGCAGCAAATAAAACCGCGCTGACTAATTTACTAAGCAGCTGACAGTCAGCGCACACTCATCATTCATATTAAATTTTTTCTTTATTAAAGTTTGTGTCAGGTTTGCTCCAGGATGTCGCTACTCGTACAAGTAACACGTAACGCCCGTTCCGGTTAGCGATTGTTGTCTGTGTTGCACCTTGCACGTTTTCGCACTAGTTAACAGAAGTGTTGTAACCTTGTAACATACGTTCAAGAAATATCTTCCTTCTACACGCTGGAAAAAATTCTCCATGACGTACTAGCTTACGTCACAGCTATATTCTGTGCTTACGTGAACGATATGAATATGACGTCAGGGCCAAGATGGAAAAATTCAACAATAGTTGCAAAATTAACATCATAATTAGTTTATTGTTTTTGTGACTATCCGACCGAATTTTCCTCAAACGATAAAACTACATAGAAAACAAAACGTAGAAAATTAACCTGTCGAATAAAACCGCAAAATAGTATTTTTTCCAACAGAATTAAAAGAGCCTTGTTTTATTACTATTATTGGTCATTGAAGTCAGTGCCGGTATTAGCCCTCTTGCACCCTCGGGCAGAGTCCTTCAGAGCGCCCTTATTAACTTTAAAAAGTTACTGTTATCGAATGATTTTACCAATTTCGGCGCCCAAACAGCATAGCGACCTCGGTCGGCGCCCGACCTCGCACCCCCAAAATGCCGGCACTGATTGAAGTAGACATGTCTGTTACTAAGAGAAAAATGTACCGTTGCTTTTTTTGCATGTGTTATACGGCTTAAAAGTGAGTATTTTTAATCCTGGAAGAAAAAATTATATAATTGACCTTTTTTCTTGTCAATTGTGAAATACGGAACTAAAAACGGGTCTACCATTTTTCACTTGATAATATTGGCTAACCTTACAGATCTAGTTACTTTAGTTTAGTAACTTATAGTGGCATCAACTTGAATACGATTAAACTTCGCATATAAACAAAAAGTACGTAAACATAACCTGTACTACTGAATGATGAACGTTTTTTGAGCCCTAAGCTATAAATAAAAAGTAAGTAATATTTTAAAGTCAGCAGTACGGTAGAGTGGTTATAGTGGATTTCTATCGCTTAACATAGTTAAGTCGAGTTTGTGCCGGTCAGGACTCGGATGGGTAAACCGCGAGTGCAGTGTACTTGCCTATATGGCTCCGCTGCCTCGTCTCACACGCACATATCCACTCTGCGGCTCGGTGTGTCTGACGCCTCGACACCGAAAGGTATATGAGGTTAAAGATTATGTATCTATGTAAGTAATATTTTAAATAGCGTGTTTATTTACGTTAAAACTATCTTCAGGAAACTTTTTTTCAGTCAAGCCAATGAAACCACATAAAAAATACTAAATTTACTACCAATATTACAAACAAAAAGGTAGACCGGTGATGGTAGCGCTAGTTTTTAGGAAAGGCCAATTGTGTTATATGGATTAAAAGTGACTTACTTGACTCGCAATTTTTGCAGTTGCTTGGCTGCGCTGCGCTGCGCCTCGCAAATGCAAACATAATAGCTCGTCAAACAAAGTGTCACTTTTAGTTCTAATAACACAATATACTCTACTATCTTTTCTTGCTTTCGAGACCGAAATTGAAGCGTTTCAGATAATGTATGACACACTCGACGTAATCGCAAAAACAAAATTGAAATAGTAAATAGTCACTTCCCACGGGAAAAGTAAGGATTTAGAGAGTATCTTGGTCACTTAGGGATACTGTAAAAATTTGAAACAGTTATTATCTATCAGGGTCCAAATAACAGGGAAAATTAACAAATAGTAAAGTTACTCCCACTGGACGACTAAAACTGAAGTAGGGACGTAAATACGTGAAATTTGGTTCAATTAAAGGCTTTAGGGACTTAAAATAAAAGGAAAAATCAAAAAATATTAAAAACCACCACGACTCCTGTACCTAAGAGATGAAAAATTCAAATAACTCACATTACGAAGTTGACATTTGGTGAATGATTTAAAAGGTATTGGCTATTGAAGATCATAGCAGCAACAGTTGCAAAAATGACATTTTTAATTTTTTGGCGATTTTTATATCTCACCATTAGATAGAACCTTTGTTAAAAATTTAAGAAATTATTCCGTATTTCACCGAGTCATTAATTAAAATTGCGTAAAGTAATTTTACATCACATATTATAGTACCTACATACAGTGAGGTCGAAAAGTAAGGACTAACGAATAAATTCAATATTTTAAAAACGCTTAATATGTAAAGGAATCGCTAGAATCTGCCGATTTTATTATTTCTTGGCTTTATATATTTTGTTATACAGGGTGTATCAAAAAACCTGGGTTAACAGCGTAATTCTTCAAATAGCAACCAGCAATTTTTTTGGCAATTTCCAATTTCTTTTATAAATATTGAATTTATTCCTTACTTTTTGACCTCGCTGTATATCTATCCAGTAAACCTGATGGGCGTTGATCTGTTTATTTGCTAAATCGGCTGCAGCGCGCTACATCGAATACCGGCAACCGTAAATTACGTGATCATCATAAATATGATGTCTCTTACCTGTAATTCAGCAAAATTAATTTATATAAAACATAATGCCACTGGATACTCTGAAATGAATACATTAACTGTAACTATAAGTTAAGTAACTATTTTTGGAAATACATACAGAATTCTATGTCAGACGTTATAATTATAACAAAAATACTATTTACTAACTATTATAATTATATAATGTTAAAAAAGCCTAATATGGTTTTTTAATTATTTCTTCTTAATAGTTTGAAGTTTATTGCTCCCTGTGCATACAGCTTCATGTTTTTCAATTCTGTCTGGAAAGAAGGTTCTTCCACATTTTTTGCATTCAATTAGTTCTGATAAATGATTGTCCCAAATCCGATGAAAGGTACCAATGAAATCAACATTACCTGAAGCTATAACAAAAACAAAAAATATTAATTAATGTATAAAAAATAAGAGCATAGTTGCAGAAAAACTAAAAAATATCTTAAATCACTTGACCGTATTGTTTCGTTTTTCATGCCCCATTGAAAAGAAATTAAAAATTTTGAGTTATTTTGATTAAAATCAACATAGTGCTATTAAATAATTCAGACAGAGTATATACAAAGTTAATAATCTCATTTACAACGAAATGTTTACACTTTCATTGTGTAGATTGTTTTCATTGCGTGCCAGTTAAAATAAAGAAAATAAAACTGAGGAAGGTAGAAAACGTGTCATTAAAAGGCCTGTGTAATTTGTTTATCAGTTTCCATCGCTAATCCCACGATCATGAAAATGGTTGATGTTTAAAAAGCCTTGTATTTACATATTGACCTTAAAATTGTTATCTACTAAAAGCTAACGAAACAAAAATATTAATGAATGGGGGCGATGTGGGTCTTACATTATTAATAAATAGCTAGACACATGTAGTTTTGTTCCAAATGTCTTTTATTGATTGTTTCCACAGTAGGTATATATAGTTTTGTTCATCCATAAAACAGATAGTATCAGGGATTCGTTAGTAGGTACACTTGGTTTGTAGGTATGTAAATATACATTATTAGATGGGTTATTCACATACATTACAGCGGAACAATATATACTTTGTTTATATTATAGGATTTCAGTTTCCAGCAAACATCAGTGTTTAATAAATACATAATCAAAAATGAAACAATTTAAAAACATGAAAACAAAGTTTGTTTACACAACAATAACAATTTTCTTTTTCCACAATAATATGACAATCTATTCAAATCATTTTACTGTACTGAATTCTTAAATAAATATGTATTTGATTGTCTGTGTATGACTAGTTATAATTTTTATATACCTATTCATTTTATCCTAGAGAGAAAACATCAATAAAAAATATACCAATGAATTTCAAGTTTCCCGCTCTTATAACACTATTAATGGCCGTGTTCAACAAGACTTGTAATTGTTAATTCGATAGTGCTGGCAAGGACAATGCTTGTTGAATACAGTCAATTATAAAGTTGCCAACTTCATTAGGTATATGACAGATTGTGGATGTAAATATTCACACCAACAGAAATGTAGAAAATAGTTTTTCTTACAAACATTAATGTTTAAATCATCAGAGATTGGGGACGCGTCAAAGATTGTCATAATATATAACTGCATATAACTGCTTTTGTAATTTTTACTGCAATACATTTATATTGTTTATTGTTTCCAGCCTTACTTTGTGGAACTCCATAATATATTGTCAGGTTATATTTTGATAAAACTGTGAAACTTTTACTAATCTTTATTTATTTCACATTTATAATAGGTAGTTATCTTGTTTTTAAAAAAATTGATTTAAGTATTAAAAAAAATAATTGCACAATAATTCAAACAGTGCAATTTTGGCGCTTGATGACATCACATGTACGACTATTGAATAATAAAATTATACTTTTTTTATATTTTTTCTACTTCATCAATGCTACAGAGTAAATTCGGTTGAAATTCTATTCAAAAATGAACAACTTATTATGTGTTTCTATAAAATTTGTACAAAAAAAGTTTGGAACACAGAAATTCAACAGTAATTTTATTAAAATAGGGTTACGTATTATGTTTCTATTGTTATACTGAAAGGTTGGAGGTTAGGTTACAGCTAAAACGTGCGTCATCACCAGTACTGCATTAACATAAAAAGTCTTAGCACGTGCTAAGGGCCCCAGATGACCAAAAATTATTGTTTTTACAACTAAATCTAATTGATATATAGGGTGTCAATACAAATAACCAGCAATACTTTAATACTAAACCGTTGATGATTATGTATATATAAGTTTTTTCTAAATGCCTATTTTCCAAGTTATTTGAACTTCAAGTTCCGAGTCCGACCCTGCACGTTACGCTAGATAATCTTGCCTATGCTGTACAATGTATAAGCTAAGTATTTAAATTTGTTGAATAAACAAAACACATCTTGTATTTGCGTATGCGACATAATTGGTGTATGCATAAAATGTAGCAAATGCTTCTACGATAAGTCGATCTCACTCTTGCTAATTAAAAATCATCATATCTTTTCCCTTTTACTAATAGAAGTAAAAGCATTTACTTCCCTTTATTTATACGGCCTAATGCTGGCTTTGGTAGCCTGTTGATAATAAATTTAAGGTGTGTACAAGAGAGTATGTGGATTCTTCAACTCTTGGGTGCTTTTGACTATTAGAAATACATTCCTGTGAAATACAGGATCGTATTAACAAACATGTATTGCAAAAACATATACATATTGTATTTTAAAAATTTTTAAGCTAGAATTTTTATTTCTCCAATTCTGGCATTCCACGTTTTTAGGAGCTTTCTGTCAGTGGTTGCTTGCTATGAGACCACCTACAATATTTATATTGGACGATGTTAATCAGAAAGGAATTAAGTTCCAAATAAAAAATGCTGGAAAAAGCATTTTAAAGTTTCACGTTTGTATACGTATGATGACTTTGATCGCTTAGGTTCGTTGGTATATTTCAATGTAACAAAAAAAAAATTGCGTCTGAATTTTTCTGAAATAACATTCTGCACAGCTTGTTATGGTTTTTGGTGCCTTAAACCTGTTTTCGTAAAAATGTCGCTTGGTCCCTTTGTAATAATTATGGTCCATTATATACTTTTGATGAATATCGATATCATTTAGATAGAGTCACTACATCTAATCAAGCAGGCCATGCTGGTGGATCAGAGTACCGCAAACTGCCGCCATATTGGAGATGAACAAGCAAGAAATTGTTCATTATTTTTATCTTTATCGAATTTAATTAAATCCACGTTTAGTTTTAAAAGGTTTTTCTACATAATTCTTACTCCAATAAAATTCAAGCCTCTAACATGTCAAATACATAAAATGAGATTTTAATTTGTTCATTAGTATAGATCACGCTTCTCTGTCCCAATATGGCGGCGGTTTGCGCTACTCTGATCTGCCAGCATGGTCTGGCTGATTAGATGTAGGGACTACATTTTGTTACTATACAACGCCACCTACATTTACTGACGCGTCCCAATACATAATTACAGAAAGTTTTAAGAAGTTATCTGGAAACTGAAATATTTGTTAATTCTTAATAAGTGTATTAAAATATATATTATTTATATTGAATATTCTTTTTGTATACAAACTAAAACTGTACAACTAAACTACCAATTTCAATACATTTACAATAATAATGCACTTCTATCCCAATAATTAAAAGCATTGCAAAGGAAGCTACTAATATACACTAATAATACTTAATAAGGAATTCTGGTGTAGAAATTACTAATCACACAAACACTATTACGTAATTCAAGTTAAAATTGATTGGAAAGTACATACGAGTAAATATATAGACTAAAAAACTACATAACAATTAAAATAAACTGGATAGATATATGTAATATCAAGAGCTAGGCATGACCTTGCCGATTGGGTAGTTAAATAACAATTTTATGTAGTTTTATGTACCTATTACGTATAAAATTACAAAGAGTGATTCGAGATTTTTAAATTAACAGAAAAGCTCAAGATTGTTAATATCATTTAACACTGCCCAAAAAATTATTAATTTAGAATTTGAAAACCGAGAATCACTTTCGTAATTTTATATGTAATACATACGATTTAAAGATACAAAATTGTGTGCTTAACTATCCTATCGGGTAGGTCTTGCCTGACTCTGAGCTAATATCTAAATTATTGGGATCCTTTACAACTACGTTCGTGAACATCCACTCTATCAGGATTGAACGTCCTCCCACATACATTACAAGGAACCAGTTGATTTAAATGGGTTTTCCAGTACACTTCATTCATAGAATCGTAGTCGATCTTGCCGTCAGCTGTAAAAAGTTTTAGGTGTGATTACTATTATGATTATGTGCTACTACAGTTCAATAATAATTATAAGCAATGGATTTTAGTACTGTTTCAAAATGGCGCCATCATAATTCGATCCATTATAATTTCTAATATAAAAATGCTATTCTACTAAGCGAACGCCTACAGCAACTACTAATTATAAAAAATATAAAACGTGAACCAATACGATTGTGGTTATTTAATTAAGTTTGTACACATGAGAGGTTGGCAACGATAAAAGAGCGTCAATTTAGACCATGGACGTAGCCAGGATTTTAGTTAGGGAGAGGGGAGCAGACACCTATCTATAGGCATGGATATTTTAACATATTATTTCTAAAATATTGAATTAATGTTTGTAACAATAATTTTTTTTATTTGCGTGTCAAAAAGAGGTTTATTTGAATACTGGAAACAGTAACATTTTATTTTTAAAACTTAATATTATTGTTGAACAGTTGTTCTTCAAATGTCAAAGTTATTTTAAGCAAATTTGAAAAACAAATGCAGAATTATAGTTTTCAATGTTGCCAACTGTCAACCATATTTTCTTAACAAAATATCCCTAATAGAGTTATTTTTTTTAAATGTTTATAAATCAAAGCAAATAGAAAAAATAGTATAAAGTATTCGTTTCATAAGACGTTTTAGCGTATTTGTCGCGTGCGTTAAAATAAACGTGTCTTATGAAACTAATACTTTAATATACTATTTTCTATTTGTCTACCTAAATAGTATATTAAAGAACGAGTTTCATAAAATAAGATTTATTGCAAGAGTCCAACTTTAGAAAAGGAGCTGCTTGCTACGTGTTTAAAAAAAACGAGAGCAATAATAGCTTATAAAACGAGTTTTTTTATGCTATTTTTCTATTTTGTACCTTTTATTCCATTTTTAAATAAAAAAATGCAATTTCAAAATTTATGAAATTTTATGGTGATTGTCAACACTGTGACATTTGAAAATTCAAATTGTTAGCTTGAAGTGTTAGTCAATCTTGTTTTGAGCATTGACATATGACGTTTCAAAACCAATGCTACCAAATCTGAAAAAGTTGAGCTATTAAAGCACTCAAATGAGCTATAAACGCACTGTTTTGCGTGCTTTAATAGCTTTTTTGTACGACCATGCTATTTCGGATTGTTTACCATACTTGGTTTTAGAACAGTAGGTTATATTTACTGGTTACTAAGCAACAACGCGTCGGTAAGTAATTACTTACCGTTCAGTTCTGTCAAAAACAGAACGGCAAGTAAATTATATGTAATTTATAAAATAAATGCATGATCTTTAGATGTCTCTTTCGTGAAAAATCATTTATTTTCAAAATAATTGGACTATTTAAAAAAATGTATGTTTTTGATTTAAATTTAGTGTAACAAAATACCCAATAAATAATAGTAATTACAAACGTATCCATGGTAACGACAAAAATATCGTGACATTCAAAAATAAAATTACAAACGTATCCATGGTAACGACAAAACCTACTTAATGTTTGGTGGATATACATTATACAGGACAAGAATAAATTATCTTAAATCTATTTTTTTACCATTTTCGAGATATTTCCTTAGTAATACCTTTGTATTCATAGTGATCGAATAAAAAATAGTATAAGCATCTCGAACAGTAAGGAGTTTACTGATCTCCTCCAATATTAGCAACTGAGCGAAGCGAAACATTGTTGTCGATCGGTAAACTGTCCTTACTGTTCTTGATACTTAATATACTATACAAAGATTAGAGAGGGTTAAGATAGGAAACTGGCATAAGAGCACTATGTAAAAAAACGACTACGCTTTTTGTGGTCCAATTCCCCCTGAGGCGTTAGATGTCGCAATATTCGCTACAATATCATGGCCATTCATATTCGCTGACGGCGAAATGAATGAAGTTGATCATGATAATACGGCTGGCATCGAATTATGAATGGGAGATGTCGCCACAATCGCTACAATATGGATGGCTCCAAATTCAGGAAAAAGAGTATAATATACTAAAAATAGTTACTTCTATCTATTTAATTTCCAAAATCATCTAAAAGAAATAAATCTAGTGGTTTGTTTATAGACATTATAATGACTGTATAATACAGATTATACACAGAAATAATGCTGAAGTTAAATGTTTATAAGTAGTTCATTTTCAGTATAATATTAATAGTAATAACAATAACAGTAACAGTAATAATAACCAATTCTTGGTACTCCTATTAAGTTATACATTTGGTAATACATTCATTATAAATATGCGTTGACCTGGGAGCAATGAATTTCATTACACACGGGGCGTGAGTATTAATAACAATATGTTTTTATCCATTGCTTTGCACTGAAACAAAAAAAGGAAAAGTAGTCTTGAAGAGCAATAATGAATACAACCGAAAGTTACTTACATATTTACGTCCTTTGGCAACGTGAAATAAGTATGTTGAGGATGATCGTTTTTATTATTGCGGCAATTTTCCACTGTGCAATACGAAACCATTGTTTTCTTTCAATTTGGAGAACAAATCTCGCCCAAAACCAAAAACTATTCAAAATCTTGGCGATGCTTTGAAGATGATTTTTTTGGCAGTTATCAAACAGGTTTTTATTTGTTTTTTATAGGTGATTACCAATGGTTACCAAAAAATGACAAACAAATAAACATCAATTACTTTTTTACCGACCAACCTGCTTCCCCCTGAGACTATAGATGGCAATACCTACAACATTGTCGTCAAGGTCTGTCAAAGTGACATTTTGGTTAAAAGGTTGTCTCGTTCCCTATACATTCAATACTTGACGATATTTGAAATTGTAGGCGGCCGTTTGTGACGTAGTTTTGAGAATTTTTGCACGTCAAATTTACTTCAAATAATTGCAAATAATTAATAAGTAACTGAAAATGGTCCGTAAATGTGTTGTAAAAGGTTGTAGAATATATGAACATTATGGCAAAATGCTTGGAATAAACTTGCGGTTCTTTCCTTTCCCGAAGGATCCTAAATTGAAAAAAAAATGGGCAGCACTTTGTGGAAAAGATATAATAAATTTTAAAATAGACAGAATCTGTTCTGAACATTTTGTAGCTTCTGATTTTTTACCAGACACCAAAGCAAGAATATTGAATGTACCCGAAAAACTAATTTTGAAATTACACGCGATTCCGTCAAGAAAATTACCAATTAACAATAATGCAGAAACTACCATGACCAGCAGACCAAGTTCTCCAAAATTTAATTCCGAGTCATATATTGCAGGCGTTTTCGAATCGTTTGAAGAGAATTTGGAACATAATTTCGAAATCGATACAAGTCGAGATTTAACAGAAAAAGAATCAGAAAGTGAAACCAGTAAGATAATAATGCTTAAAAAAGAAAACGAGTTGCTGAAGAAGGAACTTACAAAATTGCGGCAAACTTTGGAACATACTTCACTGAAATTAAAGTTAAGCAGGAATAAAATAAGATCTTTGGAAACTCAAAAGAAACAATTAGTAAGAAAATTACATTCTCCCGAATACAATGCGAAAAAAGAGACTAAATATAAACAGGCTTTGGGTAAAGTTTTCACAAACTCTCAAATACAGTTGTTGACGCAACAAAAGCGAAGGGTGGTGTGGAAATCGAATGATATGGCGGTAGCTTTTTCAATTAGGTATTTGAGTCAAAGGTGTTATTTATATTTGAGAAATACCCTAAATTTTCCTCTGCCTGGTTTATCCACTTTGCAAAGTTGGGCATCAAAATTTGACTTGAAACAAGGTGTTTTAAAACCAGTATTCCATTTTTTGAAAATTGCTGGTCAGACAATGTCTGAGGTTGACAAATTGGTTGTTCTTTCTTTCGACGAAGTTAAAATTGCTAGTTGTATTGAATATGATGCAAAACATGATAAATGTATGGGGCCTTACAGTCAAATGCAAGTAATAAATGCGCGTGGGCTTTTTAGCCACTGGAAACAACCAATATTTGCAGATTTTGACACTCAGATTACACCAGATATATTAAGTAATGTTATTTCCAAATTATATGAAATTGGATTTAATGTTGTTGCATGTGTTAGTGATTGCGGCGGAGGAAATTTGGGATTACTAAAAAAATTAAAAGTTGATTATGAAAATGTATACACCAAGCATCCTTCCAGTGGTAGAAATATATATTTTTTTGCTGATGCACCCCATTTGCTTAAACTGATAAGGAATTGGTTATTGGACACTGGTTTTAAATTTGGAAATCAAATGATAACAAAGGAGCCTCTTGAGGAATTACTAAATCTACAAAAAACAGAAGTCAACAGTTGTTTTAAATTGACAAACGAGCATATAACTTGTGAAAATTTTAGAAGGCAAAATGTTGCTTTAGCAGCCCAACTTCTTTCGCATACTACGGCCACAGCAGTAAAGCGTTACCTAAATTCAGATGTGTCAAATTCTACAAGTTATTTTATTGATTTGATTAATAAATGGTTTGATGTAATGAATTCGCACATACCCCAGAATCAGATTCCTCAAAAAGCTGCATATGGAATTTACCTAGACGAACAAAATAGAATTTTACAGGAAGTATATAAAGTCATCTTTGAAATGCGATGTGTTGGTAAAAGAGTTTTACAAATTTTTCAGAAAGGTATGCTTATGTCTATAAAATCTCTTCAGTTACTTTTTGACGATATGAAAACAAATTATTCAATGAGTTATATATTAACACACAGACTAAATCAGGACGTTCTGGAAAACTTATTTTCACAGTTGCGAACTCGTGGAGGATTGAATGACCATCCAACACCTTTAAATGCTTTTTACAGAATGAAAATGATAATTTTGGGAAAATCAGCACAATTTGGAAAAAACACAAACACCACAGATACCAGCGGAGACGAATATATTGTTGCTCAAGTTCTGCAACAATGCGATATGGCAAATTCAGGAGATGATAATTCCAGTGAAAGTACCAGCCCGGAACTAGCACATTGGCAGTTGGGCACACAAGGTAGCACAGAATGTGACAAGATGGAAACTGATGGAATTCAATATTTAGCGGGGTGGATAGCAAAAAAATTAAAGAAAACACATCCCACTCTAGGTAATTTCACATATTGTAGTCAAAATGACAAAGAAGTTGGTGATGAGTCCGACTGGGTTCAGCATTTGTCTTTTGGGGGGATAATGAAACCAACAAAAGAATTGCAGAATATCGTTGACCGTTTAAATGTTTCTTTTAATGCTTTTATGGGCGATGGGACAAAATCTGGTAAAAAACACATTACCAAAGCTATTCAAAATTATATACACCTAATAAATCCAGATGTGGACAAAGCAATCATACAGGCCTTCGTTAAACAACGACTTTTTATTAGAATAAATTATTTAAATGCACATAAAGAAGTAAGAAGCAATTTAGGTTTAAAAAGAAGTGCCAGCTCTAGAAAAACCTGTAACAAATTAAGAAAAATATGTTGTTAGTTCTTTTTATATTATATTCGCTCGTTAATCTTGTTATAACTTTGATTTGGCACAATCTTTAACACCAATACTATTGTTCATTTACCAATAAAGATTACAAATTTTCTTGCATCCGTGATTATTGTGGAGAATGGAATAACGGATTTCTAAAATTCTCAAGATGACGTCACAAGCCAACTCGAAATCTGAATAGATAAAATTTCGTTCTAGACAACCTTTTAACCAAAATGTCACTTTGACAGACCTTGCATTGTCGTAAAGTCACTAGATACAATAAGTAGCGCAATCGTCCGCCATGTTTGGGAGTTTTAAAGCGGAAAATTCAAAATGAGATGTCTCAAACATTTATTTCACTTTCTGCTTGCTGCAAGTGAAATTGCTGTTGTCCCTAAGATAAAAATCTTTGATTTCATCAAAATGAGGAAAATTAGTAAAAAAATGACTGAAAAAGAACCAGAGCATAATGTGAATTGGACAATAACACAGAATATGTAATGGAAAATTATTTATTTACAGAAGCTCGCATTGCCATACTGCGGCTACTTTGCGTCGAAATATTACAATTTGGTTTTTTATGTTTGTTATTCAACAAGAAATAGACCCGACACTTAAAAAATAATTTTACAATTTTTTCAAAAATGTCATGACAATTCGGAATGCTATCAGGACACATAATAGTATATTACATGTTGTGTTGGTAAAGGATATCTTTACAAGCCAAGCGATAATTGTTTGACCGAGACGGTACGTCGAGGTCAAACAATTATCGCGAGGCGTGGAAACTTTACCAACGAAACATGTATACTATTTTATTCACAATAATTAGACTTAAGATAATTAAAATAAAAAGTAATTTTAAATTTTAAAATAAATTTTTTATAAACTGTCATAATTTCAATCAAAGCCATCTATCGACCAAAAGAAATTTTAGTAAGGTTTCATTCTTCGCCGCTAGATGGCGATGTATGCGCTCAGTATTTTAAAATTAGAAAATATTTAATTCCATTGTAATTATTAAATATAAAATACGGAAAAATAAAAATAAAACTAATATTAAATAAAAAATATGTTTTTAGCGTTAAATATATTTATAAAAACTCAAATTTAAATCGGATAAAACGTCCTGTTTTAAATTATTCAGAAAAAACAGTTGGCCATAACTTTACACGTCAGTTTTACAGACATGTAAAGGAAATTGTTAACCACTTTGGTGTTGCTATAGCAATAGCTTACTTTCCAAGGTTTTTATAACATATGAAATGTACATATTGCAATATGATTGTGAATAAAAGTATTTATAGCATTGCTTATAAATTCATCTAAAATTAATCTATTTTCTAAAATGTCATCTTCATGAGCTCTAAAACTAAGTTCTATATTAAATATGCAATCATATAATGATAATTTAGGATATACTAAAATGTTAGATTTATATTCTCTCAATTTAGTAAATCTAGTTAAAACTGTAACTTCATCTGGAACCTCCTGTGCTGCTTTATAACAATTAGCGCATATTGCATAATGCTTTTTTATTTTATGTAAAACAGCACCTAACAAATAATATAAGCCGGCCTGCACTGCATCATTTTCATAACTACTGATTTTGGAATGACTTACAAATTGGTAACGCATAGGTTACGAACTGACGCGTGACGACAACTAAGAAACTTCAGGTTAAAATCCCTGGTTAAAATCACAGGTTAAAATTAAAGTCTCTATAATTACCTAGGAACTTTAGTTCAAATTATGTCACATGTCCAACTGTCAAAAAAAATTGTCAAACGGCAGCCATGTTTGGGATTTCGATAGCTATCTTTTTCTATCTTATAGGCCTAATTGATTGCGCTACTTATTGTATCTAGTGACTTTACATTGTCGCTTAGCTTCCTATCTTAATCCTATCTAATCTTTGATACTATATTATAGACGCAAAATAGAAAAAGATATGTATTTCAATACTGGAAACAGTAACATTTAATTTTTTAAAGTTGATATCACTGCTCAACAGCTTTTTTTAAAATGTCAAACTTATTTAGGGGAGCGACGGCTAATGGCGCTCAGGGGACAATTGCGCTCACTCATTTCAAACAAAATCCGTGCTTTAATCGGATTTGTGTACAGCGCACCATCTTATATTAAAGTAGTGCAAGCGTGTTCTGAACGCTCCACGTTGTTTGCAGTCGAGATATTCGAGTGGTGAGAATTAATGTGTTTTGTATAGTGCAGTTATAATCTGACCTGCTATTTCAATAAAGGTTTGTAAATCATTTTATATTATTTTTCAATTAACTAAAAATTGTTGTTAATTTAATGTAAAAGTTGTAAATTTTACAAATGCAAGCAAAGAAAATCCGGTTCTTCTTATCGTGGATAATCACGCCAGTCACTGCTCTTTAAGCATTTATAACTTTTGTCGGAATAATGGCGTAACTATGTTAAGTATTCCTCCTCATACTTCACATCGACTCCAGCCACTGGACCTAACTTTTTTTGGGCCACTAAAAAAAGCCTACAACATGGAGTGCGAATTGTTCATGAAAAGTCATGCATATGAGAGAATCACCAACACTGACTTACCTGGATTATTCACTAAGGCGTATCTTAAAGTAGCTGTAGCTGAGAAAGCAGTAAAGGCATTTGAAATTGCTGGAATATTTCCAATGAATCCTAATATATCGAGTGTTGTTTTAAATTTGACGTCGAAGGCGGCTATGGGTAGTTGATTGTGAACGGATCTTGATCGTATTAATAAATGTCATTGTCAAAACGTTTAAATTACTCACGTGTTTAAATAATTCACAATCGACTATTCACAGCCTACATTGACGTCAAATTTAAAAAAACACTCGATATTTGGTGATCTAGATTATTCAGTATTCAGCGAACCTGATAAGGAATCCACAAACAATTTAGACGGAGAGCCAGCGACAAAAATAGTTACGTCATTTCATTAAGAAAATTTTTGATGCCATTGTACTGTCTTAACATAGGTAAACTTTAATTGGAAGTTCTGCCACATATCAGTGGTGGAGAGAGTAGTGGGAGAGAGTGAAAGGGTTGAAAAATATTAATACAAAAACGTGATATAAGTAAAGCTGATGTTTGGTGTGATGACGGTAAATAATATTTTATGTAATATATTACAATGGCAGACAGTCTAGTCTAGTCTAGTCTTTAGTTTTCTACCGAGTCGGGCAATAGCGTTCATTGGATACCCTCAAAAAAATATAATTTATGACTTACATTCTGTTTTAAATACAAATTCATAAACAAATATAGTTACTATACATGCAAGTCAAATGTTTCGCGAAGACAGAATGGAAAAAGTAGTTTTGGTTCGCTAAGAATGTGAGTTTTTCTTTAGGTGAGCGCCATTAGCCGTCGCTCCCCTACGCTATAAATTTTTAACGAAATGTTTAACAAAAACAAATGCAGAATTAGAATTTTTAGTGTTGCCAACTGTCAAACTACTTAACAAAGTATCCCTAACAAATTTTATTTACAACTAAGTTATTTTTTTAAATGATTACAAATTAACGCAAATAGAAAAGATTGTATAAACTATTCGTTTCATAAGACGTTTTCGAGCACGCATTCAAATGGACCTGTTTGAATCATTTACTAATAAACAAGAATTTTTGTTATTGTGTAAATCAGAGTACTATTTTTTTATTTAAAATTAAATAAAAAAAATGATTAAAATCGGTTTAAAATGATAAATTTTAGCGTTTTGGATTGGGTTTTATCTATATAATTGATTTCCAGTGGAGGGGCAGTCGCCCCCTGTTTCATCTTGGCTACGCCCATTTTTTGGACTCTGTTATCGATTATACCGTTCATTTTTTGTGCGAAATCGCCCTTTAATTTAGGCCACTCAAAGTACACCGCGATATTCTCAAGACAAACATTTTTTTATCAACAAACCAGATTACAATAACACGTTATCACTTTATTCTGAACGGCTTGTGTATTTATTAAGTAGCGGAAACTATTCAAATGCTCCTTTTATGGAGGACACTAGGTAGACATGTTTAAAACATTTTGAGACAGTGGCGTAACTATCATGTGTCAGTTCGGGGCAAAGTCCCGGGGCCCGGCGACTTTGGGGGGCCCATTGCGATACATGAAAAGACTAGAAAAAGAGACTTTTAAAATAAAAAAAGAGTATAAATAATATCGAAGTATTTGTTGCTAAGTTGATATATTTATTATTTATCATTCGTGTATAAGAGTAGTTGTTTTAATAATTTATTTTTAATCTTGTTTTTAATTTTACTTTTGTGTTACTGAATTACTGACTGAGTTATGTTTCTTATTCTTAGGATGAATTTCACAAAATGTAGTGAATAGAAAGTTATGCTGTATAGTTTTATTTGTTAAATCGTAAGCTAGCATAGTTTAGTTACTGAACAAGACATTTTGGTTACCAAACACCGATAAACTGATCCTCATTAATTGAAGCTAGTTAGTTAGTTAAACAATTAAAGAAATATTAAACAAATATCTATTCGTTCACTCTGTCAGAATCAACATAATATTTTCCTTCTCCCCTTTACGTAAGTCGTTTAGTATTTTGACGAAACAACTGCAACCGAAAGTGAAATATGCAAAGTGCAAAAGTGCTCGTTGCTAGGTACGAAAGTAGCACTTACGTGACCAGAACAAAAGAGTGAATTATATCAATTATATAATATAATTGATATAATTATATAATATAATAAAACTATATAATTTTTACGCGAAAAAATCCGTTGTTTGAAAATGTTGACAGGTCGCTAGGTGGTTTCCAAACCTCGGCTGTCCCCCTTGGTCCTTAAGGTTTCTCCTTGGCAGAAGATTTTACTTATGCATCTCGCAATGTAAATAACTTTTGGTAGTTTTAACTAATACTTAACTGCACATTAATTTAATAATATTAACAATTTGGTTCTAAAAGTTATATTAGAAGCCTAAAAGTTAATACAGCGGTTCTCAACCTTTTTAGTAAATTAGAACTCAACTTTTCATTACAGTTTTTGAAGCCCTAATATCGTTTTCGATATCTATTTTCCTTTTACTGCTGATACGCGACTACAAGGCTAAAGCTTGGCAACATTGTCGCCCCCAACGTATTTCTCGCGTTTTCACGAGAAGTTCCGATCTGCGTCGCACATTCTAAAGATGCCCTGCTAGTATAAATACTGTTGCATTTAACGTGTTGCTTATAGTATGTATTTACCTATTTTTGAGTGTGACATTTTATTTTTGTATTTATTAACAGAATGTATCTTTTCTTATTTTGGTTTCAATAATAAGCTTTTTCGAATATTTTGTCGTTTTTCATGTCTTCGCGTCCCCCTTTTGTTACTTTGCGTTTCCTTAAAAGGGCGCGCCCCACAGGTTGAGCATCACTGAGTTAATAAGTGTTTTGGCAAATATCTATAAATCTGTCGTCGCTGGTTCTTGGTTAAAATCATGAAATGCTTAAATGAACATAAAAACAACAATAAAAGGCTGTAAACTATTACTAGTAATAGAGAAAACAACTCAAACTGTGGCGTAAACTTACTAAAACTGTACTTCACCTTAACCACACACACTTTTAATCGTTCTGGACACGTGTTTCAACAGCTAAGCTGTCATCTTCAGCAGTCATTGAAAAACTAAAATCTAACCTCATTATACACACAGAATTTCACGGCTCGTCGGTAATCGGTCAAGCTTGACTAACCGTCAAGCTTGACTGATTACTGGAGCAATTCTAAAAGACTGGAAATTAATAGGACCTATATCAGAGTTATTACCAGAGATTACCGACGAGCCGTGAAGTTCTGTAGGTATAAGGGATTAGATTTTTTAGATTTTAGTTTAGTTTTTCAGTGTCTGTTGAAGATGACAGCCTAGCTGTTGAAAGAAGTGCCCAGAGCGATTAAAAGTGTGTGTGTGGTGAGGGTGAAGTACAGTTTTATTACTAGTAATAAGAATACATACCAATGTCTTATTATTAAGATTTTATTTAAAATCTTTCTCTTTTTTCCGAGCGTGTGGGGGCCTAATGATTAGCTTGCCCCGGGGCCCAATGCCGTCTTGTTACGCTACTGTATTGAGATCATTATCAACAAAATATTAGCCAATCGAGATGGCTCGGATAGTAAGTATATAACTTGTATAGATTCTCTCTGCGATGATAAAATAGACAAGTCAAGCAAATACTCGCATGGAAAGTCTAACATAGCAACTCATACGTGATAAATCCACAGTGAGAAGAAGCCATCTAAAGCTAAATATCAGCTAACTAAATTAAATAACTAATAATCTGCAATAATAATGCCTATTACATAAGTGGTAGTAGCAATTTATTATTATTATTAGAATATGATATCATTGACTGATATACTGATAATAAACTGAACCTTAAATAAAAACTGATATAACAATATCAGACCCTCAACTATTACATACTAATTACCAGCTAATCAATAAAGCAGCACATGAGAGCAAATCAGATTGGTATAGTCACAGCAAACTTTGTGAAAACTTCCTAGGTACCAATTCATTTTGTAACCTCAGAAGTATCTATGTCAAGTCCCAATACGGGATGCACAACAAATTGAATTAATACATCAGAAATTACGAAAAAATCCACCTGAAAGCGTCTCCAACCACAACAGGTTTTGAAAAAGTTAACGCGAAGATTCTCAGAAATTATTTTATCTTTCTGGTCAGAAATTAGCTCTCAGCTAGTAAAGACGTTAAGTTTACTAACAAAACCACATACAGGGTATTATGAAATCAGTACCTAATAATGGATTAATAAAAGAATACTTGTTCAAATCCTATTCGGTTATTTTAATCATATGGTCTGCAGTTAAAAAATGCGATTAACTTCATTTTCTGCAACTGGCCCTAAGACACAGCTAGTTCATATACCTTAATTGGATGTAAAATTATTGAAATGTGTGAAAACAAAAGTACTAGGTATGTGTATGTTGCGATTAGTGTTAGTAAATTGTATGTGGCTTATGCAGTAGGTATAATTGATTTATTTGTATATGACTCGGAGTAGGCTATAATTTTATATTTTAGATCTATACTTACAGGTTAAGTACCTGTCATTTACCTTGATTTAATTTAATGTAATAGTAAAACATCAACAGAAACCATTTTCTCAATAAAACTATTTTTACTTAACATTTTCTAACTGCAATTATTATTAACTTTGTATAATTAAATTAGATTCATTAAATTAATGAAAGTCAATTATTAAATTATTTAGAATTTTTTGTTAGCAAGTGGTCCACCTGAATTATACACACTATAAAAATGAGGTGATATCGGGACCTACTAAAAAAATCAACTATAGTATGAATTGGTCGGAGAAGAACTAATCATGGCCAACCCTTACCAAAAAAAATACTGGTTGGCAACTTCTGAAAATATTGAGGACTGGAAAAATGCGAATATACACGTGCCTCTTATAATTAATTTTTCAATTCTGCAGTAAAGAAATATGTTCCGGTCATTTATTTGTAATTGATGTTAAAGTTTTACATATTATGCTATGCATACGAGTCATAAAAATAGTAAATACGTAATCATGACAGAAAGGGTCGTTGCCCTACGAATTTATTGATTGCGGTATCTCTTCATTTGATTTTGATTCATGTTATTAATCTACGTAGTATAATTTACTTTTACAGAAAAAATAAAATAACTGCCTCAGTTTAATAGTCTCCACAATTATAGAAAAATCTCTAATGTTTTAGTTGCACTAGCATCTTTAAATTCTGCATTTTAAAAGACTGGCAATAGCTTTGAATTGCTTGTTTAATGTTTGTGGAGTTTGGCAGTTCTTAATTCAAGGTTAAAGGTAAAAATGCAAAAAATATTAATAATGACAACTATTTAGTTATGTTTTATCCGTGATCAGCTTTCTAACTTAGCGACGGATATGACGTCACACTGGCCGCCATTAAACACCACCTAAATCTGCTTTTCTCACAAACTCCGACAAATACGAAGAAGGGAATTACATTTTATAAGTATTCGTTTGTTTAAATTATTAAATATAAAATTTATATTCAAAGATTTATGGCCGGTTTCACAAAGCTTCATTAAGTTCTAACTAACTTAATCATAATTACATTTGAAAGTAGATGATTATGTTCCTTCGTACAATTTTATATTCTAAGCTTTCTAACTACAAACACCATCCATATTTTCATATTCGATTCCACAGTAAATTATATTAACTGTTCAAATAGTTTTCTATCCTAGACGGCTATGGAATGTCAACAGATTTGTTTGCAAGATTGGCAAAAGTTTTTGAAAAAATATTAGTTGTAATTGATTTACCACTTGTTTGTCTTACCAATGATTCCAGGGAAGACACTATATAAGAACTGAGTAAATTGAGGAGTCTAAACTCTCAAAAAGAATTCTAATAACAAATTATTATTAAAAATGTAGTGGTTGTTTTCATCTGTCACAATATTATATTATATTAGTGTGTGTTATCTTCCATTATTTTGAAACTTTTGCAAAAATATTTCCGTTCAAATTAATGTTCAAAGTTCAAAGCATGAGAATCTCACAAATCTCTGCAACTACTGTAAGCCTAGAATTTTCCTATCTTAGTTGGGATGAGGGGGGAATAAGTTATCTTACTTAATTCTCATTTTAGACTCAATTATCGGCGGTAAAAAGAGTGAACAGTTTTACTGAGTTTCTGAAATGATTAAGCATCTTGATTATTACTATTAGTTAAAATTGGTAAAAATACTATTTAAGCTTGGCAGTTTTTAATTCGATTCGATTATTAAAATTAAACAGAATCTTTTCAAACAGAATAATTTCGATTTCGATAACAGTTACATGTATTTTTTAGGGGTTGGTAGTATTTCTAGGAAATACTCAAACTGTTTTCTAGTTGTCAAATTTGACAATTGAAAATACCCAAGGTTAAGATTTATACCATGACCTACTACATTCCCTAGAACTACAGTTCTAAAGAATCATTATTTTTAAAAGTAAAGAACTACCTACTTGTTTGCTGTCCTTGTCTCATACATGTATATATTCTACTAACTTTCTCGCTTGCATACATTTTTATTGTTAATCAAAAAAATCTTAAAACTGAGACGATAAATTTTAAATTTTGATATGTATATATAAGTTTTGTATCATTTACGTGTAAATGTAAGCTTTTAATGTAATTATTTTATCTTAAAAAAATTTCTTCTTATTTAACATTTTACATAATTAAGTAAATAAATAACCCAGGTCAATGACCGTCTAAAATGTATGTTTTCATTCTCATTTTATCAAACGATCATAAGAAAGCCTTTTATGAATATTTTTCATTCATGTTTTAAGGGTGAGCGTTGTATAGTTACATTTTTATAGCGTGAGTTTGGGGAGCTCTAAATTGGAATAGTAAATTGTTATGGCATGACAGACATGGTGAAAATACACATACACAGAACATGTTTATACTTACAAGAAATACAAACACGAACTGCAGCAACAGGGTTGTAATTAATTAATTATTAATTTAGAAGGTATTAACATCACTATTCACATTGCCAGAAGAATTATTTTGTCGACTAAATTAATATCTGATACTGGAAATAACTAAAACCTAGTTGTAAATATCACAGATCAATTATTAATGTTAATTTTAAATGAAATTTGTTGAAAGAGTTTAGATTTCTGCCATGATGTTTAATTAATTTTCATTTAACTGTAGTGGCAACAATCAAACACTTAAAATAATAAAGTGCCGGGAAATTCAAATTGTCGTCCTGACAAATAAAAATTAAAATAAAAGAAAATAATTAAACGAGACTAAATTACATTTAAAATAAATATGCGTTTCTAATTTATAACATTATCTTGCTAAAGAAACAATCTTAGAAATCATCCCCTATTGTAAAAAGAAATTCTACCGAAGCTTGAAAAGTGTCTCCCCAGCTTTTTCGTATTTTTCTTCCCAATTTTGATAAATAAAGTGCCAGATCACTGCGCCGCAGCTCTAGTTAGAAAATAATCAAAGCAATATAGTAATTTGTACAACTTTCTGACGCAAAGTTGTACTATATAAGTAAGTTATGTCAGAAATGTGGGTTTAGATTAATAAAACACCAAATAATACTTAATTTTAATTGCTTACGAGTAAAAACGAAGTCCGGTTTAGCTGGCTCCTGTCGTCTTTTATTCATAGGCAGCTTTTCATTCTCCATCTTCCATTTCTTCAAACATTGCGGCTCGTGAATATAGATGGAATTAGGACTGAATAATCTTCCACAGAGATAACAAGGAAACATATTCGGTCGTTTCGGCGAAGCAGATTTCTCAAGTCTTACGTTTTGATCCGATACATCCGAATTTGGGGTGGATGTTCGGGAGACCCCTGCGTAATTGCAGATGTTTTCATTGCAGCAGAACATATTAATTTGTTAATTTAACAGCAATTTAGATTAATCAATGCCAAAAATATGGATATTTTCTATGTATTTAAATTTGACTACATCTATGAGATATTTGACAAGTTGTCATGTGAAAAAAAATCAATAATCATACCTGGCTTTGAAGGATATGGTTGTCGTTTTCCTGGCGGTAGTTGTTCGTTTTGCTGCTCCCATCTTCTAACGCATTGAGGTTCGTGAATTTTTATTGACTTTTTGCCAAACATGCGACCGCATACTGAGCATTGGATGCTGGATGGCGGTGCTGAAGGAGATGAAGGTGACGTTATAGGGCTTGGTGAGAAGTTGTTGTTATTGGTTTCGTTGCTATTATCCAGTGGGGGTTTGGCCTGCGACAGAAGGGAAATGTTAATAGAAACAGAAATAACGAAATAAAACATAAAGATTGTAATTACCATGAAGAATAGTAACAGCGTGTCTTAAAGTTGTATAATAAAAGTAGTTTTGTAAATCTTCTTTTTAAACTAAATCAATTCTTAAAATAATATTTATTGACATTATAGCCACTAATGGATTTTATTGAAGACTATAAAGTGTACAAGTTAGTTGATAAGGTTGAGTTTTGATTCTTTTTAAATATAAATGGTATCCTAAAAACTTTTGTATGTTATGCGTCGGTTATGCGGGCTCGGTCGCTGTAAATGCTCGGCTAACGCCTCGCATTTATATAGTCCGACCTCACCCTTAAATACTTGTTTAGAAGACTTATGACATAAATAACAATTATATTTAACACTAACAAAAAATGCGTAATATAGTCAACCTATATAGATATATAAAATAAACTTTATTGATAAGTATTGTTACTCTTAATAAAGATAAAAACTGTATTCCATATTTATAGTTAGTATGTTAGTTGTATCCATAGTTTCCTAACAGAAACCTATTAGGAAACCTTAATAGAAGCCCTATTTAGACTATAAATATAAAAGCTTAATCAGCTTTGTCCAAACACAAAATTATATTTATTCGTATATATAGTTCTTCATTACCCTTTGACATTTATAAATAAAAATAATTTCTAAATATTTATTACCAGAATCTCGATAAAAATCTAAATTGGTATTCACTTATCTATCATGTGTAATATACATAAATGTATAAGAGGAATATATATATCGTAGGTTATAGTCTATTTCATTTTATTGCATTGAAATCGGTCCGTAACAAGCAAAATATATATATCCCAGTTCGCCTAAAATCAGTATTAATGAAGAATGAATATTCTTCAATAATATTTTAATAGTAGTAACATTTCTAGCTAGCTTTGACCATTATTTTTATTTTACCTTTTGACATTTTGACCTTATTTTTTTTATTTTACGTCGCCGATTTTATTATAATCCTGCCGCCTCAGTGAGACGTAAGCCCGCGATTTTTGGAATACGAGTCGTGCAGTCACACCACTCGTCAAGCATATTTAAAAACTACTGTAACAAATACATCCTAATCGGCCATAAAAGCCTGTAATGGTCCTTGGAGTCTCAACACTATCAGATCCAGTTCGGTTTACACAGCTAAATTCTGATAAAATTTATAGAACAACATATAGGCAACCAAGAAAACACGTATAAAGCGTTATTGCCTACTTTGAAAAGGAACATCTATTAAAGTAGTAAAGTAATTAAGAGAAAAAATTGTTTTAAATTCAAGCTAGCAAAGTATTTTTATCAATAAAGAAAAACAGTATTTCGCCATTTATCAAAAAAGTCTAGAAACAAAGCTTACTTTGCACCAGTGTAAAACAGCTTGATTCAAACCAAGCAAATTACAGAATTTCAAACATAAAAAACGAAGTATAATAAATTATTGTAGTTGTAGCTGCAAGCATTGGCTTTCCAGAATTTCAAGTAGAACACCCCCAGCCACTTGTTTCTTTATTTGCGAAGGCATTTCTTTTTTGATCTTGAACCATATACACGGTAGTTAACATTATAAACTGTGTGCAGTCATATAAGACGTCGTATATACCTTATCGCTGCCTATAAAATAACTCTGATAATATATTCAAAAACTTATCTTAATAATTGTTTTAATTCAAAGTAATGTATGATAATGTATAATCATAAAAGACAATGCACCATAACACGTGTGGAATCCAAACAAAGGATTCAAGGGTATATAAACACCGCATTTTGTCAGATACTTCAGTTCGAGTCGCGACGAGTTCAGGAACTTCGAAACTGGCATCCAGGGATGTTGTTTACCTAGCTCTCCGAACTAAACTTAGAAGCCTTAGAAACTGTCATCCAGGGATGTTGTTTACTTAGGTTTTCTGAGTATTATTACCAGTTTAATGTTGAAACTGTATAGTGTTTATGTTATTACGCAAGTGCATATTGTATAATTAACAACGAATAATTGTATTGTACTTAACAGTAAACTCTTCATAACTTGAATTCCGTCTTTTGTGTTGTTGAATAATGAATTATTTTAAAAACACTTTTTAACGTTAAGAAAAGTTAATAATAATCATTAAAAAAAGAAAATTCCTATATACCATCGTTCTCGTACTTCTATGCTTTTGGAGAAAAACAGCATCGAAGTTCAGTCCAATGTTTTCAAATTGAATAGTAAGAATGTACACGACACATATTTTGAAGTTCAAGAAGATAAACAATACTATTTGGCTTCTCAAATGTGCATAATAGCAGATAATAAACGATAAATCAGAAATAAATTTCTACGTACCGTTTTGTTATTATTATTATTTCAATGAACACAAACACAGCTGCGCAACTTCATTGTGGTATTACATTTCATCTTTCAGTTACATTTATTCTGGAAGTTAAAATTTATTCTTTACTCCTTTTGCGATCAACTGCGCCATGAGAGGTGCGATTAAGTGTAAAATGGAAAATGAAATAAAACAAATATGTTATATTTGTTAGATTTTATATATATATACTATATAATATTTAGAATGCAAATTCATATAGAAAAATTTATCATCGACTCTGCTGGGACTCGAACCCAGGACCCTACACTGTCTAGGTGGTATCTCTACCAACTGAGCTACAGAGTACGACTACCAGCACAGCGAGAAATTTTCCATATGAATTAGATGTTTAAGCAGACATACAAAGTAACTAGATATATTGTTTTTAATATTATTAATGAAGATCAGCAAGTCGCATGACAACAACATCAACATTCAAAGTATCTAGATTATTTTTAATCATTCCGAAAGGAAATTAATTATACATAAATTTTAGTTGAAATTTATATTATATATATATATATATATATATATATATATATATATATATATATATATATATGATACTTCACTACTTTTCCGGGTTTCACTCCGCGTATTCACTATTCGGCTCCTAGAGGAACCAGACAATGGTTGACGACGTTTCGGCAAGATCACACTTGCCATCTTCAGGTCACTTCTAACTTCCTTCTGCTTCGCGTGGTTACACGATGTAGACTGTAGACGATGTAGACGATGTAGACAGTCTACATCGTGTAACCACGCGAAGCAGAAGGAAGTTAGAAGTGACCTGAAGATGGCAAGTGTGATCTTGCCGAAACGTCGTCAACCATTGTCTGGTTCCTCTAGGAGCCGAATAGTGAATACGCGGAGTGAAACCCGGAAAAGTAGTGAAGTATCATATAATATCCGCGGAAACTTAAAATGTAACATATATATATATATATATATATATATATATATATATATATATATATATATATATATATATATATATATATATATATATATATATATATATATGAATAGAAAGAGTAATGCGCGTATATAAACATATAACAAAGGGATAATAATGGGAATTCGCGCAATAGATTTATAAGAGAAAGTTAGTTGCAGCCGTATACACGTGTTTCGCACTTATTAGTGCTCATCAGTACGGCATAGCAGATAGAAGAAATAAAATTTATCTATTTATTTATATATTTATTTATATATTTATTCTTCTATCTGCTATGCCGTACTGATGAGCACTAATAAGTGCGAAACACGTGTATACGGCTGCAACTAACTTTCTCTTATAAATCTATTGCGCGAATTCCCATTATTATCCCTTTGTTATATGCTTATATACGCGCATTACTCTTTCTATTCATATTGATATGTTTTGGGATTAGGTTGTCTCACGGTAGTGGCTATAGCTACTTCCGTAGTGACGTTTGTTGTTGTATTGAAAACTCAATATCTTCGAGCCGAAATTACAAATGTGTGGTTGGCTATTATCTGTGAAACCTTGTGTTATACATTGTTTCTAGTTTGTTGCATAAATTTTATTTCTTCTATCTGCTATGCCGTACTGATGAGCACTAATAAATGCGAAACACGTGTATACGGCTGCAACTAACTTTCTCTTATAAATCTATTGCGCTAATTCCCATTATTATCCCATATATATATATATATATATATATATATATATATATATATATATATATATATATATATATATATATATATATATATATATATATGATTTTACATTAAATAATATTTAGAATGCAAATTCATATAGAAAAATTTATCGACTCTGCTGGGACTCGAACCCAGGACCCTCCACTGTCTAGGTGGTATCTCTACCAACTGAGCTACAGAGTACGACTACCAGCATAGCGAGAAATTTTGCATATGAATTAGATGTTTAAGCAGACATACAAAGTTACTAGATATTTTTTTTCTATATGAATTTGCATTCTAAATATTATTTAATGTAAAATCATTATTCAACTTAACAAAAATTAATTTCAACTAAAAAAAAAAAAAAAAAGAAAATATATATATATATATATATATCTATATCAATGATTAGAAGTAATAATGCGCGTAGAGATATACAAGAAAGAGTTATAATAATGGGATATTGCGCAACAGAGAAGAAAGAAAAAATAAAAAAAAAATAAAAAATAAGTTGCAGCCGTCTACACGTGTTTCACACTTATTAGTGATCATCAGGACGGCATAGCAGATGGAATAAATATAAAAGCAACTAGCTCAGAAAGATGTAACAACACAAGTTTTCACATTTGCAGTATCGGCTTGAAGACACTGAGTTTTCCGTCCTGATGATCACTAATAAGTGTGAAACACGTCTAGACGGCTGCAACTTATTTTTTCTTTCTTCTCTGTTGCGCGATATCCCATTATTATAACTCTTTCTTGTATATCTCTAGGCGCATTATTACTTCTAATCATTGATATTATACTTTGGGATTGGTTGTCTCACGGTAGTGGCTTTGGCTGCCTCCGTAGTGACGTTTGTTGATGCACTGAAAACTCAGTGTCTTCAAGCCGATACTGCAAATGTGCGGTTGGCTGCTATCAGTGAAACCTTGTGTTGTTACATCTTTCTGAGCTAGTTGCTTTTATATTTATTCCATCTGCTATGCCGTCCTGATGATCACTAATAAGTGTGAAACACGTGTAGACAGCTGCAACTTATTCTTTCTTTCTTCTCTGTTGCGCGATATCCCATTATTATAACTCTTTCTTATATATATATATATATATATATATATATATATATATATATATATATATATATATATATATATATATATATATATATATATATATATATATATATATATATATATATATATATATATATATATATATATATATATATATATATATATATATATATATATATATATATATATATATATATATATATATATATATATATATATATATATATATATATATATATATATATATATATATATATATATATATATATATATATATATATATATATATATATATATATATATATATATATATATATATATATATATATATATATATATATATATATATATATATATATATATATATATATATATATATATATATATATATATATATATATATATATATATATATATATATATATATATATATATATATATATATATATATATATATATATATATATATATATATATATATATATATATATATATATATATATATATATATATATATATATATATATATATATATATATATATATATATATATATATATATATATATATATATATATATATATATATATATATATATATATATATATATATATATATATATATATATATATATATATATATATATATATATATATATATATATATATATATATATATATATATATATATATATATATATATATATATATATATATATATATATATATATATATATGATACTTTACCACTTTTCCGGGTTTCACTCCGCGTATTCACTATTCGGCTCCTAGAGGAACCAGACAATGGTTGACGACGTTTCGGCAAGATCACACTTGCCATCTTCAGGTCACTTCTAACTTCCTTCTGCTTCGCGTGGTTACACGATGTAGACTGACGTCTTGTTGCAGCGGTTGGTCTTTATATACGGTTACGGTGTTGCGCATGGTTGCGGTCGGCTGGTTTTTGGCGCGGCTGCGTGTCATTGGTCTCGCTTGATCCGGTGGCTTTCTCTCGCTTTCCCTTTTATCGTTCTGCTGTGCTGGTTTTCGCTTCTTGACGGTGATACTGGTTATAGCTGGTTTCCAAGCTGATGGTAGTCGCTGTGTATCGTCCCTGGTATTAAGATTGTTCGGACGTTTCTCGATCTCAATGGCTTCTCTTATGGTTCGTCGGGTCTTATGTTGTATATTCGCTAAAACTTTTGTATTTTCGAAATCTATGTTATGAGATGTACCACTTACATGTTGTGCTAGTGAAGACGTTCTCTCATTTTTGTTGACTGCATTTCGGTGTTCTTCTCTTCTTACTTGAATTCTTCTGTTGGTCTGCCCTATGTAGGATTCCCCGCAGTCTTTACATGGGATCTCGTATACTCCTTGGCTTTCTAGTGGTATTTTTGTTTTTGCAGATGGTAGCATGTTTCCAATCTTTTTATCGGTGTTGAAGATGGTATCGATGTTGTGTTTTCTCAGCACTCTACTTATTTTGTCCGTGGTCCCTTTGATGTACGGTAAGTGTGCTTTGGATACCGATGTTTCTTCTTCTTCTGGCTTTGGGTCCCTTGGTGTTAACGCTTTCTTGATATTTCTGGACGAGAAACCATTTTGTTTTAATGCCAACTTCACCTGTTCTAGTTCTTGATGTTTATTATCGTCATCAGTCAATCGTTGTGATCTGGTTATTAATGTCTTGACTACTGACTGTAGTTGCGCTGGGTGGTGATGTGACTGCCCGTTCAGGTAGCGATTTGTGTGGGTTGATTTTCGGTATACTGTGTATCCCAGGCTGCCGTCTTCCTTCTTGATTATAGATACATCTAGAAAAGGTAGTTGATTGTCCTTTTCCACCTCCATTGTGAATTTGATCTTCTGGTGTATGTTGTTTAGATGCTGTAAGAAGGTCCGCAGTTTCTCTTCTCCATGGGTCCATATAATAAAAGTATCGTCTACGTATCTTAGCCATAGTTTAGGTTTGTCACTTGCCGTTTCTATTGCTCGGACTTCTAATTCTTCCATGAATAGGTTCGCTATTACCGGCGATAAAGGTGATCCCATAGGTGCTCCTTCCACTTGTTTGTATCGTTGATCTTTGTAGATGAAGTAGGTGTTGTTTAGGCAGTGTCTTGTTAACTCGATGATTTCATTTGGGACTTGGTATTTCCGTTGTATCATATCTACTGCTTCTTTTACTGGAACATTCGTGAATAAAGAGGTTACATCAAAGCTTACTAGCAGATCTCCTGGTGCCACTGTTATGTTTTTTATACGCTCGATGAAGTGGCTTGCGTTCTTTACGTAAGATTCGGCTTCTTCGGCATAAGGTTGCAGTTGCTTGGCCAGGAATTTCGCTAGAGGTTGCAGTGGTGATCCAATGGAGCTTACGATGGGTCTTAGTGGTACACCTTCCTTGTGGACTTTTGGTAATCCGTACAGCTTAGGGCATGATGACGACTTCTCTCTCGGAATTAGTTGTAATGTTGTTCTTGACTGAAACTGCAGGCTTTTATTTTGGCTTTAGTGGTCTTTTCCAAATATGTTCTATTTACATGAAGAAAAGTGAAAACACGCGTGCTATTAAAATAAATTCGGAGGATAACATACCAAGGGAATAGGAGGTGTTTAATCAGAGTGCTAATTCTAATTCTCAAATTCGAGAGTTTAGTTTATATTATCAAAATGTACGTGGTCTGATCACTAAGACAGATCAATTTTTAGTTAATGTAATTTCTTCTCAATACGACGCTTTTGTTATAACTGAATCTTGGATTCAGTCTGGTGTATTAGATAGGGAGTTATTTCCAAATAATTATATAGTTTTTAGGAGGGATCGAGATTTATGCCTTACGGGAAAAAAGGGAGGGGGAGGTGTTATTGTAGCTGTAAGGGATGATTATCATGTAGAACAGGTAGAAACGAACATCAATTTTTGTGAAAATGTTTGCGTAAAAATTTCATTTAATAACTCTCGCTATTTGTATGTACTAGCTCTATATATACCGAGTGGTGCAATAGGAATTTATGAACAGCTGTTTGATTCACTGTCCAAACTTTCCTATATATTTTCGGACATTGCTATCATAGGTGATTTTAATTGTTGGGATTATTACAAAATTTATGTAAACGGTGCAATGAATACTAATATTTCTTCACAAACAAAGCTGTTGAATAACTTTATTAACTTTCTGAATTTAGAGCAAATTAATCATGTTGTTAATGACAATGGTAGGCTGCTTGATTTAATATTAACAAAATTTAAAGCCAAAGTTTTCAGGGATGATTGTCCGCTTGTCCCAGAAGATCTCCATCATCCTGCACTTTCGTGTTGTTTGGATATATCACCTAATAGAATTAAAACTTGCTCAAGTAATAGTGAAAAGCAGTATAACTTTAAAAGAGGTGACTATTTGCTTTTGTATCAACTGATGGAGAATGCAGACTGGTCAAATGTTATCGAGTGTTCTGATGTAAATGAAGCAGTAACTAAATTTTATGATATATTTTATGAAATATTTAACCATTGTGTACCTATAGTAACTCGACGTAAACCTAAGTATCCTGAATGGTATGACAGAAACATAATTAGTAAAATTAAACTGAAGGTTAAATATCGAAGAAAATATTTTAATTATGGTAATATATCAGATCTTAATAAATTTAAACAGTTAAGGTCTGAAGTAAAAAATCTAATTCGCAATGCATACAACGCATATTTACAATCCATTGAAGACAACATTAATGATAACCCAAAAAAGAATTTTTGGAGATTTGTAAACAACAAACGTAAGTCTACGGGTCTGCCTGTTCCATTAATTGATGCAAATGGCAATTCTTTGGCTGACGGGGCTCAAATTGCGCAAGCCTTTGCAAATTTTTTTATGAATAATTTTTCCAATGAATCTTTATCTGATTTTCCTGATAATAATCTAACAAATACAGGCAACTGTGAAATAAATATTGGTAATATTACTGAAGCAGATGTGACGGATGCCATTAAAAAATTGAGCAATTCACGATCTTTGGGTCCGGACAACATTCCTTCTTATATAGTTAAAGGTTGTGCTGAATTTATCAAAGTCCCTATAAATAAAATTTTCAATTTATCTTTAAATAGTGCTACGTTTCCGGATTCATGGAAAGAATCACGTGTTATTCCTATACATAAGAAGGGTCCTAAAAATGATGTTCGAAATTATAGACCAGTGTCATTACTTAGTGTATTTTCCAAAATTTATGAAATAATATTAAATAACTTAATTAGACTCCAAATTCAAAATAGCATATCGGATCATCAACATGGATTTATCAGTAAGAAATCAACTATTACTAATTTAAGTGTATTCACTCAATACGTTTCTGAGGCTTTGGATAATAAACTACAGGTAGATGTAATATACACTGGTTTCGCTAAGGCATTTGACAGAGTATCTCATTTGCTTTTACTTAGGAAATTAGGTGAATTTGGATTTTCAGACAATTTAGTTAACCTTTTTAAAAGTTACTTGAATTGTCGATCACAAGTTGTATGTTGTAACGGATACAAATCTGAGCCCTTTCTAGCTTCGTCTGGTGTACCTCAGGGAAGTACACTAGGACCATTGCTATTCATAATTTTTATAAACGACATAGTTGAATGCATACAGTCTTCTCAAGTACTTCTTTTTGCGGATGACCTTAAAATATTTAACATTGTAAATTCGGTAAGTGACTGTCATCGCTTACAGGAAGACTTGAATAGAATTTGTTTATGGTCAATAAATAATAAACTTTTGTTTAATATCAATAAGTGTCAATGCATGACGTTTTGTCGTAAAAAGGTTAACACTATATATAATTATAGTATGAATAACGTAACAATTAGTAGGGTTAATGGATGTACTGATTTGGGAGTATGCTTTGACGAGGCTCTTAGATTCAATAATCACTATGAATTGATAATAAGTGCAGCATCCAAACAGCTTGGGTTTGTTATTCGAAACACAAGATCCTTTAATAACTGTCAAACCTTAATTACTCTGTTTAATGCTTTAGTTAGATCGAAACTAGAATATGCGTCAGTTATTTGGAACCCTTTGTATGTAAGTTATAGTCTACGTATTGAAAAGATTCAGAAAAAAATTTTAAAATATTGTGCTTTCAAATTTCAAATAATAATTAGCAGTAATGACTACAATTCTCTCTTAGATCATTTTAAAATCGAGTCATTGGCAACTCGAAGACAACACCAATTAATTTTATTTTTATACAAAATTATCAATTATTTGGTGCATGTACCTAACTTACTAGCAAAAGTTAATTTTCATGTTCCAGACATGCGCACTCGATTTTCAAGTGATTTTGTACATAATTGCCCAAGAACAAATATATTGATGATATCGCCTGTAATAGCAATGATGAGAGCATATAATAGCATAAGCATTGAATTAGACCTCTTTAATGTTACATACAGGCAGTGTAGGTATTGCCTTCGCAATTTGCATAATAATCATCCTGTTAGTATACGTTAATAAAATTAATGATGTTTATTTTATTTATTTTAATTATTTAGAAGAATTATGTAATATTTCTATTATAATATTCACATAGGTTACTTTCGTTACAATTACTTTTAACAGATATTTCTTTTACATTAAATTCTTAAACATATGTTTCGGTAACACGATATAGTAATTAGGTAAATTTATTTCAATTATTTATTAATTGTACCAGTATCTTGTTCATTTCTGACATACTTGATCATATTAACTTCTGTTTTTCATCTATCTTATATTACTTAACTACTAACTAAATTTTATTAATTATTTGTTGTTATTAATTTTGAATTTAACTTATTTTACAGATTTAATCATTCGTAATAGCTATGTAATTTATTTGAATTCTAGAATTAATTATGATGTATATGTATTAATATTTTTGTGTTATTATTGAATCACGTATCACGTTTTATGTTTTAGGTTCTATATTATTAATGATATTTATTGTATATTTCCTGTAAGTGGAACTTTGTTCTGTTGGAATGAAATAAATAAATATGTTGTAGGATCCGTTGAGATTGTTTGGTATCCAGGATCATTTAGTAAGGTTTCTATTTTTCTTTCATATTCACCCTTATCCATAACTACGGTTGCGTTGCCTTTGTCTGCTGGTAACACGATTACGCTAGTATTCGCCCGTAGGTCGCGTAAAGCTTGGATTTCTTCGTGGGATAAGTTCTTCTTCGGTGGCTTGGCTGTTCTCAGTATACGTGACACGTCTTGACGTATAATTTCGGCGGTATTTCCTGGGATCCCTGTTATTGATGCTTCGACTCCGCAAATAATGTTTTCTATTGGAATCCGGTTTGGCGCTACTGCATAGTTAAATCCTTTCGATAGCACGCTATGTGTCGCTTCATCCAGCGGTAGATCTGAAATATTGAAAACTACCTTCTTTGGTTCAACTTGGTGGTTGATGTACTTCCTGGGCTGTTGTTCGGCTTGTAGCTTCTCAAATTTCTTCTTCTGGTTAGAAGTTGTCAAATTAGCGTCAGTTTCTGCTCGAATCTCCGTGAGGTTATAGGATAACCTCACGGAGTTTCGAGCAGAAACTGACGCTAATTTGACAACTTCTAACCAGAAGAAGAAATTTGAGAAGCTACAAGCCGAACAACAGCCCAGGAAGTACATCAACCACCAAGTTGAACCAAAGAAGGTAGTTTTCAATATTTCAGATCTACCGCTGGATGAAGCGACACATAGCGTGCTATCGAAAGGATTTAACTATGCAGTAGCGCCAAACCGGATTCCAATAGAAAACATTATTTGCGGAGTCGAAGCATCAATAACAGGGATCCCAGGAAATACCGCCGAAATTATACGTCAAGACGTGTCACGTATACTGAGAACAGCCAAGCCACCGAAGAAGAACTTATCCCACGAAGAAATCCAAGCTTTACGCGACCTACGGGCGAATACTAGCGTAATCGTGTTACCAGCAGACAAAGGCAACGCAACCGTAGTTATGGATAAGGGTGAATATGAAAGAAAAATAGAAACCTTACTAAATGATCCTGGATACCAAACAATCTCAACGGATCCTACAACATATTTGGAAAAGACCACTAAAGCCAAAATAAAAGCCTGCAGTTTCAGTCAAGAACAACAGTTACAACTAATTCCGAGAGAGAAGTCGTCATCATGCCCTAAGCTGTACGGATTACCAAAAGTCCACAAGGAAGGTGTACCACTAAGACCCATCGTAAGCTCCATTGGATCACCACTGCAACCTCTAGCGAAATTCCTGGCCAAGCAACTGCAACCTTATGCCGAAGAAGCCGAATCTTACGTAAAGAACGCAAGCCACTTCATCGAGCGTATAAAAAAACATAACAGTGGCACCAGGAGATCTGCTAGTAAGCTTTGATGTAACCTCTTTATTCACGAATGTTCCAGTAAAAGAAGCAGTAGATATGATACAACGGAAATACCAAGTCCCAAATGAAATCATCGAGTTAACAAGACACTGCCTAAACAACACCTACTTCATCTACAAAGATCAACGATACAAACAAGTGGAAGGAGCACCTATGGGATCACCTTTATCGCCGGTAATAGCGAACCTATTCATGGAAGAATTAGAAGTCCGAGCAATAGAAACGGCAAGTGACAAACCTAAACTATGGCTAAGATACGTAGACGATACTTTTATTATATGGACCCATGGAGAAGAGAAACTGCAGACCTTCTTACAGCATCTAAACAACATACACCATAAGATCAAATTCACAATGGAGGTGGAAAAGGACAATCAACTACCTTTTCTAGATGTATCTATAATCAAGAAGGAAGACGGCAGCCTGGGATACACAGTATACCGAAAATCAACCCACACAAATCGCTACCTGAACGCGCAGTCACATCACCACCCAGCGCAACTACAGTCAGTAGTCAAGACATTAATAACCAGATCACAACGATTGACTGATGACGATAATAAACATCAAGAACTAGAACAGGTGAAGTTGGAATTAAAACAAAATGGTTTCTCGTCCAGAAATATCAAGAAAGCGTTAACACCAAGGGACCCAAAGCCAAAAGAAGAAGAAACATCGGTATCCAAAGCACACTTACCGTACATCAAAGGGACCACGGACAAAATAAGTAGAGTGCTGAGAAAACACAACATCGATACCATCTTCAACACCGATAAAAAGATTGGAAACATGCTACCATCCGCAAAAACAAAAATACCACTAGAAAGCCAAGGAGTATACGAGATCCCATGTAAAGACTGCGGGGAATCCTACATAGGGCAGACCAACAGAAGAATTCAAGTAAGAAGAGAAGAACACCGAAATGCAGTCAACAAAAATGAGAGAACGTCTTCACTAGCACAACATGTAAGTGGTACATCTCATAACATAGATTTCGAAAATACAAAAGT
Source organism: Agrypnus murinus (assembly GCA_929113105.1). Classification (NCBI taxonomy): domain Eukaryota; kingdom Metazoa; phylum Arthropoda; class Insecta; order Coleoptera; family Elateridae; genus Agrypnus; species Agrypnus murinus. Next base: position 5,283,474 of record OV816026.1, on the reverse strand, counting down.
TTTAGCGAATATACAACATAAGACCCGACGAACCATAAGAGAAGCCATTGAGATCGAGAAACGTCCGAACAATCTTAATACCAGGGACGATACACAGCGACTACCATCAGCTTGGAAACCAGCTATAACCAGTATCACCGTCAAGAAGCGAAAACCAGCACAGCAGAACGATAAAAGGGAAAGCGAGAGAAAGCCACCGGATCAAGCGAGACCAATGACACGCAGCCGCGCCAAAAACCAGCCGACCGCAACCATGCGCAACACCGTAACCGTATATAAAGACCAACCGCTGCAACAAGACGTCAGTCTACATCGTGTAACCACGCGAAGCAGAAGGAAGTTAGAAGTGACCTGAAGATGGCAAGTGTGATCTTGCCGAAACGTCGTCAACCATTGTCTGGTTCCTCTAGGAGCCGAATAGTGAATACGCGGAGTGAAACCCGGAAAAGTGGTAAAGTATCATATAATATCCGCGGAAACTTAAAATGTAACATATATATATATATATATATATATATATATATATATATATATATATATATATATATATATATATATATATATATATATATATATATATATATATATATATATATATATATATATATATATATATATATATATATATATATATATATATATATATATATATATATATATATATATATATATATATATATATATACTACTAGTTGGGAAATCTTTTGACTTTATTAATTAATATAATTGTTATTGAGGTTGAAGTCAATAGTATTTCAAAGAAAACTCTTAGTTAATAAGTACTAAGCTTTCGCAATATATTTATATGCTTCTTCAGAGTACTATAAAGTAATAAAGATGATATAGTTTTTTAACATAGAAAATAATTATAAATTACTTACATTAACGTGAGACTATATAATAAAGGTCGCAAAACTTATCATAAAGATCATTAGGTGTATAAAGTATTATAAATCATCAAATATGACAATTTTAAATTTTTTTTATAACACGTCAAAAAAGATAACATGGGAAGCCATGTTAATTCTTATATACTACAATAAAGGTGAAATGAAAGGTAAAATAGAAATTAAGGGAAAAAAATTATATTCACATATGCAGATTTAAAATTATAAAAAGGATGAGCAATATTTTAAATGAATGCAAAAGTAGTAGTTTAAATATTCAAAGTAATTAAATATTCATATATATATATATATATATATATATATATATATATATATATATATATATATATATATATATATATAAAAGTTGTAAGGAAGTAACGACTGTAATTATATTAAGTGTTATAGGTTATCGGGATATCGGTCTACAATTAATTAAATCTCTTTGTTCTGTTAACCAAGCTTTCGAAATTACTTTATTTCTTCTTCAGGGTGTAGAACTATGAGAATTCTTTATGATTTCTTAAAGTTGTTAAGATAACATTTATCATTGTATAATTTATATGAACACATTCCAATCTTAGTGTAAATAGTAAATAGTAATATAAGTTTTAATGACAGAAAAGGTATATATATATATATATATATATATATATATATATATATATATATATATATATATATAATATATATATCTATATATATATATATATATATATATATATATATATATATATATATATATATATATATATATATATATATATATATATATATATATATATATATATATATATATACATATATATATATTTTTGGGATTAGAGACATATATTTTAGGTTTTTTAATATTGTATAATTTGAGAATGGCTTCCAATTGATTTATTCGTTTAGTTTAGCCGAAACAATTGTTATTTAATTGGTTATTTTAATAAATTTATGGAGGAGACTTTCAGTTTTTTATGTTTTAATATTAATAATTGTCCTCCATGTTGTGGGGATACATTATCAAATACTTTACTCCTTTATTATCTACAAATTTGTTAAACCATTGAAAAGGAGGAAAACATTTTTCCAACTCATCTTTGCACTTTCGTAGATAGTTAGAATTATTATTAATAAATAATTAGATAATATTCATTTCCATAAAGAACATACCTACTCCTGTTAAGTATTCATAAGAATCGTGACTAATAATTGCAATAATAACAAATTGCAAACACCTTTCACTGCAGTTTTTAGTAAAACAGTAACAGTACTTATTTTTTACAAATTGTTTTTATACCATGTAGTTATTTTCTATGGAAACAAATTACCATCCATCAGGGTCGTTCTATCGAAACATAAATAAAAGTTTTACTAAAGAAACTTTGTACTGCTGTATTTAGAACTTCAATAAAAAATAACAATACCTATTGATGGATAGAATAAATCATCCTAACATGTTTTCTTAATTAACAAACAGACACGATTATAAACTATTAACAGACTTAACTACATTAATTACAGATTATTTATTACAACAAGATTTATATTACACTATTTTTATATACACATTTATTTTCTGCTACCACACGATATGAATATTTAATTAACTCGTCGACTGTTGACTTCCCTCGCGGTGGCTCTTATATACACTATACAAGACTGCGGGAACGCGCTAGAATATTCTGGTGCTTCGTTTATTCGAATAGCGGTCGAAGCGTCAGACATTCGGCCGCCAATCTCGAATGTTCACCGGCAGTGTATAGGGCTTTCCTGTTCATTACCTTCTAAAAAGTCGTGCAAAATCTTCAAGTTCATTTAATCAAAAAATGTTAATAAGGTTTTATATTTCTAATGGCCTGAGATGTTTATCCTCAAAGCCCGATCATTGGGTATTTAATCACCGTGTATAAACAGCGCAACACAGTTCCTTTCGAGCACCGACCCCTGTTGACCTATCCTATATCACGACAATATTTGATAATTTCCTAAACAGTGGCAAGCTGTTGACAAACTAAGTGTGCTTTATTGGTTCAAAGCTATTTAATTCATTTACTTTACTTTCTAGTATAACAATGTTACTTACTTTTAAAATATTACTTAGCACATTTTTATTAAGAACTCTTTTTCCTAAACATTACCGCTGGGCGTTTCAGTTTTATAGGTCTGCTACTTTACATTGAAAGGAGGTCGAGTGCACACATTTAACTCTTTTCTTAAGCTAGTAGCAAACAGCCCACAAATATCACCTAAACTTTGTGAAAAATATTTTAAAATTGTCATGACATACCGAAAGCGTAGTCTAGATTATTGTAATGGACTGCTAGAGAATAAATAATAAATAAATGATTGTGTTATATTTTAAATTATGTTTGTTACTCAATATTAATTAAATAAAGACTTTATTAAACCATTTTCATTTCGTATCTTTTGTTAACAGTTCTAATTTTTGCTTTACGTTTCTCCCGTGTTCTTCAATTTCTGCCTTATGTTGAAAATATAACCACCTAGAAACATTCAACATTAATAACTACTCTACAGAAATACACAACTAGTTTCTTAGTTCTTACATAAAAACTAATATAGCTGGCACAGTAAGAATACCCCCAACTACAAAGAACATTCCTGGTAAAAAAGTGATACTCATTTTGTAAATCAGGCTATACATGGCCCCATAAATTAATGGAACAAATGCTTCACACACGCCAAATAATGAATTGAGTTTTCCTTTAAAAAAATCAACATGGGCTTCGTTTTTGGTGTAAAAATAAAATCCTTATTCCCCTACCTATCTCGTCAGCAGGCACTAGTTTTGATATGATAGATCTCATTGCAATGAATGAAGTGCCATTAAGCATCTCTGTTACAGTTCCTAAAAGTATTCATGTATTTTAAAAAGTTGACTTAAAAACTTGAAACATTGGCTTACCTAAATAAAATATTGTTGAGTTTGGTGCAAACGCATAAATAAAACAGGCTATGAGCTTACTAGAACTAGATATAGCACCTAGAAGGGCATCGTCCAGTTTTAAGAATTTAGAGAAAAAGAGTAGTGAAAATAATGTTCCTGAAATAAAGAAATTCGTTTTCAAAAACTACAAACCGGTCGTTATTGATTGTCGAAAAAACTGCTTTGGATGTTGCTACCAAAATATTTTTATATGTATACATGGTGTCGCGAATGGAATCATTCGAATGATTAAATTATTAAAGCGTTTATTTTAGCGTTTTAAAAATACTTGGATGCAAAAAAGTTACAGGAACAGCTGCAGTATAGCACCTCCAGCATGCATATACCACGTGAACGTTGATATGCAGAGCTCAACAAAAATAACTCCAAAAATCTTAGTGATGTGTTAGCTACATGAATAGGAGCAAAATAGAAGACTTGCTAACATCTGAAAGTATGACCCCAACATGTGCGCTTAGAATAAATTGCCATTGTATAAATTATTAGATCTGGAAATGTGGGTTTAGAATTGCAAGCTTCGCACAGTTTATAATCATATTGTAACCATTTTATACATAAATTATTATTATATAAAAAAAATAACTTATTAACATAAACCTGCTTGTCGCAGTCAGATAAGTGTTGAAGATAAGCATGCCCTTTTTATTCTTAATCAGTGACAGTCCGTTCTTAAGTTCTGCAGAACAACCTAAGATACTCCAAAAAATATCCATTACTAATTATTATAAATAATATTCAGTATTCATTGTGTAAGAGTATTCACAAGTATTCGGTTGTATAATTCGTGCTAACAATTATGAATACTGTCATGTATTATACATGCATAGGAGAATATTGGCTTACAGCATTCCGAATTACATATATGTTGATTTGGTTGCCTAACCTCCCAGGCGACTGATTTAGGGAATCACTATAGATGGATTAAATGTAATTGAAAACTGTTCATTTTGTAAAGGATACACTCTAAAACACATTATATAAAACAGGAATAAGTTTTAAAGTTGATTTTCCTCTGAAATTTGATGATTTTTCTTAGTAAAACGACGTTGCACTGCAGTTGATGGTTTTTTTTCTAATTAATTAGGTTTTAAAGCCATTTCAACGCTTCGTTATACCTGAGACAGACACAAGGCATGTTGGTGGATAAGCATGCACAGGTTAATTGCCTTGCCTGAGAGTTTAGTCTTCCAAATTTGTGAAGTGTCTTGTACGTCAACGATTTCAGTGTGTTTTTCATTATTTTGTTTTATGCCAAGTTTAATTAATCTGTAAGGGCATATATTTTACTATATAATTGTTAAGTGGGTTCTGAAGAACAATTGAGACAAATATTAATGTTTGTATAATAGGGAGAAGAAGTGCATACGTCATACCGTGCCTGACGTCATAATTCTTTCCTCGCAACGCGCATGTACTTCAATAAGGCACATTATATTTTCATTTCTGATTATTGATAGTGTTAAAAAGGATGTTTACAAGCTATAAAAACACTTACCCAATGGCTTTCACCCATTGTTGTTTCAATATTTTATTTGTGATAGTACCTATCTATTATTTTAACCTCACAAAGTAGCGTCACGTTTTCTCTTCCAACTGTCAACAGTGTCAAAACTGTCAAACAAACGGTTTACAGCGAAGTAGAGCGATGCGAACATGCGCGTTGCGAGGAAAGAATTATGACGTCAGGCACGGTATGACGTATGCACTTCTTCTCCCTATTTCATAGAGAAGATCTATGGGATTAAAGATCACTTTTGGCTGCGTATGGACATAGTAATCTGAAAGTATGAAATTTAATGTTATTTGGTAATTTGGAAACCTAAAATGTTGTAAATATTTGCTATAGGTTCTAACGAAGGATTCTATATGCAAAGGTAGATGTAATTAACTATTTTAGATTAATTATTTTATATTTTAATGTATAATTGAAGGCATTCAAAATGGACGCCATTGTCAAGCTAAAACAATCTTATTCTTCGACCAAATTAACATTGTAATATGTTTTGTTGAAGAGGAAAATTTCCTCTACAAAACTATATTAGTTTTGGGATTGATTAATAGTTATAAATAATGTTTGGTTAAAAAAATATTTAGTTAGAAAGAATGCATTTGTTTCTGGTGGAATACATCAAATAAGTGTCAGTTTATTCTTTTGTTTCTGAAAAAAGTATAAAAGAAGATCAAAATCTGGTCACTTGCTTTGTAATTTTGTATTGTTCATCGAGTATGTACATTCATGAAGCAAATTTCAAAAATTTTAAGGTTAAGCGCGAAAATTTATAACCGTTGACATGTGTCAAATTTTGAGGTTATAATTTTGTTATGTAAAGTGGTTGTCATTTATGAAAGTTTTTTAAAAGTTAGTGAGTGAAAATAATAATAAACAATTTGAATTTAATATAATTAAACAATGTGGTGAAATTTTAACTTGGTCTTAAAAATTTATTTTGGAAAATAAATATTATCTGCAGTTATAAATGTGTTAAAGTTGATGTTTAGAACTTTAGTGAGATTTTTTTCTCATTGCCTTTTTATTAATGGATTTACCAAATGGAAAAGAAGCATCTGCTGTTATTAATCATGGATTTGTCCAGTCTCACAAATAACTTTTCCATCAAAAGACAACACATTTTGGGACATTATGGCCATGTTGTAAATAAGCTAATGACAGCTACCATTTAACAGAAATCTACTAGCACAGGTAGGTAATTAAAAATAAGGCGCCAAAATTTAAATAGTTTATAATCATTTAATAAAATCATTTATAGCGACCTGCCTGAAAGAGTCTCAAGTTAATTTTGGAACTTGCTTTCCAATTTGATAAAAAGAATTTAGAATAGTCGGTGCATTTTTCTTCGATTATAAAGGTACCTAGGTGGTTTTTGCTTTGTGTATATATCCACTGTTTGCTGATTTTGACAGATGTTTGTTCCATGTTTTAAGGAGCATCAATAATTAAAAATCAATTTTGAAATTTTAACCTGTTACCTTTCGTCATCGAGATATTTGGGATTTTCACAATTATTTATTATAAAGCCCCCCATATAAATATCATCACAAATGTCTCCACAACGTGGGGCTTGTCCCGAAATGTTTCTTATTATTAACCCCAAGAACATAAATATCATCCCATTTTTAAACAGATTATTAAATTAAAATAACTGCAGAATCAATAAACAAAAATAAATGCAGAATTAAATATTGATATTGTATACATCAGGTCAGGCTATTTCGAGTGGTGCCTCTTGGTCGTTGGATGGGTTTGAAGACGCAAAATGTATGCTTTAAAATAGCTGCATTCGTGCAACACACTTGGTATGTTTATCACTAGTGGCCGTTTCTAACTCTTGTAATTTATTGTTGCACTTTTAAATACTGCTCACGTAAATAAAAGTATGTAATGTATGTAATAAAATAAGAAATGATGACAAAATCTACAATCAATCTTGAAAAAATTCTTGAACACACGTCTATCAGTGTTTAAAAATATAATACATATATACTTATAAAAATTACTTTTTCTGAATTCAGCATTAAAGTAATCTATTATTGTAGGTTTTTATGAAAGTTTAAACTATTATTTCAAACCAGAAATGTTTAATAACAGTAAATATTAATAAATAGTATGTTTATAATAATATTAATAAAATCTTGTTGCCAATACTTTTATAGATACGTTTATTTTAGTTTTTACAGTTATTTTAAGTGTACTAACCTAGCAACTAAATACTGTTTTAAATTTCCTATAACTTCACAATTTCAGAAAAAATATAAACTTGTCTTATCACGCATTTAATAATCTTATCATTATTTGAAATTATATCCACATTCCTGATAAAAAATCAAACTTAAATTAGTGACTTAATACAGAAATAACTATTTTTTTCCTATGTTGGGTTGATTTCTGTCTCTACTATCTTAGGATATTTATATTTTTGATTATACAACTCATAATAAAATTAGCCAATAGTAGTTGCGAATTATCCTAGTTACCACATATAGATAAGTGAATATACGCTTCACGACGTTGTATAATCGTTTCGGTATTTCCAAGCCTGCAACACTATTGGTTCAAGCAATCGTTGTCAGAGTAACAATTATTTTGAAGTCATCGACATACCTGTGCATGCAATAAATTAAATTAATCTGTCAAAAAAGCATCGCTTCGTTTTGTTAGCTTTGTATTTGTGCAAATCCTGCTTTTCCGCTATGGAACGGTTTGGCAATATTAGTAGCGTTGAAATAGATCAGTCAATAGAACATATCACCCCTGAAAACACTGTCAAAACGCACAAATATGTGTGGAAACAGTTCTTGCAATTTTGCGAACACCGAAATTATAATATTTGTGCTGAAACATCGGACGAAGAGCTGGCAGATATTTTGAAGGATTGGGCATTTAATATGAAAAGAGCGAATGGCACCGATTACAAAGAAGGTACTGTGAAAACATTATGGAATATTACCGCCAAACTTCTGCAGCAAAAAATGTATGAAGATTTTAAGCGAAAAACTAATCCCTTCAAGGATTTAATTTTTATGAATGCCAGAAAAGCACGGGCAATAAAAAGAAGACAGCTACAAGCAATCCCTGAAAAAAGAAGATCGAGTGCTGCTGCTCTTACTAGAGAAGAAATCAATAAGATTGTTACAACCTACAACGAAGATACCCCTGATGGCCTGCAGAAGAAATTCTATCAAATTTGTGCTGTTGAGCTTGCGTGGCGCGGTAACGAAGCGGCTTTATGCCTTGTTGATTATTTCAAAAAAGAAATCAACAATTACGGTGAGCCCACAGGACGTATTGAATACAACACCATATTTTCTAAAACAACACAGGGTGGAGAAAAACCCACTGCGGAATCTAAATGGTTAACACCAAACAAACAATGTGAAGACCAGTGTCCAGTGCGCCTCTTTGATAAAATGCTAAGCAAAAGAACACCAAACATTAAAACCAATCGACTGTTCTTAACTCCACATCCTGGCTGGCAAAAAATAAAAACTTGGTATAAAAATTGTCCACTGGGAATTAATCAGTTAAGTAAATGGACACGTTTAGGAGCGGAGTCTATTGGACTGGATACTAGAAAGTAAAAATAACAAATCATTCGAATCGTTCTTCGGCTGTGAGTAACTTATCAAAATCTGGAGCAAACTTGCAAGAAATTATCAAGATAACTGGCCACTGTTCATCTGACTCTCTCAAACCTTATCTTAAGCTTGGTAGTGAACATCATTCCGAAATTCTTGAAAAAATGAGAAACTCTTCAACTAATCAACCTAGTACGAGTACTGGCGTAGCAAATTCAGGTGTAACAAATATTTATTATAATAATTGTACCTTTAATATTAATACCAATAAAAATAATAGTTGATTCTAAATTTTATTTGTTATATAATCGTATCGAATACCACTAGAGCAACCGAAAATAATCTTATACCTACCTCGCGACACGACGTATTCCTTAAAACACCACTCCAGCTACGCTGTCGTGGTGTTTCGCAGAATACGTCTCGTCGCTCGGTAGGTATAATCGATTATTTTCGTTTGCTCTCGTGGTATTAAAACTGAGTATTGTAACCGCTAAAACATAAAATTACAACTGCCATAAATAGCATGTTAGGAGGCTCTAGATGTTAGATGTTTTTCAAGTAGGACGGGTTTTGTTGTGTATAATTCTTGTACTAACGTTTTATGTGTTATTAAAAATAGATACATACTCATGGGTATAGGCGCCCGCAGAAATTTGTCCAGGGGGGGCAAACCTAGAATGAACGGTATGCTAGGAGGGGCAAGCCTAAAATAAACGACATGCTAGGGAAGGCAAGCCTAGAAAAAACGGCATATTATACAAAATTAATCCTATTCTGCCTCTAACAATATTCTTCCATACCTTTAGAAGTTTAGAACTACAAAAAGAACTGATTCTAGTCAAGTGTAGACATAACCTCTAATTTATTAAACATAAAACAATATTGCCTATCTTATTTACTTGCGTGCATAATCTATTACTGTTAGTGTGAAAGCTTTGTACGCCTAAGTGTACTGGATCAAATTGTTTTGGACATTAATAATAATAATCCAAACAAAATTAATAAACACAATAACAATTCCGGTCAAGCCAGCCTTGGTGGTTTGCATGTTTGCTTCATAATCCAAAGGTCGCAGGTTCCATCCCCGTCCGAGCTGGTAATTTTTCATAGCGGAGAAAAATTAAAAACGCCTTCTTTTCGGACAGGAAGTAAAACTGTAGGTCCCGTGTCAATGCGATGTTTGACACGATAAAGATCCCTACTTGAGGGTGGAATTTCCCCAGATTCGGCTGGATTCTAGTAGGGTCGGCCAAATGATCATAGCAATCGGTGCCATGAGGTACGAAGGATGCTCCGCCATTCTGATTCCTCGCTCAAAAATAAATAAATAAATTCCAGCAAATTCAATTTTAAAGTCGTCTTTTTTGGTCAGGTAATAATGATTGTACTGCATTACATTGGTAAAAGTAAAAGTAGGATGTGTTGCCTATATTACAACATTCAACCATAACTCGGACAAATGAGAGGGTTACATACATGATTATACGAACTAAACAAGGAGATAACAATGGTTGGTAAGATTTTTGGTAACTTTTCAAATTTCATTAATTTGAAGTTTGTATCTCTAGACGTTGAATAATCTCAAATTCGGCGGGTAATTCAAATTAATTAATTTGAGTTATGTAGAGCGAGGACTTTAAAGTGTTACACGGCGATATCTCAAAAACCACTTGGATTATCTGAATGTAATTCAAAAGTGTGTAGAAGTTGAAGGGGGGCATTTTAAAGACCTTCTGAAGTATGATAGACGTTAAATAAATTGAAATGAAATTGCAAATTAACTATTATTTTTAATTTCTAACCTAATAATTAATAAATGATGTAATCAGTGGTGCTAAGTTATTAATGTTGTGCAAACATATATATGTAGTTTTATAGACAGTTCATGTCGTTTTTAAGATATCGCCGTGTAACACTTTAAAATGCTACCCTTTTAAAAAAATCTAAATCTAGAAAACAATTTGTTAAACTTGAAAAATCTGTCCACAATGTCAAAAGTCTAAAAAATACATCATGAATAAATCAAAAACGCAAAACCTAGACCGGTGTATGCTATAGTATATTGATACCTATTGCGTTTTCATAACTTAAGCTAGTTCCAATAAATTCCATTTTTACGCAATTGGTCGAAAATTCTACCAAAAATAATTCTTTTACTATACCTACATTTTCTTACCTATTGTCTGCATTATAAAATTATAAGTGCAATATATACTATAATCTACTTCATTCCATTGAAATCGATATCTAACTGATAAGTACAAAACGCCAAATTCACCTAAAAAAAAGCTAACATTAATTCAATTCTCTCTACGAATTCATAATCGAATAACCTATAAGTGGCTACTATTTTTACCTTGAAAAGGCCCAACTACTACTAATAGTATTACCATCATCAAACAAACTCGTTTTTTTCTTTCTTTGCCTCCTTTCTTAAAAGCAACTTCTAATGTTTCCTTTATGTGTTTTGTATCGAAGAAATCTCTTAAAAAACCCTTCCGTTCATTTTTATCATTATGGTCTATTTCATCATTAGGGTTATCTTTAATTCTAACCATACCATATGTAGCACCAATCAAAAGCAAGCTTAAAGACAATGAGAACACTCCATAGAATCCAAGCTGGTTGTACAAAACCCCACTAACTGCAAGACCGATTGGCATACTGATATTACAAAACAGGCTAACAACACCAACCCTTGCCGTTCTAGTCTCAATGCTGGAATTCTCGCTGATATAACTAAACGCGGCCATGTTCATAACAAACCAACCGCCCATTACAGCTGGAGGAATTGTATCAGACAATACACTGTATTCCATTGAAAGCTCATAGAAAAAATATGTACACAATAAGAATCCGACACAAGAAATACAATCTCCAATTATGGGTAAGATGATGCAAGCCTTTCTGCGTTTATGACTGTCGCTCCAAGAACCCAAAAACATAAGTAACGTTGCAGGAAGAATGCTTTGTACAATACTTTTCCATACGTACATGGATGCCACTAGTTTTTGCACCGCTGCTTCATCGGATGCATTGTAAGCGGAAGAATTTCTTGCTGCTAGAGCATCACAGATATTGGGGTCTAATTTTAAGTTAACTCTGCATCCTTTTTCTAAATTTAAATTCTGTGTAGTTATAATAGACATTACGCTTGGTATTAAATATAGTACAACTATTGGTTCGACGGTGATAGTTGAGAAGACTATACGGATTTTTCCTAGGAACGTTTTAGGGAGCTGCTGTTGTTGTTTTTCCTTATTGGAGGATAAGGATTTTAATTCTTCTTGGATCATTTCTTTGAGAAGGTTATTAGCTATACATCAGTAAAAACAGTGGAGAAAATCTGTAACAAATTGACAAGAAGAAAAAAGGAAATATGTTGTAATGCTGTGTTTAGAATAGACAATTTAGGGGAGAGTCGCCCAAATTGAACCTTTTTTAGAAAAAAATTGGTATTTCAGATCATTGTCGGTTATTTAAATTAAAATTCACACTAAGGCATACTTTATAATATTTATTACATATTCAGTTAAAAAATACATTGAAAAAAACATAAATTCTCTCTTAAAATAAAAAATTTAAAAAATGTACAATCAGTTCAATTTAAGGAACCAGTTGCCTAAATTGAACCAAGAGTTCGCTAATTTGAACCACCAGCAGATATTCAAATAAACAGCTTTCTAAATAATAAAACCAAAAAAAAACCTTTATAAATTATTATGACACTGGGTAATACTATACTAGAAATCATAATCAACCTGTAAGTCTAGCAACTGGAACATGGAAATCCTCATCTTCTACTCCACCACATTCTTCGTAGGCCCACTAATTAGGCACCATGCTCTCAATTTCAAGTGAATTCGGGTAGTTATATCGTTACATGAAAGGCATGAAGCATCTTCTAAACACGACTTTGCCAAATCACAGAAGAACTGTTTGCCATTTGTCTTTTCAATGAACCTTACCAGTTCAATTTTGGCAACACTAATAAGTTCAATTTAGGCAACACTTATTTGTTTGATTCAATTTAATCTCCATTTTTTTCAAATTATAATTAACGCCGAAATCGCGCCAGACTCTTTAAAATAGTATAACAAAATAGTGGTATTTAGCGCCTTCCAAAAAGTTCCGCAATTTTTTGCACCAGCCATTACGGAACATACGGAGAAAATTATATACATGAAGCCATAAACATACAATTTGCAATTACATCGATATTCGCGGGAACACCGTACTCATATTGAAACTACAGCATTCTGTAGTCCTCCTGTTACTATTTTCAACGATAGATGACATAGCAATATAGTCTTTAAAAAGATAATCAACTGGTTCAATTTAGGAGGCGGTTTAATTTGGGCGACTTTCCCCTATTGTCTGTTTTACTTTCTTTACTATTCAGAGTAGGCTTTGCATTTGTATTTTTAATAATAAAGAGGGTTTACGAAACATATTTAGAGCACCCTGTGTTCGTATTTGCAAGCATGTAACTGTTATTCTTAAAACTACACAAAAACTAGCTAATAATTTATTTACTTACATGTAAAACTGCTTCTTATTAATAACTTAACATTTCTGAAAACAATTACATACACGAACGATACTCTAACGTAGACTAATTTTTAAACAATTTGTATAACTATTATCGTTACGTCATAAACAGTGGCTGTCTTTACATATTTACCAATCTATTAACATCTCTTCAATGTTACATCTCTGTGTGTACAAAGTGATAACATAGGTTGTTAAGCATTTATGTGTTATTAACAAATAATAGTCTGGTTTAGGTAATTATATTTAGTTAATCCTTAGTTTGCTGCGAAGGTAACTACGTTAGCTTGCCGATTACTGCCTCTCTTATCTATTTTATTTTCTTCCTTCGTTTCTATAAATCATATTTTAAACAATCACTTATGGGAATTGAATAATATTGTGTAATCCTAAGCTTATCAATTAGTATATAAGTACCGTTAAAATATTACTAACTGCTACTGCCATAAAAAATGTAACAGTTTTAGAAAATTTAATATTATAGTCAAATAATTAAGTCATCTGCAGCTAACGAGATATGACAACAATTAATTTTCAATATTTACCTCAAACTTAAAAACGAAGGACTTTTAGAAATTAATACACACTTTTTGCACAAAAATCCACTATGTAATATTATTTTTCTTAACAAATTAGCTCCATTATCTTTCCATATTAGCGAAGTTTAACAAAATAGGATCACTCAGATTTCAAGTATTGCGAGTTCAATCAGGGTTGTAATTGTAATTACTAGGTATAGGATTTCTATGCATTTGCATGTTTTTTTCTGCTTATAGCAAACATATGCAGAGTTATATTTCTACGTGTTTAAGCCACATATGAATCACATATATCAATTTGAAAGTGCATATAAATGCATATTTAGGTGTTTTTTATAAATGCATGCATATTTTAGCATTTTTGAACGAGTGTGCATATTTTACCACTTGTTGGGCGCTTTACATGCTTTAATTATGAAATTTCTAATATTCTTTAAATAATTTTAGCATTTTAGACAACCAACCAAGGGCGGCTTAGTTGAGTCTAGGGGAAACCCATAATTTAAGCTTATTGTTAAATACTAGGCTTTAAAATATTTTACTGCCTTAACCATCTGTGTACTTGTTAATATTTTCTAAGAAAAAGTTTCAACTAAAATTTAAATACTTACATCCAGCGGTATTGTGATAAATAGGTATTAGGAAATTCCAAAGACCCTTTGACAACTTCCTGTTCATAGAAAAATTTGCCTGTACTTTTGTTTACTAATCTTGTAATCTTTCAATTAAGACAATTCAGAAATTGCAAACTGCATTTCAGTTTGAAATTTTAGAGTGTAAAGATGGGTAAAGAAAAACGGTCTGTGTCTGTTACACTTCGAAGTTATGTTAAGGAATACAGTGTTCTTACAACTGACGATAAGGTGTTGTATTGTACAGTGTGCGACGATAAAGTAACTGCAACGAAACGCTTTCAAGTTACACAACATCTGAACACGGTTCGACATCAAAAGTGTGTTGCCCTGAAATCAAAAAAACAAACATTGTTACCGGGGTACCTTAATAATTCGCGCGGTGAGTCCAGCAAATCGATCGAATTTAATAAAAAACTATGTAGCGCATTAGTGGCTGCAGATATCCCGTTAAGTAAAATTAATCAATTAGCATTTCGTAATTCTCTGGAAGAAATTTCAAAAATGCCAATACCCGACGAGTCTACGCTTAGGAAAAATTATTTACCTCGTTTATACGAAGAGACCATAAAATCAATTAGAAAACATGTAGCGAATAACTACATATGGGTTTCCATTGACGAATCTACTGGCACTACTGGAAGGTGCGTAGAAACTTCATTTCCTTCGTTTTGTTAGTAAAATTTAACTAATTAAAGACAGCAGAGCAATTTACGGGTGTTTTATTTTCTATTTTGTTAGTTAAGTACATACATATTTAATCACAACAATATTTTTGCTAGATTAAAATATATTTTTTTTAAATAACTGTTTTGCGCTAATTGTTTGTAACCGACTAATTATGTAGTTCGATAAAATACAAATCAAATTTTTTTAGATACGTGGCTAACGTTATAATTGGCGTTTTAAATTCGGAGAACAATCCCAAATCCGATCTATTACAATGGACGTTTTCAAGAGCACCAATCATTGTTCTGTGGCAAAATTGTTTAATGATTCGATGGCTATTTTGTGGCCGGACGGCATACAGTACAACAAAGTATTCCTGTTCGTCACCGACGCGGCACCGTACATGATCAAGGCTGGAGCAGGCTTACAAGTTCTGTACGAAAAAATGATCCACTTGTCTTGCCCATGCAATGCATAGAGTTGCGGAAAAAGTGTGGGAAACATATCCTAACGTAAACACTATAATTTCAGATGTAAAAAAATTGTTTGTAAAGCTCCATATCGCATACAAATATTTAGGGAAACTGCTCAAGAAGTGCCTCTCCCACCTGAGCCTGTAATAACAAGGTGGGGTACTTGGCTTTCTGCAGCAGAATATTATGCAACTTATTTTGATATTATTAAAGCATTTGTAAATAAACTTAATAAACACGATGCACTATGCATACAAAGCGCACAGGATGCTTTTAATACTAAGGAGGTCAGGGCAGAATTATTGTTTGTTTTGACAAATTTTGTGCGTTTATCTAAAGTAATTCAGATATTAGAAAGTCAGGGAAATTCACTAGATGAATCTCTTGAGCATGTAAAATTGTTAGGTGTTTCGTTGAATAAAGTAAAAGAGCCAAAGGGTTTGACTATAAAACAAAAATTTAAATCCGTTATAGACAGAAATCCTGGTTTTCACTTAATTAAAAGCATAAACGATGCATTATCTGGCCAAGACATTTTAGACGAGCTAAAACATTATTCGCTTGTAGAATTAAACAATTTTAAGTATGCCCCAATTACGTCTTGCGATGTGGAACGAAGTTTCTCAAAGTATAAAACATAATTTAGGGATAATAGGCATATGTTTACTTTTGAAAATTTAAAAATGTACGTCATTGTGAACTGTAACGCTCTATGTTTAGAAAATATAATTAATTAAATTATTGCATAGGATGTCTAATTAAAATAATTTCTGTAAATAAAATGTAAATAACGCTAAACAGGTGTTTTTTTAATAATGAAAGTGCATATATTTATTAAAAATTTCTAATAAACGCATATTTCATGATTTTTAAGTGCATATTTCACGTTTTTATAGTGCATAAGTGCATGCATATTTCAGCAGTTTTAAGTGCGTACAAATCCTATACCTCGTAATTACAATATTATTAGCATTTTCTCCTTATGTTTGCCGTCCGATTTGTGTTAAATCCGTAAGGAATATTCTTTTTTTCCTTCAAATTTCAATAGAAATGATTTTAATAATTTAATCTGTAACTCAGAAATACATTTAAATCCTTACCACCGACATTTCTACAAAGTTTTGTTGCACCAACTTAATTACGTAATCCATTATTAATTCACGTTAATTATCTCCAGTGATTCGCAATTTACCTGGTCATGTTAGATATCAATATAAAGCTTTCAACGTCCCAAAGGATATTTATAACGACACTTTCTCCTTTAGAATGGCCTTAAAAAATTTTCTAAAGCCAAAATCTCATTATTCTCATTGAGAAAACACCCACAATAATGTTTTTAGCATGTTTGATAGTGAAATAAGGTTTCGCTATTAAAATGAAATTTATGAAAATTAAACGATGTTTTTGCATTCTTGTGCATGTATTACGCAAGGCGTCGAAAAATCATCATAACAACATACGAGGTAAGCGCCATAAATTCTCGGCCCGGCAGGCTTCTACAGGTGTCAACATGTTGAAACTCAGTTGCGTCATAGTTGAACATGTAAGAGGCCAACACTATATATATATATATATATATATATATATATATATATATATATATATATATATATATATATATAACGATGGTTTTGCATTCTTGTGCATGTATTACGCAAGGCGTCGAAAAATCATCATAACAACATACGAGGTAAGCGCCATAAATTCTCGGCCCGGCAGGCTTCTACAGGTGTCAACATGTTGAAACTCAGTTGCGTCATAGTTGAACATGTAAGAGGCCAACACTGTATATATATATATATATATATATATATATATATATATATATATATATATATAAATATATATATATATATATATATATATATATATATATATATATATATATATATATATATATATATATATATATATATATATATGACCTGAAGATGGCAAGTGTGATCTTGCCGAAACGTCGTCAACCATTGTCTGGTTCCTCTAGGAGCCGAATAGTGAATACGCGGAGTGAAACCCGGAAAAGTAGTGAAGTATCATATAATATCCGCGAAAACTTAAAATGTAACATATATATATATATATATATATATATATATATATATATATATATATATATATCTATAGAGGCCTACCATGCGTCCGGACCAAAAGCGTAGCGCCCAGCGTCCGGCGTATATAAGTGTATATAAATGATGGTATCAGTCAGCGTCTTTTGCAAGCTATAGGTTTATTCAGCGTCTGTTTATTTTATGCAACCTATAGGTTTATACAGCGTCCATTTATTTTTTCAGTATTGGCCAGCCTGCTTGAATTCCTTTGCCTGTCTGCGGTGTCGAGTTACTCTCTGCATTTCTGAGTAAAGATTGCGTCATCTCAACTGGCAAAAATAATTCTATTTTATTAACGCTATGTAATAAATACTTTTAGTTTCGTTTCTGTATGTGTATGAATTTTATTTAAAAGGCTTTCAGATTTATGCATAAAAACATCATAAAACTCGAAATATTATTGGATTTGTATGAAATTTTCTACAAAGGGGTTTTTCAGGTCGCTGATTTCAAATTTGATGTCAACGTTTGCAAATTTAAAGCGCGGATGAAATATGGCGGCCATAATAATTAAAATTTGATTTATTTGCATAAAACTTAACATCTGGGAGTATATTCGAAACTCTCTGCGTTGCCAAAATACTATGTGTGTTTCTCAGTAAGGATTGCGTCATTTAAAGTGACAAAAATAATTTTATTAAAGCTACTTAATAAATCTTTCACTTCCATTCAATTGTGTCTGAATTTTATTTAATTCAGTTGAATTTAGTTGATTTTAATATGTATTTTCTAGATGAAAACTATTTAAATTGTGTAGGTTAATTTATTATTATAGGTTAAATGCATATAAAAAATTGTGATGATACTTATTGCTACTAATACCTAGTTCTATATTTTAAAGAGCCAAGCGATTTAATGTGTTAATTAGAGCTTCCAGTTTTTTAAGTTCTTCCAGTGGTTTAAATCGTTATATCTCTAAACATATTTGAGCTAGAAAGCTGATTCATTTTTTAAATTAAACCTTAAAAATGAGCACATGCAACAATATTATCAAATATTGCCTAAAGAGAAATTTGGCAAAAAAAGTTTGGGTAGTGATAAAGATAGTTTAGATGGGAATTTCAAGGTCCAGCGGTCAGTGCAGATGTATTGTTTTGTATTTATGTTTGTTTATGTACTAGAAACTACGTTTTACATGTCTATTAAAGCAAACTATAAAAAGGAATTTGTAGTTCTTCTTAAATTATCTTCTTTCTGTCACTGTTTTACAAAACAGTTACTATTCGATCGCACAAGGTAAAACTTATTGGTTATTTATAACGACTAATAATTGATTTTATGAAATAATGAAATATATTGATTTTTGATTGACTTGTTAATTTTTATTGGGAACGCATTTTAATTTCAATACCTAATTAAAAATATCAGATTCGTTGTTTTATTTCTTATTGACATTCTGTAGTACATTTTCTCGTTCTATATTTTATAGAGCCGAGCGATTTAATGTGTTAATTAGAGCTTTCAGTTTTTTAAGTTCTTCCAGTGGTTTAAATCGTTATATCTCCAAACATATTTGAGCTAGAAAGCTGATTTTTTTTTTAAATTAAACCTTAAAAATGAGCGCATGCAACAATATTATCAAATATTGCCTAAAGAGAAATTTGGCAAAAAAAGTTTGGGTAGTGATAAAGATAGTTTAGATGGGAATTTCAAGGTCCAGCGGTCAGTGCAGATGTATTGTTTTGTATTTATGTTTGTTTATGTACTAGAAACTACGTTTTACATGTCTATTAAAGCAAACTATAAAAAGGAATTTGTAGTTCTTCTTAAATTATCTTCTTTCTGTCACTGTTTTACAAAACAGTTACTATTCGATCGCACAAGGTAAAACTTATTGGTTATTTATAACGACTAATAATTGATTTTATGAAATAATGAAATATATTGATTTTTGATTGACTTGTTAATTTTTATTGGGAACGCATTTTAATTTCAATACCTAATTAAAAATATCAGATTCGTTGTTTTATTTCTTATTGACATTCTGTAGTACATTTTCTCGTTCTATATTTTATAGAGCCGAGCGATTTAATGTGTTAATTAGAGCTTTCAGTTTTTTAAGTTCTTCCAGTGGTTTAAATCGTTATATCTCCAAACATATTTGAGCTAGAAAGCTGATTCTTTTTTTAAATTAAACCTTAAAAATGAGCGCATGCAACAATATTATCAAATATTGCCTAAAGAGAAATTTGACAAAAAAAGTTTGGGTAGTGATAAAGGTAGTTTAGAAGGGAATTTCAAGGTCCAGCGGTCAGTGCAGATGTATTGTTTTGTATTTATGTTTGTTTATGTACTAGAAACTACGTTTTACATGTCTATTAAAGCAAACTATAAAAAGGAATTTGTAGTTCTTCTTAAATTATCTTCTTTCTGTCACTGTTTTACAAAACAGTTACTATTCGATCGCACAAGGTAAAACTTATTGGTTATTTATAACGACTAATAATTGATTTTATGAAATAATGAAATATATTGATTTTTGATTGACTTGTTAATTTTTATTGGGAACGCATTTTAATTTCAATACCTAATTAAAAATATCAGATTCGTTGTTTTATTTCTTATTGACATTCTGTAGTACATTTTCTCGTTCTATATTTTATAGAGCCGAGCGATTTAATGTGTTAATTAGAGCTTTCAGTTTTTTAAGTTCTTCCAGTGGTTTAAATCGTTATATCTCCAAACATATTTGAGCTAGAAAGCTGATTTTTTTTTAAATTAAACCTTAAAAATGAGCGCATGCAACAATATTATCAAATATTGCCTAAAGAGAAATTTGGCAAAAAAAGTTTGGGTAGTGATAAAGATAGTTTAGATGGGAATTTCAAGGTCCAGCGGTCAGTGCAGATGTATTGTTTTGTATTTATGTTTGTTTATGTACTAGAAACTACGTTTTACATGTCTATTAAAGCAAACTATAAAAAGGAATTTGTAGTTCTTCTTAAATTATCTTCTTTCTGTCACTGTTTTACAAAACAGTTACTATTCGATCGCACAAGGTAAAACTTATTGGTTATTTATAACGACTAATAATTGATTTTATGAAATAATGAAATATATTGATTTTTGATTGACTTGTTAATTTTTATTGGGAACGCATTTTAATTTCAATACCTAATTAAAAATATCAGATTCGTTGTTTTATTTCTTATTGACATTCTGTAGTACATTTTCTCGTTCTATATTTTATAGAGCCGAGCGATTTAATGTGTTAATTAGAGCTTTCAGTTTTTTAAGTTCTTCCAGTGGTTTAAATCGTTATATCTCCAAACATATTTGAGCTAGAAAGCTGATTCTTTTTTTAAATTAAACCTTAAAAATGAGCGCATGCAACAATATTATCAAATATTGCCTAAAGAGAAATTTGACAAAAAAAGTTTGGGTAGTGATAAAGGTAGTTTAGAAGGGAATTTCAAGGTCCAGCGGTCAGTGCAGATGTATTTTTATGTAATTTAAAAATATTTAAATAAAGATTCAACAAAAATATTATTGACTAGCAATCTCTTAAAATGACGTTTTTGTTTTCGTTATTAGTGCTTACTTTATTTTAATCAATTACTGATTTTTTATAAATTGAAACCATTATTAGTTTCAGAAGAAAACAGCTGTGCATTCATAATACGTAGTAAATAATATCATATCTAAAATGTAAGATCATGCTAATCTATTCACCTATTTTTGGTATTAAACACATTTCTTGTAACCTTGTTATATATAATTGTTTATTTCGGATCATTTTCATTTGTGTTTGGAATAATATTTTGAGAAAGAAATTTTTATTACTTGCAAATTTTAGTTTCATGAGCAACCTTTATTTATTTTATTTACCTTTTAAATATACATTCTGGTATTAAGTTATCGATGTTCCTCTGTGAAATTTACAAAACATGTACGAGCCCTAACAACTAAATATGTATTTGGACAGTTTCATGAATTCTGTGTTTATTTTTCCTACTAGTGTTCCAAATTACACCATTTTCAAACAATAACCATTAACTTCTGTAAAAAAAGATCTGCAGAAAACAATTTTCAAAAATTCAATAAAACTCGCTGACAACTAAATATTTAGATAGCAGTTTATAAATACAATTCAATAAGATTTAACATCTCGCTTTGCTTTATTCGCCTCTTAAATTTTGGCTGACATACTTCTAACTTGGGGATTACAATTATCTAAATTGGATAATGCCCCACTTGCTGATAATTTCAAATTCAATAACACTAAAGATCCGAACTGCTTGAGGATCATTCAACAACTTTGAAATTATGATTTTCAAACCATTTTTTGGTCGTTTTTGATGTGTGGTAAGAAGCACCATCTTGTTGAAAGATTAAATCGCGGTCAAGATCGATTTTTAACGATTGGTAACAAGTTTGCGTTAAGAATTTGCTGATACTTTTCAACATTAACTGTGCCGTCTATGGACTGAAATCATTCTAACCCTCCAGCTGACATATAGCTCTAAACTATTGCACCTTGAGGAAACCTAACCGTACGTTTTAAGCAGTACTTATGGAATGCTTCATGTTTAGCTCCGATCAGTCTTTTGCGAGAGTAACCAACGAAAACACCAGACTTTGACTAGTCGCTGAATATGACCTTATACCAGTCATTCTCTGGAACATTGTCTAGGACAACTACATATTTAGTCCATGTCACTCGTCGTTGTTCTTGTTTCTCGGTTAGAAGTTTTACTTTGACTAAATACAAAAACCGTTTATGTTACAAAGATAGTTAAGGAATACTCAATGCATCAAAGTTTAAAGATAACTAACTACCTTATTAAAGAATGGAGAGTCTATCTGAAAACAAATAAACTGTTTGGATTCTTGGCAATTGTTGCGACAGAAAGGTAAAGACAGGATTAAGTGTGCCCAAATAGCTGCAGGACATGATCTTGACTTGCAGAAATACATAGAACAAAATTAAATAGCTTATCGGTATGTCCAACGTAAATGACTGCTTCTTCACGGCTTGCTCCAAAATGATGAGTCTGGATTTCTTCAGCTAGTCTGCAAGGATAATTTTCAGAGAAGACTATATGGAGTAACCCTTCACTCTTACTAAGACTCTTTTTCAGTGTGTTGTAAGCAGCATTTTTATTTCTAATGTTAAATTTATATTTATTTTTAAAGTTTTCATTTCTTCTTGAACCTCTCCCTGCAACTCTTGAACTTCTGCTGAGCCATACCTAAGACTGATAATGGAGGGCAAGATTGAGGGTAGAAGAGAACTGGCAGGAGACAAGGCTCATGGTTGAGAAATGTGAGAGACTGCACTGGCCTAAACTCACAGTTATTACTAAGAATAGCAAAAGATAGTGAACGATTTGCCGAAGTTGTTGTTAACCTTCTATAAGAAGACAGCACCTTAAGAAAAAGAAGATGTAAAAAAGGCCGCAAAGTTAGAAAATGTAACAGTTTTATCGAGCTTACTGAATATTTCTGAATTTGTTTCTCGTCATGCAGTTTTATGCAATATCGACTCCTTTGCCTTCTTCAACATACCAACACAAATTAGCTTGGGGCAACGTATGATAGCCTAATAAAAACAGGATGCCAATAAAACTGAAAAGTTTTTCCCTTGTAAATATAAAATCGTGTGTATTATTTGAGCCCACTAAATACAAAACTCTGCGTTTACATTGTTAGTGAACTTGAGTCTTGCACCTAACAATCTCACATTTCCCGTGAGTTTTGCATCTGATGATTACTTTTACATGATTATATTTTATAAGCGTGAAGTTTTACATTTATAAAACACCAAAGTTTGCATCTCATACATTTATCAGTACTGCAAGTCCATAAAACAAGACAACCAATAATATCGATATCTAAATTGTTATAATTATTTTTGTAAATAATTACAAAGTTTTGCATTTAGCGAGTTCATTTATCATGAGCCTACTTTACAAAAAATCGCAATACTATATCTTGAACTTCATCATCAAAAAGTTTTAGAAAAATATCCAGCGGTGATTGACCTGCCAAATGATTTTTTAGCTGTTCAATTTTTTTGTGTTCTCTTCGTCGGGCAAGTTCAGATACAAAAAGAAACCTCTCTGCACTTGGGTTTCTGGCTATTTGTTTTGAGCAAACTTGAGAATGTGAAAAGAAGAAGAAAGCATTTAAGTAGAAAAAAACTGAAAACAATACAGTTATGAAAACACCTGAAGAAAAACTAATGCCCATCTCTGAATAAAAAAAAACTGCAGGGAAACGTTTTGTTGGACTTGGACCTGGAAAAGGAAAAAGCAATGAGGAATAAGCAATCCGTACTCTAGTTTTGCATGACTCGCTGGTGAAACCTTGGAGAGTTGCTGGAGGTCAAAAAAACCAACGGAAAATATTTTTAAATGCTTTGTTGATGTACATTGATATAGGACACTACCGTCTTTATAGTTTAGCAAATAAAACAATTGGCCTTGCACACAAAACAAAAATATCCTACAGTACATTCTCTCGATGCCATCCCTATGTTATTACCGTCTATATTATGTATGCAAACCTAATGAAATAAACAGAGCTACCTGCTTGTACAAACAACGTGCAAACATAAGCTTCAAACCACAAAAACTAAAGCCACTAAAACTTGTGGATAATGAAAATTCATATGAACTCCTGTAACATGTAGTAAGGCTTCCGCATTGCATATGTATGGCAGGCCTCTGAAATGTCAAAATAAAATGAAGAAAAGGTTCAATTTAATGTTAAGATTGCAGCTAAAATCAATGTTACTAAACCTGTCCGAGAGTTGGAGGGAGAGGTTCAAGAAGAAATGAAAACTTTAAAAATAAATATAAATTTAACATTAAAAATGAAAATGCTGCTAAGAACACACTGAAAAACAGTCTTAGTAAGAATGAAGGGTTACTACATATAGACTTCTCTGAAAATTATGCTTGCAAACTAGCTGAAGAAATCCAGACTTATAATTTTGGAGCAAGCCGTGAGGAAGCAACATTGTACGCAGGAGTCACTTACGCTGGAGATACCGATAAGCTATTTAATTTTGTTTTATGTATTTCTGCTAGTCCTAGGACCTTGAACTGCTTCTCTAGTTCCAATGCCTAAGCGAAAACCAAATTGTTCTTCTCCTACATATTGTCCGCATTTTGTGTGTACTCGTTGATGCATGTTCTTAGCATTATCTACTGTACATGGCTCATCAGGCTAATCAATCGGTACTGTGAGCACTGTTTTACTCCGCTCTTTTTAGGTATCGGAATAAAAGTAAGTTGGGTCCAGTCGTGTGGTACGATTCCTGTATAGTATATTCTATTTAAGAAAGATGTTAAGATGTTGAGGCTTTCATCGTCTAATACTTTACGCATCTCAGTATAGATGTTATCTTCACCTGAGACTCTACGTGGTTTGATAGTTTTATTGCGCGT
The DNA here is from genome assembly GCA_929113105.1 of Agrypnus murinus. Taxonomy (NCBI): domain Eukaryota; kingdom Metazoa; phylum Arthropoda; class Insecta; order Coleoptera; family Elateridae; genus Agrypnus; species Agrypnus murinus. The sequence goes on along the minus strand of OV816026.1, from coordinate 5,258,168 downwards.
TTCACTTCTGCTATAATAATTCTCAATGGCTAATCTTCTTGATCTATTTCTCTTGGTTCTGGTTACATTCTGATATCATCAAAAAGCTCTTGTATATAGCTTGTCAAAATCTCTTCTATCTCGTTTGGGTCTATTGTTTTTTTGTTACTATCTGTGACTAAGATATCGTGTTGATGGGTTTTATTTCCAGTTATTTCTTTTATCTTCTTTTTTGTGTGTTAAAGAAATCATGCTTTCTTGGCAGCTCTTCGAGTACTTGACAACGTTTCTCCATCCAGGTCTCCTTTGCCTCTCTTATAAGCCTTGTAATCTTTTTATGGATTTCTTTATATTTATTATAGTCTTTATGTTTGTACTTCCTTCTTTCGTTCATCAATAAAAGGATTTCTTCCGTCATCCATCTCTGTTTTGCTCTCTGCTCTTGGTTTTCCAATTCATTTTCTTGTACTTCATGTTTACATTTTTAACAGACTGCCAAAAGTTTTCCATTGTTTCTGTTTCCAATTATACCGTTTCCCTAAACTTACTATTCAAAACTCGTGTTATTTCCTCTTTTATTTGTGGTTCCCCCAGTTTCTCAAAGTTAGGTCTTGTTTTATTTCTCTTCCGGATTTTCTTCAATTTAATCTCACGTTTTTCAGCTACGGGGTTCTGATCAGATCATATGTCTGATCCAGGATAAGTTCTTACAACTTTAATTCCGTTTCTATATCGTTTATCAATCAGTATATAATCTATTTGATTTTTTATGATATTTCCTTCATTGTCTCCTGGTCCTAAGTACACTTCTAAGTGTACAATCGCCTTTCTGGAAGTTGGAACCAGGTGTTTGCTACCATTAAGTTTTCTTCATTACAGAACTGTACCAGATATCCCCCCTATCGTTTCGTTTGCAAATACCATGGTCTTCAACAATATATTGCACTCTTCCTTTACCTATCTTTCCGTTGAAGTCACCCATGATTATATTCACTTCATTCTTTTTGGTAAATCTTAGTAGGTAATTTTTACATCATGAATAAAAAACTCATGCAGTATGGAGTATTCTCGTGCAACTTATATTACTAGATGAACAGATAGTTCCATATTTTGAACGGCACTCGCAACAAAATGCTTCTAAAAGTGAAACCGGTAAGATTCGGTTTCAAATTATGGTATATCTGTTCAGATGAAGGGTACTTATACAAGTTATCCTCCAAATAATAAAAAATCCAGACTTGGGTTGGGAGGTGACTTTGTTTTTTATCTACTATCTATTGTAGAGAATAACCCTAATCATAATATTTTCCTTGACAACTTCTTTTCTTCATATAAATTATTCGACAATAACAGACTATGGTGTTGGAAAATTGAAAACTGCAAAAAATTATGACACAAAGGAAAAGAAAAAACTACCGTACTGCTCAAAAGCTACTGTACTATCAAAACAAAAGGAAATAGTGACGTTAACGAAGAAAATGAAGTAAAAACCTTCCCAAGGATCTTGTATGGTTTCTCTATTTCTTAGAAAATCAAATGTAACTGAACTAAAGGGTTCATTGTGATGCAATGAAGAAGTACATCACATGCTCAAATAAATTCAGTGTGTCTAACAAAAATCCCAACCTATTGCTTGGTCTTGGAGGGATTCATCTCCTAAAAGTAGTACTCTCATGCATTGGGCTATACCTCAAAGACAGTGGAGCTTCGAAAATCCTTGTTGAGACAGTATAATTGGAATGCTGTTTTCCATTTTGAAACGCTTACGGTGTTATACCAGTGTACGAAGATCAACGCTTGTTGGACAAATTTAAATTGCTATAAACTACACATAGTGACATAAAAAATATTTTGAGAAACTCGTAGAAAATGACAGGCAGAAAAAAACTGGGGCCTGCGTGCATGCAGTATAAGAGAGTGTTTGCCACTTTCCTTCTTCTTTGATAGAAAAAATTATTCACGATGGTACATTTTATACTACAATGATTGCTTGAAGCTGGACGAAGGTCCTATAATTTATAATTCCATGTCAGTCTTTTAAACAAAAAATAATAATCTTAATTCAATCCTATTAACGCATTTAAAACAATAATTATTCAAGACTTTTTAACCAAAATTTGTTTTGGTGGTTTCAAGTGTAAACATTTAAAATATTTTCAAAAAATTTCAGATTCAAGAATATAAAGAAAAATTTAAAATCTGGCAGCATAAATAATTAAGATTTTGCAATGGGCAACTAAAATCTTCAGTAACATGATATTTGATACGATGTTTGATGACGCGACGTCAAATTGTTCATCATACAATTCTGAGAACCTAAAATGTTTACTTTAATTCTTAAATGCTCCGAATGAATGCTGCATAAATGAATTGTTTTTTACATTTACTTATATGTACAGCTGTAACCGTTATCAAATTCATAATTGCAAAAGAGAACCTCTACTCCTTGGAAAATCCCCGAAAAACGAGTGTTAAAAGGAACACGATTAAAAATTTGTAAACACAACTGACCGAAAAAAGTTATATACAAGAATACACAGGTTGGGTCTATTAGCAGACAATTTTAAGTTCTTTTTCCAGCTTCAAGCAATCATTCTAGTATATAAAATGTACCATCGTGCATAATTTGAAAAAAATGGAATTTCTGGCAATAGCCCAATATCAGAATCTATTCGCTAACTAGAATTCGAATTAAGTGTCATTTTACACAATAATTAGCTTTTGTTTTTTACGTGTGCGTTATAGCATACACAAAATTACGTCACTTTATAGACTTGCACACCTGCAATGAAATTTAATCCATGCTTACAAGGAAATATTCTCTTGCTAACAACATTAACTTTTTATAAGGACGTCTTTCAAACTATAATATTGAGTTATATTCCTGATTATCTAATATCCATTTTTTTCTCGAGTCCTCTGACTTTAATAAAGCTTAACTTTAGTAAAATATTATATTTCTAAATGCTATAGCTACTTTTGTTTTTATCAGACAATAGGTAATAAAAGTTACCCATTTTTAGGGACAATTTTATTAAAAACAAATTAGTTTTTATCTCAGAAAGTACATGCCATATATCTATGAAATTTTTGTAGGGGTTATAGAAAGAAACCTTGGGTTCTAATTTTCAGACCAAAAAGCAATTCATTTAAGATTTATATAAAAAATAGGGAATTATGTTTTCTTGTTTATTAATTTTTTGATTTCGTTTTGGTTAAATGAACACTTTTCATGTAGGCATTATTTTTCTCAAAGAAATATTCCTAATTTTAACAATAACAGTGCAATAACATAAAAACCAATTTTTTGTCCAAACCGCTTGTCACTAAATTAATTTTTCTGCGATTCAGAGGAAGATATTGAAGACTATACAGGGTGTCCTGTTTAACAGTCTACACTGAATCATTCCAACAAGCTTGTGACTATAGCAGTGGAATTAAAAGAACTTTGTATCCTTTGACCTCTAGTTTACGAAATCAGAACACATCTTAGAACTTGTGCTGGTGCTGGATATCATCATCAGGATTTTTTTAAATGGAACGATTAGATTTGAAGTATGGAAATCGATAGCAAGTGGGATTCTGAATAAAAAAGTAATAAGGTACTACAGGTTTAAAGTGAATGATAATGAAATAATAAAGTGAATGTATTCTAATACTGTTTTCGTAAACAAGAAGCCGAAATCTACGAAGTTCTTTTAATTCCATTACTATAACCAAAAGCTTGTCCGGATGATTGAGTGTAGACTGTTAAATAGGCCAGAACCCGTTAAGTGGCTAAGTGTTTACTATTTTTTTCACATTTAAACATTTGAAGTGGTGACTCGTACACCTTTGAAATCTGAATTTTGCAAAATCTAAAAAGTATCTTGTATATTATTAACCATAAAATATGCGACTTCTTATGTTTTTTCATGATAACCATGAAAATGAAGCGCAACAAAAATCGTTGCTATTTTTTCACATTTAGAAATTCTAAGGGTTGGCTGCTACCCCCTTATATCCTGAATTTCGCAAAATCGGTGAAGCATGTGCGTTTTTATGTTCTTTCACGCAACCCATTCAACAATGAAACGCAAATAAACTGCTTTACTATTTTCTCCACATTTGCAAATCCTAAGGGATGGCTGGCTACCCCTTAGACCCTTAATGTCGCAAAATCCGTAAAGTATGTAACTTTTTATGTTCTTTCACGTCACCCATTCAAATATGAACCGCAACAAAGATTATTTACTATTTTTCCCGTATTTCAAAATTCTAAGGGTTGGTTGCTACCCCCTTAGACCCTCAACTTCGCAAAATCTATAAAATAGGTGACTTTTTATGTTCTTTCACGGCACCCGTTCGAAAATCAAACGCAAAGATTGTTTACTATTCTTCCCGTGTGTAGAAATTCTAAGAGGTGGCTGCTACCCAAAACAGAACAAAATTTTGAAAATATAAATATGGGTTTTTTTAACGTTTTTTTAATTTTTCGCTAGACGAGAATCCGAAACTCTGTAAATATACCAAATTTCAAGTTTGTATGTACTCTAGAAATTCGGAAGTTATAAAGACTATTTAATTTCATTACTTAAATACATAAAGTGAAGTCCCGTTTTACAACCCCTAAAGGGGTAGCGGAGGGTTAACATACTAACAATTTTTTATATTTTTCTTTACGAGAACTCTAAACCCTATAACTAAACCAAATTCTAAGTTTTTATGTCATCTAGAAGTTTTACAACCCCCAAATGGAATACGGGGGTTGATTTAATAATTTTTTTTAATTTTTCTTTAGGAGAGTCCTAAATTCTATCGCTATACCAAGTTTCAAGTTTGTATGTCATCTAGAAGTTTTACAACCCTAAAAGGGGATGCGGGGTTGACATAATAGCATTTTTTTTAATTTTTATTTACTAGAATCCTAAACCCTATAAATATACCAAATTTCAAGTTTGTGTGTGATCTAGAAGTATTACAACCCCCAAATAAATTGCAGGGGTTGACTTAATAAGATTTTTTATGTTTTTCTTTACGAGAGTCTTAAACCCTATCACTATACCAAATTTCAAGTTTGTATGTCATCTAGAAGTTTAACAACCCCCAAATGGAATATGGGGGTTGATTTAATAATTTTTTTAAAATTTTTATTTAGGAGAGTCCTAAATTCCATCGCTATACCAAATTTCAAGTTTGTATGTCATCTAGAAGTTTTACAACCCCCAAATGGAATATGGGGGTTGATTTAATAATTTTTTTAAATTTTTCTTTAGGAGAGTCCTAAATTCCATCGCTATACCAAATTTCAAGTTTGTATGTGATCTAGAAGTTTTACAACCCCCAAATGGAATATGGGGGTTGATTTAATAATTTTTTTTAATTTTTTTTTTAGGAGAGTCCTAAATTCCATCGCTATACCAAATTTCAAGTTTGTATGTGATCTAAAAGTATTACAACCCCCAAATAAAGTGCGGGGGTTGACTTAATAAAATTTTTTATGTTTTTCTTTACGAGAGTCTTAAACCCTATCACTATACCAAATTTCAAGTTTGTATGTCATCTAGAAGTTTTGCAACCCCCAAATGGAATATGGGGGTTGATTTAATAATTTTTTTAAATTTTTCTTTAGGAGAGTCCTAAATTCCATCGCTATACTAAATTTCAAGTTTGTATGTCATCTAGAACTTTTACAACCCCCAAATGGAAGATGGGGGTTGATTTAATAATTTTTTTAAATTTTTCTTTAGGAGAGTCCTAAATTCCATCGCTATACCAAATTTCAAGTTTGTATGTCATCTAGAAGTTTTGCAACCCCAGAACGGGGTGCAGGGGTTGACATCATAACATTTTTTTTATATTTTTCTTTATAATAATCTTAAATCCTATAATTACACCAAATTTCAAGTTTCTAAGTCATCTAGAAGTTTTACAACTCCTAACAGGGGGTGCGAGGGTTGCATAAATATATTTTTTTATTTTCCTACTTACAAGAATCCCAATTCCTATAATTGTGCCAAATCTCAAGTTTGTATGTCATCTAACAAATTAGAAGTTGTAAAAGTTATTTAATTTCAATATTTTAATGCATAAGAAGTCCCGTTTGAAATGATGTCACTGTCTGCCTCACAAACATATGAGTTTTAAAAATTTTAAAATATAATATGGGATAAGATTAAACAGCCAGATTTATTACTAGCTAACAGCATCAGTGATTGATTAAATACTGAATGATAATATAATAATGGTTACGTTTGTTTCACTTAAATCAATAGAGCTTTGAATTAAATCTTACGATTTTATTAAAATTATCGCCCATTTGTAGGAGCAATTAAAACCGGTTTAAACGAAATTTACATGACGCATAAATGAAACGTATTAAAAGTGTTTCTTAAATAGCTTTAACAAAATATAATATGTACGAATTTTTGTCACCTTAAATGACGCAATCTTTACTAAGAAATACAATGCATAAAGTGAAGTCCCGTTGAAATGACGTCACTGTCTAGCCACAAAGGAATCAGTGTTACCAACACAATTCTTGTTAAATATGCGGACGCAGGGTAAACCTATGCCATAAATTTGTATACAAATGTATACAAATCCCGCGCTATTAGCGCTGCGTGTGGCAAACGCTCGAACTACGATTTTATACACGAATCAGGAATGGGTGTCAAACTGCGCACAGCTAATTTTTACATTTTCGCCATCTAGACACTTTAAGCTTCATATGGTGCAATTTTGAGGCACTAGTCACCCAGCGTCCGTATATCCGGACGCCGAGTGACTTCGGACGCTGCTTGAACCTAAGATTTTACATGGGGGGACGCATAGTGGTGCCCTATAGATATATATATATATATATATATATATATATATATATATATATATATATATATATATATATATATATATATATATATATATATATATATTACGGCTAGAAGCGTAATAGATTTTAGTAGCCACTCAAGCATCGTGACGAGTGCATGAAAATGTCGCAGCTAACGAAAATTGAGTACCGCGCGGTCATTAAATTTTTAACAAAAGAAGGGCACACGCCTAATCAAATCAAACAACGTTTAGACGGCGTTTATAGTGATTTATCTCCTTCATATTCCACTTAAAAAAGTGGTCAAAATGCCTCCGTTTGTGGCAAGAATATCTTTAAGATGATGAGCGCATCGGTCGGCCAATTGAAGCGGTAACGCCTCAAAAAGTTGCAATCATTGAAGAAATGGTATTCGAAGATCGCCGTTTGAAAGTTAAGGGGTTAGCAGTGATGTCTGACATTTCGGAAACACGTGGTCGCCCATTTCTTCATGACCATTTGGGTATAAATAAAATTAGTACAAGATGGATACCGCGTCTTCTTTCTGCTGTTCAACGTCAACGTCGCGCCGAATGTGCGCGCTCGTTTTTAAACTTGTGTGGAGACGATCCAAAGCCGATTTTGGAGTCCATTGTCACTGGAGATGAAACAATGGTTGTGTATTATGATCCTTTATCCAAAAAAGAATCGATGGAATGGCGGCGACCCGATGAACCTCGTCCCAAAAAAGCGAAAGTCCTTCAATCGACAAAGAAAGTTATGGCAACAATATTCTGGGATTGTGACGGCATTTTACTGATTGATTTTAAAGAATGCAATACATCTGTTAACAGTACATATTATGCGTCTTTATAGCATAAATTGAGAAAGAATATTCGTGAAAAACGTCGAGGAAAACTGGCAAGAGGTGTTCGATTATTACACAATGCACCCGTTCGTACTGCCGCAATTTCACAAGCTGCCATTCGCGAATGCGGCTTTGAAGCATTGAATCATCCACCGTACAGTCCGGATACAGCTCTTAGTGACTATTATTTATTTTCCAATTTAAAGAAAGACCTTAGGGGACTCGTTTTAATTACGAAAACGAATTGCAAGCAGCTATGATTGATCAATTTGAAGGAAAAATTTCAGATTATTTTTACAAGGGCATTGAATTATTAATTCCACGTTGTAATAAGTGTATTGACATTAGGGAAGATTATATTGAAAAATAAAAATTATTGTATTTTACCAAGTTTATTTTTTTATATTAGGCCGAGAATTTATGGCGCTTACCTCGTATATATGTGTCCTGAATAGAAAATAAAGTAAAAACTTCATGCAACATAATTGTTTCTAGGATCGATATTTTTTGAGTTACTGCATACCAAAGTTTAAGTTTTAAAAGTGTAATTTCCGGATAGGTGGGGAAAACTGCAGAATATATTAAACCTGAGTGGAAAATAATTTAATGTAATACATTTGTCTCAAAATAGTAATATATGCTTCAGGTCATCCTCTACATAGAAGACCCTAAAAACCGCAACAGCGGGTATTACAGAATAAATTACAGGCGAGCTCCCGTTTAAGAGGGGAAGTGACTGTATAAAAATACGCTATGCAGAGCCTCTGAATCTACATTATTTTAAGAAAAAATATATCATAGATTGTGTATCCAACATTAGAATCTTGTAGATCAAAGTATGAACTAGATTTTAACAAAAGAATTATTAAAATTTGCTCGAAAATAACTAAATAAACATAAAAACTGTAACGATAAGTATAAATATTTTTTCTTTCTTAAAACTAAAATATCTCTTTTTAATAATTTGAAAGTACTCGAGTAGTTCACAGATGAACAAATTTAATTGATAAAAGTTTATTTATAACAACAATAATCATGTTACAGTTTCGGTTACCATTATTATCATTTTTAAGCAGTTTTGGTGGACAATAGTTCAGTTACTCTGAAAGGGATGGCGCTGTAGCAACTTTTTACTGTATTTTAGTATTATTAATATAAATAAATATAAATGTAATTCACAGCAGTGATTATTAATCTTCGAATACACATTAAAATTTTTAAATTGGTTTACATTTAAACGTATGCATTACCATAACTAGCTTACAAAGATAACTTTAAGTCTCTGTAAATCAATTATGTAAAGCAAAACATAATAATATCTCTAGTATTTTTTTTCATAAATTCTAACTAAAGGTGTAAAAATTATAGCGATCGGCCTTGTAATTTATTATTATATTGAAGCGATACCGACGCTTTAATATGAATTCTGTAATATTTATACAAAATTATTATTATTATTATTACAAATCATTGTACTTTTCGACGCGAGGGCCACCTATGGTTTTGCAGTATAATCTTAAAAGTCTGAAACTGAACTAAATGAATTAATGTTTTGTACCAGTAGCGACGCCAACGGTAATTTTTCCGGCGTTTCTCAATTTCCAACCTTAACAATAATAATTAATGGTGATGATTCCTTTCTTTAAAAAGCAACCAACCTTGCAAATTTCTAAACCTCAGTCAATTTCTGACGAATCGCGCCACGCTCCGATCATTAGTCTCAATCAGCTGCTTATATCGTAGGGTGTCTACGATGTAATTAGTTAAATCGTTCTAATCTCATCTGTAACTCAGAGACGGCAAGACAGAATGGCCTGAAATTCTCAAAAAATATTTAAATTGATACCGTCAACGCAGGTGACTTCGGACGATTTTCTGCATATTTTAGTTGGTTCGAATGTGGATTCTTTATTAAAAAATCTGAAAAAATGGTAGGGATGCCTACATCCTTCCTCTATGTATTGCCATAAAAATAAAATCAAAAATTTGAGTCGATCATGTATATTTTTTACTTTTTTTTGTGTCCGAAGCCACCTTCAGTTTTTAGGTGACTTCGGACATCGTTTAAAAACGCCTAAAAACGAAGCTATTAAAAGTGATATTAGCTTCGGACACAATTTTATGTAAAAAAATTGTACTACGCTATAAAAATTGAAAAAAAAATTGTTCTCTTTCATTTCAATAGTTTTATTTATAAAAATTACAAAAACTCAACTTATTTTTGACACTAGGGTTTAAATATAAAAAGTCAACATAAGTCTCATAAGGCACATCACTTTTTGGCATTACAAAATAAGGAACAATTCTATAAAAAGTAAAAAAGTAAAATAAAAACATCGCTTTGCAAATCACTGAAATTGTATCGTCCTCTGCGCAAAGGAAGTGGACTAAGTTTTTTTAATATTTCAGTCCCGCTAACTATTCCCTCATCAATTACATCTGGAAAGTAAAAATAACTCTCTACAGAAGACCTCTTTCTTCGTAAAAATTTAATCAAGAAATTCTTGTGGACATCGTCTTCTGCAATAGATTCAACAATTTGGCCAGCATAATATTTGTACTTTGATGAATGTTCTAAAGGAACTTTAACGATCACAAAATTACCTTCTTCTAAAGCCACTTAGTGTCTATGTTGGTTGTGAGGATCATCTTCTCGAAGACACTCAAATTCTTGTTGTTCTTCGAAATCATCTTCAAGAGACGCGTTAGAGACCATATCAATAGGCTCATCATTCGTATTGCCGTTTCTGAAATTACTTAAAGGCAAATCCTCATCTGAGCTGTCTAGGTTGTCAAGGTTTGGTTCTTCACTTATAGTGTTTTTTTTGTGACGGCAAGTCTTTGATAGTTAGTGCTCTGCCAGCCTTAACATCTACACGCTTTCGCCTAGTTTTAGCTCTTGGTTCTGGCATTCTGTTTTCTTTTAAGAAGTTTACAATCGTTGTCCCCAACAAACTAGCAACTTCATTTTCGGAATCGGTTTGTAAATCTTTGGGTAGTCTCTTTAAGCATTCTTGAGGATTGAAGGGGTAGATCCCACAGGCCCTAAATCCAGAGATAATATTTTTTTGAAGATGCTTCTATGCCGTCTAGAGTGCGTTTTAATAGTTTTGTTTATTCATTCGTTTAATATGCTGCGCCACTTTTTCTTAAGCGGTGCAAAGAAGGCAACATCAAGAGGTTAACAGAGGTGTGCCGAATTTGGAGGGAGTAGAACAAATCTTATCTCATTTGCTTCGCATTCTTGTATCACTTCATAAGTTATGTGACTAGAAAGGTTATCCCCGATTATTATTTTGGGTCCTGGTTTATTCCTAACATAAGGCAACAATATTTGCCTAAACCATTCAACAAATGATGCACTTTCAAACCATCCGGACTTGCTTATTGTGTAACGGCATCCCGGAGGACCATCCTCCTCCCACTCTTGATACCTATGTTTGGCCTTGTAAACTACGAAAGAAGGCAATAACTCTCCACTTGCTGAAGCTGCCATCATTACCGAAATGCTCGTTTTTGACGAATCTATAATGCGGTCACAATGTTTGGCTCCCCTCTTGCAAATTACTTTTGGGTTCCCGGGATTGTCACTAAAATTCGTCTCGTCATAATTAATTATGTTTTCTGAAGGCACATCTTGTACTTGGACCCTAAGTTCATTAAAGTAGTTTGTGATTGTTTGGGCAGTTACTTCCGCTCTGCTTCTTTTAACATTTTGAGAAAGCCTAATCGACAAATTGGGGTGACGCGTCAAAAACTTCTTACCCCAAATTCGTCCAGGCATATTGTCTCTAAATTTCGTAACCACCCCTTTTCTGTTAAAATAGTGCTGTACGATTTTCCTTACGTCTAGTTCAGTAAGTGGGAATCCCCATTCTGCAGAGATTTCAATGGATTCAACAATCTTTGCTTCTTCAAGTTCTGAAAGAATAGGTTGACCTCCATGTTTTTTGCTATGAATGCCTTTTAATTTGTCGGAAATTGTTGATTTCGGAACTTTATAAATTTCTTCGGCCTGCCTCATTGTATATTTTTTTAATTTGACGTCCCTGATGGCTTTTTCCAAATTTTCGGAAACATAATTGCGGTAGTTGCGGATTCATGATTTTTATGTTTATAGTTCACTATACATGTAGCTTCAGATTGATGCAAGTTAGAATTAATTATGTTAAATACAAAAAACTGTACACCCCTTACTTTTTCAGACTTTTCTTGACTCAAGAATAATGCGTCGAAATAAAATTGCACGTAAAATCACAAGGCTTATCTGAACAACATCCACACTCTGACTATGCATTACCCACACTGTTTATTGGCCAACATCAGCGACTCATTTGTCAAGGTCGACATTAGCCCCTCCATAACATGCGTCGAACATTGAAAATCACGGGTGTCCGAAGTTACATGCACGGTCCGAAGTCACCCGCGCTGACGGTACCACTCTTTCTACAAAGTAAATACAGCCTTGGTAGTGTAATGTCTAGAGTGCTGGACTTTCACCCAAGCGGCCCGTGGTCGATTCCCGGTGTCGGCAGATCTGGTTAAGGTGTTCTGCAGTTTTCCTTAGCTGTGACACAAATGTGGGATTTGCGCTGTTCCATCTGTAAGTCGGCTGCAGCCGCACTTAGGGCCTACGTAACAATAATAATCGCCCCCTCCCTCCCGCACAAGCTTATAGCTTCTGGTGCCTGGTTTCCAGGCTATGGGTTGTAGCAATTATTATTATTATTACATTATTATTATATTTCTACAAAGTCTCGTTGCCCCATCAATAGCGTAATTCATAATTATCTTAGGTTAATCACCTCCAGTAATTCATGATTTACCTAGTCATGCTGAATATCAAATTAAAGCTCTCGACGCATTGAAAACCTAAATCTAGGAAATTATAAATTTAGAGGCGATACTCCACAGAACTTCTAAGGGCTAGTTGTATCAAGTTTTTAATCTATACTTATTCTTAAGTGTGACTTATTTATTTTATCAGTCCTAACAGACTTGAGATACGAGAGGCTTTTAGAAAAATAAATACCTTAAGACATGACAGAGGAGAAAGCTGAAACAATCAACTTTAGGACTTTTGAATTCAAGAATTAGAGATTTAATCTACTTAGAAATCTAGAGTCTTAGACTTCAGATGAGATTAGAGACGACACTAACATATTGGGGTTCCTAATACTTAGATAGTGTAAGGTCTAGAAATAAAATTCTATAAATCTAGAAAGTAGAAAAACTAAAGACTTAAGACTGGACTTGAACCAATCTCTTAATCTTAAAAGATAACTTTAAAGGTTTAAAGACGTAATAGAAGGTTACTCATGGGAGCTATAGATTTTGAGATGTAGAGACCTATTAAGCTAGATACACCAACTGTAGACTTTGAATTTGGATTAAATGTAGCGGATTTGGGGTATATGTAAACTGAAAGACAAATTAAATGAGACTCGTATAGGTACTTAGAAAATCAGCTGCGCGCACAGGTGATTGTTGGGTTACCTAAATATATCAGGCTCGAACTTAAACTTAAACTGAAATATTTCTGATGCAATTTATTTTCAAATCTCATCAAATTCACCGGTTGTATTTGAATTAGGAACAAGAATTAGTCATACAAATATTCAAATTATAAAAAAATCACTATAATGACACTAACTATTATAGTAGAAATAATCTCTACCTAATGTTATACCTTTAGATTATTTCTTTTCAAATTAAATCCGCAAAATAGCGGAAAGTTTAATTTTTCTTGTTAAGTTTGCAGCTTTATAGGTGATTCTATAACAAAACATGTTTTTAATTAAATAAGATCCTAATTTTATTTATTAATATGAAAAACCGAAAAACACAAGATGTAATTATAAGAAGAGATAGGTAAGACTATCATAAAGGCAAAGCGGGTGTAGCTCTATGGCAAAATATCGTCTCTTTGTGCAACAAATCATCGGTTTAAATCCCGATATTGTTTTGCAGCTTATTTTTTTTAAATTAATTTACGCACAAAAAAGAAATTGAAAATTTAAAAAATTCAATTCGAATAATGAAACCAAATAATGTATATTTATTTAACAGGGATTTAAGAGCATTAATAAAAGGGACCACACGTCTAAAACCAACAGCTACTGTGAAGTTTTTCTAAAAAAATTTCCGCTATTTTACGCATTTAATTTGAAAAGAAATAATCTAAAGGTATAACATTAGGTAGAGATTATTTCTATAATAGTTAGCGTCATTATAGAGATTTTTTTTATAATTTGAATATTTGTATGACTAATTCTTGTTCCTAATTCAAATAAAACCTGCGAATTTGATGAAATTTGAAAATAAATTGCATCAGAAATATTTCAGTTTAAGTTTAAGTTCGGTCCTGATATATTTAGGCAACCCAACAATCACCTGTGCGCGCAGCTGATCTTCTAAGTACCTATACGAGTCTTATTTAATTTGTCTTTCAGTTTACACACCAATGTAAATTAATCTCTACGTTAAGTAAGTATTAAAAGATTAATGCAACTGGGTATTAAAGTCTTGTTAGTGACTTATTTTAGAGGCGACTGTTATTTAGACGCTAAATACTAAAGCTATCAAGAAGTTTACAAAATAAAAATGTATTTGATTAAAAAGCATATATAATAATTAAACAGTTAATAATTTCTTAAGTGTACGTATACATTCTCACTAAAATTACATAGTATTTAACTTGAATGGGCATGTCCATTCGTTTCTGTTTTTAGTAACTCGCCCATCTGCGCTTTGTTTTCTTTCTCCTCTTTAAGATCCCTTTTGTGTTCGAGATATAACCAACTAAAAATAATCTTTGCGATTAAACATCCAAATAAAGATGAGCAATAAATAAATTACAAGAATATTATAATAGCTGGTATGGTAAGTCCACCTCCTACTAGGAAGAAGGTTCCTGGGAAAACATCAATTGTTGCTTTGTATACTAGACTGTACATTGGACCATAGATTAATGGCATTAAAGCTTCGGATACACCAAAAAGAGAATTGATTTTTCCTAAAAGTACGATTATTGTGGTTGTTACTGACATCAGTTGTATAGGGTGATTCACGTAAGATAGCCCTGTACATTATCTTGGAAACTGTAAGAGTTTTGAAAAAAAAAACTAAATACGAAAGTTGTTTGGTATAAAACAAATTTAAATTTTATAATATTTTTGTATGTAGTGGTCGTTTTGCTACGGCTATCAATTTTTTAAATGGAACACCCTGTATATTTTTAGGAATTTTACGATTCTACACATTATTGTAAGTATTTTTGGTTGACATATACAATCTGTTTGATTTAAAGAGCCCCGCTTTATAGCAGCTTTATTCTCGGTCAGAACTGGTATAAACCACATAGGTATATCATTAAATAATATAAAATTATAAAATTCTCTTTTTGGTTCAGAAAGTTTGCTATTTACTAAATCGGCGTGATAGTAATGACGTCATGGGTATTTCTTTACAGAAATCGATAGAGTATTGTGTTCTCTTTTCAACCATAACAAATATTTATACTCGTACATAAAATTTTTTCGAAAAAAACATGAAAAATGATTTACGTCTAGTAGGCTTTGAATTCTAGTTACTCCAATTAAAAACCAGAATTTAAAAAGTTTCAGCGCAGAGTCTTAGAGAGTTTTAAATTATTAATAAAAAAAAGAAATTATAAACAACTATACGAGGTATGCGAGAAAACTAAAATGAGACTAACAACACTGCGAGTGATCTGGCAACGCTGTGTTGTTCTACTTCACGAAACAAGTGTGTTAATCCCTTCCAGATGCTCAGTTCGAGTTTCAACTCCGTACAGCCAGCGCGTGATCTTTGAGAGAGCCATCAGTTAAGTTATGTTTTTGTTGTGTATTACGAAAATGGAACAGCGGAATTTAGAGCAAAGTTATGCCATCAAGTTTTGTGATAAACTTGGGGAATTCGCGAGTGTGACCTTTGAAAAGTTGAAACAGGCCTATGGGGAACATTCCTTATCAAGAGCACAAGTCTTTCCCTTGCACAAATCATTTTTGGAAGGCCGAGAACACGTTGACGATGAACCTCGATCAGGGAGACCTTCAGCTTCAAAAACTGAAGAAAACGTCGAAGGTGTGAGGGCTCTTGTGAGATCAGACCGTCGTTTAACAATAAGGCGATGAGTGACCAGTTAAATTTAAACACTTTCACCGTACATCAAATTTTAACTTAAGATTTGCACATGCGAAAGGTTTGTACCAAAATGGTACCGAAAAACCTCACAATGGAGCAGAAGGACAATCGAAGAAACGTGTGCGTTGATCTTCTTGAGAGGATTTCCAATGAACATCAATTCTTCAATCGTGTGATCACAGGTGATGAATCCTGGATTTCTCAGTACGATCCTGAGACAAAGCGACAAAGTCAGGAGTGGCACACTGAGACATCTCCTCGACTGAAGAAAGCTTGAATTGAATGAGCAAATCAAAGATCAAGACAATGCTGATGATTTGCTTTTTTGACAGTAGGGGTATCGTGCACAAAGAATTTGTTCCTTCAGAACAAACTGTTAACCAAGTGTTTACAAAGATGTCCTTGAAAGGCTCAGAAAAACGGCGCTGCGGTGGGACCGGACATTGTAGACAAGTGGATGCTTCATCATGACAACGCCCCATGTCACACGGCCATCTCCATCACGGATTTTCTGACCTCAAAAGGCATCCCTGTTGTTCACCAGCCCCCCTATTCACCCGATCTGAGTTCTTGTGACTTTTTTCTTTTTCCGAAATTGAAAAATGTCTTAAAACGACGTCATTTTGGGACTTTGGAGAACATTCAAAAGAATGTGACCGACATGTTAAAAATCCTACCAGTTGAAGCCTTTCAGCGCTGCTACCAAGACTGGGAACAACGACTCCGCCGGTGTATAGCTGCGGAAGGAAACTACTTTGAAGGGGACAATATGTTGTTTGACAAAAATAAAAACTTTGGTAAATAAAAAATCAGTCTCATTACTTTTCTCACACACCTCGTAAAATAGCGAGATTGAACTTTGAAAGTGAGCAATTTTAAAATAGAAAATATATTACATGAATTGGTAGACCCAAAAAGTCAATCTTATAAAATATAAACATACAAGGTGTCCCATGTGAACAAATGAGAATTTCATGTTCAAAAATTTACATTTTAGGTTTAGGGGATTGAACACCCTTGAAAACCGTTGACTTAGGTATTTATAAGCATCGTATATTATTATAATTAGTTAAAATCTGTTATTAATTAAATTAAAAATAAATTGCAGTAGGTAAATTGAATTTTTTGTTCCAGCAGTTTCCAACCATCAGAAGCATAAGCAGATAAAAATTAGCGTTCCAGCAGAAAAAAGATTTCCAAATTGACCGATAGTTTGATGTTCCAGCAGCTAATACAACTTTTTGCAAACCGTTTACAAACAATTTGCAAAGTCTTCGGACATTTTACAAACTTTTCTGACAGACATGCGTGGTAAGCGTCCCGCCGGAGGTGCTTGATCAAATATAGCGTGAAAAAGACAGACTACTAACATAGTGACACCTTTGTATGACAAATCACAAATTTCTAATTTGCGTTCCAGCAGAAATATATTGCTAACTAGTTTCTAACTTTAAACAGTTTCATAAAAATCCTCAAACCGTTTGTAATTTGTTGCTGGAACAAACCTAATATTGCATTCTTAAAAAAAAATTATAGAAATTAAATTCACTCAACGACTGTGTGCACTTCCGGTATATGTTAACCAAAAATACTTACAATAAAGTGTAGAATCTTAATTGTAAAAATATACAGGGTGTTCCATTTAAAATAAAATAGTCGATAATAGCTGTAGCAAACGAAGTAGCAAAATTTAAGTTTGTTTTATACCAATAACTTTGGTAGATATTTGGTCTTTTTTTATACTCGTATAGTTTCCAAGATAAGGTACAGGCTCATCTTACGTGCGCCACCTTGTAGGTACAGAAAAATAAACAAGTGATGTGTATCAATTCCAAATATGTAAGAAGTAGTGAGATTACTTTATTTGGCTGTACATACCTAATTCTTCAGGCGGTACCAATTTCGATATTATCGACCTAAGAGCTATAAAAGATGTGCCATTGAGTATCTCTACGATAACAGCTAAAAACATACACTTTAGGTAAGTACAAGTTCCCCATATTTCACAATCACGCGTATCTTACCACAATAAAACACTACAGAGTTTGGTGCAAACGCATACACGAAACAGGAAAGCACTTTGCTTGTACTGGAGATCATTCCTAATACAGCATCATCTACTTTTAATACTTTCGAGAACAACGTTAAAGAAACAACAGTACCTGCCAATGGCCAACATAATTAAGAAATTCAAACACAAGATAATACAAAGATTGTTCTTACCTACCATATGTAAGATGAGGTTATAAGTGTAATACAAACTAAAATCAACCTCGTTCCAACCAAATCTATACCGAACAAACATGTATATTACGTTAAATTCGCCTAAAATAAAAAGAAAGTTATCAAGTTATTGTTATTTGACTTCCAAGCTTTAGGTTAGTACGCTCACCATGTACAGGACCTATAACGAGCATAACAAGAACCATTATAACGCAAATTCGCATTCTCCAATTCTTCTGTCGCGGTTTAAATGCCACCCTAAGGGTATCAGCTATATGACTGATGTTAAAGAAGTCTCTGCAAAACCCAACTTTTTTCTTCTTTTCTCCATCTTCCACTTGGTTTTCATCCTCATCGGGTTTAACTTCTTTAATCACAAACACACCATACAATATTCCAATTATATACATTCCTAGAGCTATTGAAAAAACTCCATACAAACCGATTACCCTTAACAAAATGCCACTTAAAGCAATTCCAATAGTAAAACTAACATTGCTGATAATATTAACAGCTCCAATTCGAACTGTTCGAGTTTCCACAGTCGTAACACCACTGACGTAACTGAATACCGCCATGAACATAGTAAACCAACCGCCTGCTATAGCAGTTGGTAACGATTCAGCAACACCATTAACTTCCATAGGAAGTTCATAAAAAAAATAAATACACAATAGGACACCTATATTCGTCACTATTTCTCCTGCTAATGGTAGAAGAATAAACGGCTTTCTCCGTTTGTGTCTGTCACTCCAGGATCCAAAAAACATCAATAGAACGGATGGAATAACACTTTTTATTATATTCTTCCACGCACTCATCGATGCTACTAGTTTCTGAACGGTCTCTTCCTGTTTCGGCGTGTAAAGCGAGGCGTTTCTTGCTGTTAGACCATCACAGACGGTGTCATTATATTTAAGGTTAACCCTACATGCTTTTTCTAAGTCTAGATTGGCGATGGCAACTACTGACATGACGCTGGGCAGCAAAAATAAAATCAGCACAGGCTCGACTGTGATGTTTGTGAAAACCATACGGATTTTGGTGCAAAATCCCATATCTTGGGGTGCAGGTTCATTGTTTTGAACTTCATTTAATGATGCTGGATGAATTTCGTTATCTGGATGTACTCCGATAGCCATGGTGGGGAGCAATGCTTAATAATCTGAAAGGATGAATAGTAATTGTAAGCCTAAATACAGTGCGATCAGTGATGTCTGTTAAAAAAAACTATTTTCTTTTTCCAATATCTAAACCAAGAAATTAAATTAAAACTTCAAATCTCCCGCTATTTTATATGATCAGTTTTAAATAGAGTTGCGCGGATAACTCAATTTAGTGGGAAACCAGAACATGCACGCCTGCGATCTCGGGCGGACATTTAAGCGAGTTGAACGGGATTCACATCTTTGTTATCGGTCAAAGCCGGACGTTCAACGGACACGACCCTGGCGGGCAGTTCAAAAGCAGTACCCGCGAACAACTTGCGAACATCATTAAGCTTAAATGACAGATTGGTGGATGCAAATATTGGCATCAACACGTATAGAAAGTAGTTTTTTGAATAACATTAATGAATCTACCTGAATTTCAGGTTAGTATTATTATATTACAAACATCCAAAAAATATCACTCACCCTTTCAGTACTAAAAGATGTATATTATGTTTAGAGATATTTTCCTAAAAAGATAATTTTTTCCACTATTCTTCTTTTAACTTCTTTTGATCTAAACAACATAAATTTTCCAATAATCGTTCAATAATTAATTCAACACATTATATCAGAACCAAGTTTACATTAAGATTGTATTGCTGGATAATTGTGTCGTTAAATTAGTTTTAGTAATTGTGTTATCTTTCGATTTCAAGTATACATACTTGAATTACAGAATCTAAATTTCATACTGTTGTTCCTTTAATAATCATTTATTTAGACAATTTATCAAAAATGATTAAGCATGAAATATATGAAAAGAATGTTTTGGGAACGTGTTTTTTTTATAAAATATTGGTACCTTCCAGAAGAATAAGAGTCTACCAACTAACGTTAAACTTATCAATGAGATGAAACAAGAAACCTCTTCTAGGTTGTATGTTTATTAGTAATTTTTAAAAAATACAGAGTATAAAATCTGATTTTGCAGTACCACTAGGTGTTTACGCTGCTCAAGATTTGGCCATACATCGACAAATTTCAATAAACAGCTAATGTGATGATCCTAAAATTACCTTCTTATTGCTGAGTAGGATCTCTACAATAATTCTACTGCTTCTATAATATCTAACTATGTAATCAACTTTACTGAGTTTATAGGTTTTTAGAGCTCTACTTCGGTATTTCTATAAGTTTGTTAGTCCCTAATCCTGTATCTATAAGTTTGTAAGGCTGTCCAGTTGTAAGTCTTCGAAGTAAACAATCCAAAAGTTGATCTATTTCGGTTTGTAAATATTTAATCTTTTCTTCTTTAAATGCCTAAGATTCTGAATCTTTAAATTTCTTCTCTAAGCTCTTGGTCTTGTTTATAAGGCTGCTAACCTATAATTAAATTAGTCTAAAACCTGCGTTATGCTTCTAAGTCTAAAAGTAAGTCTAGAACAACTTAGGCTAAGACATTTGCTCATAAGCCTCTAAAAATCTTTAAGTTAATTTCTCTCAAGTTATAAGTGCATTCCGAATTCTTTAAGTTAGACTCTCACATGTCTATATGTCTCGAATAAAATTAATCATTATAACGACTCATGATCAGTCACGTAAAATCTGCAAGTTTCTAAGCCTCTCCAGTCGATCTAATCTGATCGATAAAAAGTTAGATTTCTGCAGTATTTCGACCGTGCGACTGTAATCTCTAATACTGGTCTCTAAATTTCGCCTGTTTAACTCTCAGGTAGTAGGTAAGTCTCTAAACTCTGTATGTAACATTTTAAATAAGTCTATGAGTCTCTAGACCTTTAAGCTTTAATTGATTTCAAACACGTAAATGTATAGGTAGTTACTTTTTGATATTTAATTTTAAACGAACATTATTGGAAACTTGGAAAAATTCTGAAATGGCTACAAAACCTCTGCAAGTGATTTCTAAAAAACTTGTAATGGAAATTATGAGGAATTTTCTGTGATCTACGCGACAATCGTGTGGATAAAGTGATTTCTGAGCTTAAAGCGACAAGTCTCTCAATTTTGTCTCTAAGTGTGCCAACTATGGTCTTTGTTCATCAGATTACAAGTCTACAGATCTCATTCTTAAGACTGTTCCTAACTTTTTAAGTCTCATCTCTAAGCCTCAAAATACATAAACGTATAGATTTCAGTCAAATGCGCCTCTAAGTATCTAAGTCTAGATTTTTAAAATTCGTCTTTAAATCTTTGTTTTGCTACTAAGTAACTCTTTCAGTCTTTAACTATGAGTTTTAACTCTTATTTATTGTTCACTTAACTATTGTTCACAGGATTGATTGTTTCAAGAAACACACCGTGGTAATTCAGATTTACTTATAGTGAAATAGATACAGGGTGACCCAGGGGTGCGTACAAGCTCCATAACTTTGTTTCTGTCCAAGCTATCCAGTTGATCTTTTTTTAAACGATAGAGCCTACAATGCGGCGCATTCTAAAAATATTTCTATTTATATACAGCATGTTCCAAAATAAAATACACAAATAGATTCTGTTTTTTTTAATGGCAACCCCCCATTTTTGTTACATTTTTGGATTCGCTACAGGATTTTGGATATAACGCATCCAGTTTTTTAGACCTATCTGCAATAGTTTTTGACTTATGTCAATTTAATGTGTCAAAATGGTGTCGTGCATCGACCCTTAGAAAAATTCATAACTTCAGAACCATTAACAATTAATTAGCCAACTTCTTTCTAGTCGATTCCTTAAACTTTAGCGCATCTTTTGAGATCTAGGCGAACTCGTAGGCTACGTTCCAGCGCCTACTACGATTTTTTGAAAATGGCAAATTACAAATATCAATAACTCGATTTTTTCAAACGGAACACCCTATATCTTATTGCACCATCGCATGGCATTTTTTAAGAGCTTTTTGCCAATATAGGGTTTGTAGGGTCTACCTTGTAACATTACCGAGATTTGTTGCAAAATAATAATTATTGATGGTTTTTCGAAAAAAAAAAGGAATCGAGTAGGCCGCTGTCATAAAATTTGACACATCCGTGTAATTTCAAACACGTCTAATTGTTGATAATGAATTTCACTCGCGAAGAATTAGTGAATATGGTCTACTGTATTGGCGAAGCTGACAGAAATCCTTTATTAGCAACCAGAATCTACCATCAAAACTATCCAGAAGCAAGAACTCCACAGGCGTCTTCATTCGAAAAGTTAAGAGATCGGTTTGAATTTAAGTTTTATTGAAGCTACAGGAAAATCCACACTTAAGCACTAGGGAAGTAGCAGCGAAAACGGGTATTTCTCAAAGTAGTGTGAACAGAATAATATTGAAACATAAGTTTCACCCTTATCATCTGAGCCTACATCAAGAATTGTATGGCGACGATTTTGTGAATAGAGTTGCGTTTTGTATTCAAATGAATGGCTTAATTGAGGAGGATTTTAATACTTTAAACAAAATTCTGTTTTCTGATGAAGCAACGTTTAAAAGCAACGGGTCGGTCAACCGACATAATATGCATTATTATGCAACCGAAAATCCTCACTGGATGAGGACTGTTGATCACCAAAATCGATGGTCGCTTAATGTTTGGGGAGGAATTATTGGAAATTACACTATTGGTCCCTACTTTTTCGACAATGTCGTGAATGGTGAAAGGTATTTACATTTTCTTGGCGAAGATCTTCCCAGAATGTTAGAAGAAGTG
This sequence comes from Agrypnus murinus, assembly GCA_929113105.1. NCBI lineage: Eukaryota > Metazoa > Arthropoda > Insecta > Coleoptera > Elateridae > Agrypnus > Agrypnus murinus. The sequence goes on along the minus strand of OV816026.1, from coordinate 5,235,296 downwards.
GATTTGGACACCAGAAGGACCATGTGGTTGCAGCACGATGGTGCTCCAGTGCATAACCACAGGATAGTGCGAGAATTTTTAGATCAATCCTATCCTAATCGTTGGATAGGCAGAGGAGGTACTATTCCTTGGCCCGCGTGATCCCCAGACCTTACTCCTATAGATTTTCTTTGGGGGTACGTGAAGGAAAGGGTTTTCAGAGATCGCCCAACAACTGCAGATGATATGAAAAACAGGATCACGGAAACCTTCCGTTCAGTTGATGGAGCAATGCTTGCGAGAGTTCAGGACTCATTTACTAGAAGACTAGCAACTTGTGTGGTACATGATGGTGACCTATTTGAGCAATTGTTATAAGTAGCCTTTCTTCAAAATTTTTACATTGTTTCCTATTAATCATCCTTTCCTGTTCTTGTAAAGATTACTAATAAATAATTGTTTCCTTGGTGATGTACTCCTGTTTCTATTACAATTTATTTTTTGTTAAACATAATCCTTTTTAGAATTGTATGGATGTGTCAAATTTTATGACAGCAACCTACTCGATTCCTTTTTTTTCGAAAAATATCAATAATTCTTATTTTGAAACAAATCTCGGTAATGTTACAAGGTAGACCCTACAAACCTCATATTGGGGAAAATCTCTTAAAAAATGCCATGCAATGGTGCAATAAGATATAGGGTGTTCCATTTGAAAAAATCGAGTTATTGATATTTGTAATTTGCCATTTTCAAAAAATCGTAGTAGGCGCTGGAACGTAGCCTACGAGTTCGCCTAGATCTCAAAAGATGCGCTAAAGTTTAAGGAATCGACTAGAAAAAAGTTGGTTAATTCTATGGGTCTATGCACGACACCATTTTGACACATTAAATTGACATAAGTCAAAAACTATTGCAGATAGGTCTAAAAAACTGGATGCATTATATCCAAAATCCAGTAGCGAATCCAAAAATGTAACAAAACTGGGGAGTTGCCATTTAAAAAAACAGAATCTATTTGTGTATTTTATTTTGGAACATGCTGTATATAAATAGAAATATTTTTAGAATGCGCCGCATTGTCGGCTCTATCGTTTAAAAAAGATCAACTCGATAGCTTGGATAGAAACAAAGTTATGGAGCTTGTACGCAACCCTGGGTCACCCTGTATATGGTGCAAACTGTCCTAAGTCAGTTTTGATGTTCTAACACTTTAATCCTAGATATGTTTCTTAAAAGAGTTCTACCCATGAATTTTCATTTCTAGTTAAGTTACGTTTATATTTAATTCCAGACTAATAACACTATAGTGTACTGAATCAACAAATACATCTATATCTATGACGATTAATTAACAGTAAAACAGTTGCACTTTTTAAAAGGCTATATTTATAAATATCAATGTTGCGTCAAAAATCGTTTTGCGTTTGATAATTATCTATAAGTAATTATTATGTCATACATTAAAAATTAACAACTGATAAAATGATTGTATTTACACACGAAGGTAAAATGATAACAAGGATATACAAGATTATTTGATAAGACGGTGATTCTTCATTTTGATGAAAACAAAAAATGTTTTTTTCGTGCCTAACAAAAATAATTTAATTATTATAATTATTTTTAAAAATAACACCGTAAAATCTCACAATCTGGCAACGCTCTACGATAGGAATAACTGACATCCACTGGACTCTAATTTTCTTAGACTAGGCCTCTAGCCAAATCATTTAATAAAAATAAAATAGTCACAAATAAAATGTTTTTCACAACATCGTTTATTAATTTAAGCTTATTAAGCAAACATTGTAAATAAAACTCCAAAATTAATAAAATGTTAAAATATACATTAAAATGGGTGTAGTCTATGTATCGATAAAAAACTAATTCAATGATAGTAAAGATAAATTTATTGTTTTATTGTTTCATGAAAGTTATTATCAAAAATACGATCATTTTTAGTATACCACTTTATACCGTATTACCCAGCATAAAAAAATTGGCAACGTTGCATTTAAAGAAGATGGCGCAATTTCTGAGTACCAACTCAATTCATTTAAAAAGAAAAACGACGACGATTGTAGTTAGTGAAAAGCTTAGAATATAAAACTGTAGGAAGGAGCGTAACTACCCGGCGCAATGAGCCTTAAAAGCGACGGATATGATGTCACACTGGCCGCCATTAGACACCACCTAAATCAGATTTTCTCCCAAACTCCGACAAATACGAAGAAGGGAATTACATTTCGTAAGTAAATATTCGTTTGTTTAAAATATTATATAAAAAAATTATATTCTACAATTAATCTCAAAATACTATGTTTTAAAATTGAGGTTATGTAGTTTACGTGCACATTTCGAGACAGTGAGAACCACCAATGAAAATATCTAATTACGGGTAAGTTCGGCATTGTAACTCTTTTTGCTCAAAAAGCTCTATTGTCATAGTTACAATTATTTGCAATCATGGATACTATGGAATCCAAGCTCTTCGAGTTAAATAGATCTGAATGCCGAACTTACCCAACAAAACCTCCTACTCCGCCATATTGAGATTCCCATCCCGCTCGTATGCGGTAGATGATTATGTTCCGTTCTACAGTTTTATATTCTAAGGTGAAAAGAGAATTAAAAAAGGGAAAGAGAACAAAGGATGAAAAGTTTTTAAAAATTTGAGTAGTAAGTAAATAGCGGTTCAAGACTAGATCTCCCCATGTTATTCTTATGGGAGTTTCGTTTTTAAGACAGGACAATTTTGTGAGGTTATGTGTGTCAAACTTGGCGTCCTTCCCGCTAGATGTCAGCATGGGTGTGGGGTTGAGTGTTTTGGCGGGAAAATGTAAATGTGATGCTTGCTCGTGATTGGTCGGACTGAATTGCCGGTAAAATAGGTTGCAGCATGTGTCGCTAGATGTCGCTGTGGGCGTGGTTTTGGCGGGAAAAATCAAATCTCAGGCCTGTTCGTGATTGGTCCGAAGTTTTGGCGCTAAAGGAGGTTGCAGGACGTGTCGCTTTGGAGCTGAATGTAAACAAACGGGGTTGCCAAATCTCATATTTGGTAAAAATGAAAAGTCACTAGATAATTCCCCAGGACTTGAAAGTGTGTGTTTAGACCGCGCGCAAAGGGGGCCTTCGCCCTGGGCCCCCATTCTGGGGCATCCTAGGGAGATCGTTAGGGTGCTTCGCTCTGGGCCCCCCACTCTGGCGTTCCCGGGGAGATCGTTATGGGTGCTTCGCCCTCCTCGGGGCCCCACTCTGGGGGTCCCCCTGGGATCGACAGCGGTGCAGGGCCCCCTTGTGTGAAAGATGTCGGCGTGCGCGTGAACGCGACCGGGCGGGCCGGGTTAATCCGAAAAATTTGTCGGGGCGTTACGTGGCCGGGTGGTCCAGTGCCCCGGTGGCCGTTGAAAGGGGTTAATTTATTTGGCGGTCCGAAAAATTTGTCGCGGCGTTGCGTGGGCGGGTGCCCCAGTGCCCCGGTGGGCCGATGAAAGGGGTTAATTTGAAAAATTTAGCGGTTGTCTCGTTGCTGATTAATAATAAGGTGGTGGGTAAACATTTTATTAAAGGGGGGCTGAAAAAAATAATATACAATCATCGTTTAACTAGATGTAAATACAATATTAACAACATAAGCGTACTGTAGATTTTTCTTTAATACAAATAATGAATAGTGACCTATAAAATACAATAATAATAATAATTAAAGGAGAATGCATCGTTTTCCTCTCTCTCATGAATAGTACTGCTGGATGATCTCATCACTTAATTGTTGCATAGTTTGATGTTGGACTAAAAATAAAAACATTACATTTTATATCGCTAATTAAAATTAACTTTTCTCAACTTACCTGCATTTGTTTTTTCCTTTAATAAAACAGAAGCCAATAATGATATTATTTTAAAGGAGAATGCATCTTTCTGCTGGATGATGTAATTATATGTGCATCTAAACATTCCTTTTAATGAATGATCTCATCGCTTAATTATTGCATAGATTTGAGGGCTAAAAATAAAAACATTACATTTGGTATAAAATATCAATCTCAAATTACCTGCATCTGTTTTTTCCTTTATGAACAAAACAGAAGCCAGTAAAATACAATAATGATATTATTTTAAAGGAGAATGCATCTTTTTCTTCTAACAAAATATTTTATATTCTGTTGAATGATGTCATCAGTGAATTATTGCACTAGCATGAAAAATAACATGAATGATGTCATCCATTAATTGTTGCATAGTTTGATGTTAGGCTAAAAATAAAAACATTACATTTTATATCGTTAATTAAAATTAACTTTTCTCAAATTACCTGCATTTGTTTTTTCCTTTATGAACAAAAACAGAAGCCAGTAAAATACGATAATAATATTATTTTAAAGGAGAATGCATCTTTCTGCTGGATGATGTAATTATTCAAAACATATGTGCATACATTCCTTTTCTAGAATGATCTCATCATCACTTAATTGCTGCATAGTTTTGAGAGTTAAAAAAACATTACATTCGGTATAAAATAACAATATCAACTTACCTGCATTTGTTTTTAGTATTTTGCACGTTACAACTAAATTTTTAAGAAAGCAAACAATATATCATACGTGCTAATTACATTCCTTCACTTCTCTAATTTTATGAAAAGCCTTTTCCATTTTACACTATTAAAACTGAAAGCGGTTTGTTTTTAATGCTATTTTTATAGATTAAAAGATGCTAGCTTTTAACAAACCGCATTACATATGTGCACAGTTTACCGCTTGTTTTAAAACTGGGCGAAGAGGGAATGTTTTGCATGTATTGCGTTTCCCCTCTTTGTAACGTATGTTTAGAAAAAACTGTAAAATGTCATGACATATATAATAAATTACTGCTTTTTAAGTGCAATCAAACATCTGAGGAGTCATCCGGTTTCTTTATAAAATAAATGAACATGAACATAAAAAATTGGTTGGACGATTATCTTCATCTATTTTAGTTGTAAAAATTAAATGTTTTATGAAGTGTATTGTTCGAAGTGTCGACTAAACTAATTTCAAAATATCAGAAATAGTATTAAGAATATGTTTACTTTTTTAAAACATTCACAGCGTTAATCACAATAGTAATTTAGCATTTTATGTAAATGCAATAAACCAAAACGAAAATAAAATAATTTCAAAACTTAGTAAGATCCTTCTTAAATGATACAACATAGTATAAAGGTTTATATCATATATTTTTGCATACTACATATGGAATTTATAGACTAAAAATAGAATAATTACATAGGTACAGGGTTTATATATAGACTTATATAATACAAGTTATACATGTAAACTTAACTAGTTTCTAAATTATCATCATTAGAAATCCTTTAATTTCCCCAAGCTAAGGTATTTATACATATCACATATACAATTTATAGATTAAATAAAATAATTACATAGGTAGAGGGCTTATATACAGACTTATACAATACAAGTTATACATGAACACTTAACTAGTTTCTAAATTATCATCGTTAGAAATCCTATAATTTCCCCAAGCTAAGGTATAATTTTATCAACACATTGAAAATCAATTGACGATGTGTGAAAAAAGTGAATGTAATAAAAGTGTAAAAAATAGTATCTTTACACTGTATTTTAGATTCGTAGATATTGAAACTTGTGAAGATATTATCATAATTATGTATAACTTGGCTCGTCAAGCGGGTACCTAGCAGGAAGAAAAGGCAATCTTATTAGCAGTTTGTACCATTAAAACTCTTGCTGTAGAAAACAATAAAATTAAAAATAGCATATAGCAACAGAAGTTAAACAGAATCTGACATGAACATAAGGCAATATTACTTTAAAAAATTTATTTCTAACATAAGTTTTAGATTGAACTTTATGAAATTTTTTTTGTTGAAAGGACAATTATCTAAGATGATTGCAATAACACCAAAACGTAATGACCAACAACATATTGTTGTAGCGCCAACATCACGATTTATTATAATTAGCAGAAACGAGAAAGATTTGCTGATAAGCTTATGCAATACGTCGGATCATCGGCGTACCAATAATCTTGTCTAGTAATGTTTCTTTATGTGATTTAGATGGAATAAAAGTGTTATATAAAAAATAATTCAACTCACAATCATCACAATATTTTATCAGTCAATATGACTCCATTTTGTGATAGATTCATACATGAAGAAGATGTTATATAAAAGCTCCACGCCACTGTCTTAATTTTATTGTATGGTTTAGTTGATAATGAGAAATTCAAAACGAACATGTGCGGCAGTGGAACACCTGGGAAGTCATCCGGTTTCTTTATAAATTAAATAAACATCAACATATAAAATTGTTTGGATGACTAATCTAAATGCTTCATTTCTTGATATTTGCTACTTGATTTATAAAACAACATTAGGGTTGTATAAAATTTCACATTTAAATTATTATTTACATGTGTTTTTTCCATTTATACATAAATCACTGCTTTGGACACCCTAATATTTTGGTTAGGAAAACAATTTACTTGATAAGTGGTTTATTAAAATAAAAAAGATTGTTTGTGATTAAAATATGTTGATAAAATAACTAAAACAAGCAACCTGGTACAAATCAACGATTCGTCTTGTTATTAATATTCAATACCTGCTCGAGATAACATTGAAATACATTAAAAAGATCTTAAGTTAGTTTCAAAATTGACAAAACAGATCGAAAATGTATTTTTGATTGAAAATGGCGGTTGCATTCTGTATATCTAGTCTAAATAAATCTCCCATCTTTCTTCTTTATAATGATATAGGTGTTATCTTATTTGTTGGTAATACACCATAAGAGTTATTGCACTGTACAAGAAAATGTTGCAATGAAACCTATTACAGTTGGTATTCAATACTTCGTATTTTGCACAGATACTAGCAGTAGAAAAGAGAGGACTGGGCTATATATTATTTTGTTGAATATAAATCGGCAATCAAAGTACAAAATACTTTTAAAATAAACTAATCTGCTGTCTTAAGATATATGATAGATCTTGCATTATGACTGGATGAGATCTCTTCCAGTGAAAACAACTGCTTAGCCATGTTAAAGGTCAGCTGGACATCTGCAATCAAGTATTCTTATTATTTTGTTATGTAGAAGAAGAAGAAGTTCAAGTAAAGAGTTGTATAGGTTTTTAGCTTTTCGTGACGACTTCTTTACTGCGAATCGTTGTGAATCATTTCATTTGTATGATCTTATACCAATGGGTGTCAACAATTGATCTTAAAATATTTGATTGTCATCATTGTATGATTGTCACATTAGACTTGCTGATGCACCCCAGCAATTCGATGCCATATGTTCATACAGGCTTAATTATGACTGTATAGAGCAGCAATTGTTGTGGCTTTTTCCTATCCAACAATACATTTCTCTTTCTTTCGTATCTATTTGTTCAGTTTACTATCTAAATGTAATCTCAGGTATTTAAAGGTGAGGAACTTCTATATTACTTAATGTATACCCACACAATAAAAGAAATAATTAGTTGATCTAAATAGAAGACGTTTAAAGCAAGCTTAACATATAATAAGTTCATATATAACCAAGTAAATCTTAACATTCTTCTAAATAATCTGTAGATTAAACTTTAAGGCAAATATATAACTGAATTAAATATAATAAATACTTAAAATTTAATTGTTTAATAAAATACATTTGATTTAAACAGTTGCGTATTGCATTTTCAGTTACACTTTTAGTAATTACACTAAGGCGTTCTATTAGTTGATATAAATTCCTGATAACTTTAAATTATCCTTCTTTAATGATTAAATGTATGTGTTGCATTGCCTGAATTTACCTTTTTAAAGAATTAATGCAACATTCTTATAATCTCCATGAAAGTTGAATAAACTTACCTTATATTGTTTATTCAAGCATTTTAAATATTTCATTTTCCTTTATGGTTATGCCATTTATAGAAAATTATATAGGAAACAGGAATTTGTATGTGAAACTGTGCAATATTAAAAATTGGATTGTCAGTTAATTAATATCCATAATGCCTTAATAAATGATTTGTAAAGAGAGCAATCGTTAACGAGATCCGCAGGCAGGTTAGAATAAATTTCCCCAAACGTTCAGCAACCGTTCTAGGGTTCGATGACCTCTGGGAAAGCGATATAGCAGTCTTTAACTCTTATGCCCATTACAACAAGGGATATAAATACGTTCTGGTGGTAATAGACGCTTTTTCTAAATATGTGTGGGTAAGGCCTCTAAAATCTAAAAGCGGGAAGGAAGTTGCCGGTGCTATGCAGTTCAGCACTGAATTATTTCGCATAAGCAGGGTGCAATCAACCAGACCGACAACCTATCTGTTAGAAGATGTGAGAGGTGCCCCAATCAAAGGTTGCTTCTATGAACCGGAATTGATGAAAACTAAACACCCAAAAAGCTTTTTAATTGAACGTGTATTACGAACAAAAAATGATCAATTACATGTGAAATAGTTGGGTTTTGATAACACACACAACAGCTGGATCAAGAAAAGTGATTTATTGTAAATAAAATCTTAGTATATATAGATAAGTAGACTATTATTTATGCACATATTTTCTAATTATTATTATTATTATTATTATATTGTAAATAAAGTATATACAAAAACAGACTATTTTTTATAATAAATCACTTTTCTTGATCCAGCTGTTGTGTGTGTTATCAAAACCCAACTATTTCACATGTAATTGATCATTTTTTGTTCGTAATACACGTTCAATTAAAAAGCTTTTTGGGTGTTTAGTTTTCATCAATTCCGGTTCATAGAAGCAACCTTTGATTGGGGCACCTCTCACATCTTCTAACAGATAGGTTGTCGGTCTGGTTGATTGCACCCTGCTTATGCGAAATAATTCAGTGCTGAACTGCATAGCACCGGCAACTTCCTTCCCGCTTTTAGATTTTAGAGGCCTTACCCACACATATTTAGAAAAAGCGTCTATTACCACCAGAACGTATTTATATCCCTTGTTGTAATGGGCATAAGAGTTAAAGACTGCTATATCGCTTTCCCAGAGGTCATCGAACCCTAGAACGGTTGCTGAACGTTTGGGGAAATTTATTCTAACCTGCCTGCGGATCTCGTTAACGATTGCTCTCTTTACAAATCATTTATTAAGGCATTATGGATATTAATTAACTGACAATCCAATTTTTAATATTGCACAGTTTCACATACAAATTCCTGTTTCCTATATAATTTTCTATAAATGGCATAACCATAAAGGAAAATGAAATATTTAAAATGCTTGAATAAACAATATAAGGTAAGTTTATTCAACTTTCATGGAGATTATAAGAATGTTGCATTAATTCTTTAAAAAGGTAAATTCAGGCAATGCAACACATACATTTAATCATTAAAGAAGGATAATTTAAAGTTATCAGGAATTTATATCAACTAATAGAACGCCTTAGTGTAATTACTAAAAGTGTAACTGAAAATGCAATACGCAACTGTTTAAATCAAATGTATTTTATTAAACAATTAAATTTTAAGTATTTATTATATTTAATTCAGTTATATATTTGCCTTAAAGTTTAATCTACAGATTATTTAGAAGAATGTTAAGATTTACTTGGTTATATATGAACTTATTATATGTTAAGCTTGCTTTAAACGTCTTCTATTTAGATCAACTAATTATTTCTTTTATTGTGTGGGTATACATTAAGTAATATAGAAGTTCCTCACCTTTAAATACCTGAGATTACATTTAGATAGTAAACTGAACAAATAGATACGAAAGAAAGAGAAATGTATTGTTGGATAGGAAAAAGCCACAACAATTGCTGCTCTATACAGTCATAATTAAGCCTGTATGAACATATGGCATCGAATTGCTGGGGTGCATCAGCAAGTCTAATGTGACAATCATACAATGATGACAATCAAATATTTTAAGATCAATTGTTGACACCCATTGGTATAAGATCATACAAATGAAATGATTCACAACGATTCGCAGTAAAGAAGTCGTCACGAAAAGCTAAAAACCTATACAACTCTTTACTTGAACTTCTTCTTCTTCTACATAACAAAATAATAAGAATACTTGATTGCAGATGTCCAGCTGACCTTTAACATGGCTAAGCAGTTGTTTTCACTGGAAGAGATCTCATCCAGTCATAATGCAAGATCTATCATATATCTTAAGACAGCAGATTAGTTTATTTTAAAAGTATTTTGTACTTTGATTGCCGATTTATATTCAACAAAATAATATATAGCCCAGTCCTCTCTTTTCTACTGCTAGTATCTGTGCAAAATACGAAGTATTGAATACCAACTGTAATAGGTTTCATTGCAACATTTCCTTGTACAGTGCAATAACTCTTATGGTGTATTACCAACAAATAAGATAACACCTATATCATTATAAAGAAGAAAGATGGGAGATTTATTTAGACTAGATATACAGAATGCAACCGCCATTTTCAATCAAAAATACATTTTCGATCTGTTTTGTCAATTTTGAAACTAACTTAAGATCTTTTTAATGTATTTCAATGTTATCTCGAGCAGGTATTGAATATTAATAACAAGACGAATCGTTGATTTGTACCAGGTTGCTTGTTTTAGTTATTTTATCAACATATTTTAATCACAAACAATCTTTTTTATTTTAATAAACCACTTATCAAGTAAATTGTTTTCCTAACCAAAATATTAGGGTGTCCAAAGCAGTGATTTATGTATAAATGGAAAAAACACATGTAAATAATAATTTAAATGTGAAATTTTATACAACCCTAATGTTGTTTTATAAATCAAGTAGCAAATATCAAGAAATGAAGCATTTAGATTAGTCATCCAAACAATTTTATATGTTGATGTTTATTTAATTTATAAAGAAACCGGATGACTTCCCAGGTGTTCCACTGCCGCACATGTTCGTTTTGAATTTCTCATTATCAACTAAACCATACAATAAAATTAAGACAGTGGCGTGGAGCTTTTATATAACATCTTCTTCATGTATGAATCTATCACAAAATGGAGTCATATTGACTGATAAAATATTGTGATGATTGTGAGTTGAATTATTTTTTATATAACACTTTTATTCCATCTAAATCACATAAAGAAACATTACTAGACAAGATTATTGGTACGCCGATGATCCGACGTATTGCATAAGCTTATCAGCAAATCTTTCTCGTTTCTGCTAATTATAATAAATCGTGATGTTGGCGCTACAACAATATGTTGTTGGTCATTACGTTTTGGTGTTATTGCAATCATCTTAGATAATTGTCCTTTCAACAAAAAAAATTTCATAAAGTTCAATCTAAAACTTATGTTAGAAATAAATTTTTTAAAGTAATATTGCCTTATGTTCATGTCAGATTCTGTTTAACTTCTGTTGCTATATGCTATTTTTAATTTTATTGTTTTCTACAGCAAGAGTTTTAATGGTACAAACTGCTAATAAGATTGCCTTTTCTTCCTGCTAGGTACCCGCTTGACGAGCCAAGTTATACATAATTATGATAATATCTTCACAAGTTTCAATATCTACGAATCTAAAATACAGTGTAAAGATACTATTTTTTACACTTTTATTACATTCACTTTTTTCACACATCGTCAATTGATTTTCAATGTGTTGATAAAATTATACCTTAGCTTGGGGAAATTATAGGATTTCTAACGATGATAATTTAGAAACTAGTTAAGTGTTCATGTATAACTTGTATTGTATAAGTCTGTATATAAGCCCTCTACCTATGTAATTATTTTATTTAATCTATAAATTGTATATGTGATATGTATAAATACCTTAGCTTGGGGAAATTAAAGGATTTCTAATGATGATAATTTAGAAACTAGTTAAGTTTACATGTATAACTTGTATTATATAAGTCTATATATAAACCCTGTACCTATGTAATTATTCTATTTTTAGTCTATAAATTCCATATGTAGTATGCAAAAATATATGATATAAACCTTTATACTATGTTGTATCATTTAAGAAGGATCTTACTAAGTTTTGAAATTATTTTATTTTCGTTTTGGTTTATTGCATTTACATAAAATGCTAAATTACTATTGTGATTAACGCTGTGAATGTTTTAAAAAAGTAAACATATTCTTAATACTATTTCTGATATTTTGAAATTAGTTTAGTCGACACTTCGAACAATACACTTCATAAAACATTTAATTTTTACAACTAAAATAGATGAAGATAATCGTCCAACCAATTTTTTATGTTCATGTTCATTTATTTTATAAAGAAACCGGATGACTCCTCAGATGTTTGATTGCACTTAAAAAGCAGTAATTTATTATATATGTCATGACATTTTACAGTTTTTTCTAAACATACGTTACAAAGAGGGGAAACGCAATACATGCAAAACATTCCCTCTTCGCCCAGTTTTAAAACAAGCGGTAAACTGTGCACATATGTAATGCGGTTTGTTAAAAGCTAGCATCTTTTAATCTATAAAAATAGCATTAAAAACAAACCGCTTTCAGTTTTAATAGTGTAAAATGGAAAAGGCTTTTCATAAAATTAGAGAAGTGAAGGAATGTAATTAGCACGTATGATATATTGTTTGCTTTCTTAAAAATTTAGTTGTAACGTGCAAAATACTAAAAACAAATGCAGGTAAGTTGATATTGTTATTTTATACCGAATGTAATGTTTTTTTAACTCTCAAAACTATGCAGCAATTAAGTGATGATGAGATCATTCTAGAAAAGGAATGTATGCACATATGTTTTGAATAATTACATCATCCAGCAGAAAGATGCATTCTCCTTTAAAATAATATTATTATCGTATTTTACTGGCTTCTGTTTTTGTTCATAAAGGAAAAAACAAATGCAGGTAATTTGAGAAAAGTTAATTTTAATTAACGATATAAAATGTAATGTTTTTATTTTTAGCCTAACATCAAACTATGCAACAATTAATGGATGACATCATTCATGTTATTTTTCATGCTAGTGCAATAATTCACTGATGACATCATTCAACAGAATATAAAATATTTTGTTAGAAGAAAAAGATGCATTCTCCTTTAAAATAATATCATTATTGTATTTTACTGGCTTCTGTTTTGTTCATAAAGGAAAAAACAGATGCAGGTAATTTGAGATTGATATTTTATACCAAATGTAATGTTTTTATTTTTAGCCCTCAAATCTATGCAATAATTAAGCGATGAGATCATTCATTAAAAGGAATGTTTAGATGCACATATAATTACATCATCCAGCAGAAAGATGCATTCTCCTTTAAAATAATATCATTATTGGCTTCTGTTTTATTAAAGGAAAAAACAAATGCAGGTAAGTTGAGAAAAGTTAATTTTAATTAGCGATATAAAATGTAATGTTTTTATTTTTAGTCCAACATCAAACTATGCAACAATTAAGTGATGAGATCATCCAGCAGTACTATTCATGAGAGAGAGGAAAACGATGCATTCTCCTTTAATTATTATTATTATTGTATTTTATAGGTCACTATTCATTATTTGTATTAAAGAAAAATCTACAGTACGCTTATGTTGTTAATATTGTATTTACATCTAGTTAAACGATGATTGTATATTATTTTTTTCAGCCCCCCTTTAATAAAATGTTTACCCACCACCTTATTATTAATCAGCAACGAGACAACCGCTAAATTTTTCAAATTAACCCCTTTCATCGGCCCACCGGGGCACTGGGGCACCCGCCCACGCAACGCCGCGACAAATTTTTCGGACCGCCAAATAAATTAACCCCTTTCAACGGCCACCGGGGCACTGGACCACCCGGCCACGTAACGCCCCGACAAATTTTTCGGATTAACCCGGCCCGCCCGGTCGCGTTCACGCGCACGCCGACATCTTTCACACAAGGGGGCCCTGCACCGCTGTCGATCCCAGGGGGACCCCCAGAGTGGGGCCCCGAGGAGGGCGAAGCACCCATAACGATCTCCCCGGGAACGCCAGAGTGGGGGGCCCAGAGCGAAGCACCCTAACGATCTCCCTAGGATGCCCCAGAATGGGGGCCCAGGGCGAAGGCCCCCTTTGCGCGCGGTCTAAACACACACTTTCAAGTCCTGGGGAATTATCTAGTGACTTTTCATTTTTACCAAATATGAGATTTGGCAACCCCGTTTGTTTACATTCAGCTCCAAAGCGACACGTCCTGCAACCTCCTTTAGCGCCAAAACTTCGGACCAATCACGAACAGGCCTGAGATTTGATTTTTCCCGCCAAAACCACGCCCACAGCGACATCTAGCGACACATGCTGCAACCTATTTTACCGGCAATTCAGTCCGACCAATCACGAGCAAGCATCACATTTACATTTTCCCGCCAAAACACTCAACCCCACACCCATGCTGACATCTAGCGGGAAGGACGCCAAGTTTGACACACATAACCTCACAAAATTGTCCTGTCTTAAAAACGAAACTCCCATAAGAATAACATGGGGAGATCTAGTCTTGAACCGCTATTTACTTACTACTAATTTGTTAAGTTAAAGAATGTAAATTTTACCGCTGTGAATCTATAGTATGAACAAAAAGTAACTCCATCAAAGGTGCCTCTGGAATTTTTAACTCATGTGTACTATAAAATCAAAAAATTATATCAAATTAATAACAACTATCGTTGTCAAAGGGCTCTGATTATTTTGTATTTTTTGTTCAAAATTCCAAAGGAACCTTTGATGGAGTTACTTTTTGCTCTTACTATTCTACGTATATAGTCCAGATGATTCTTCATCAACGGGAATCTACGAGAAATTGCAGGAATTATTTAAAAAAAATGTAAGGGTAATTGTAAGCTATGTAAGGGTACTGATATTATGGTTTATGATTGATTTATTATTAAATTCCGAAAATAGTACAATATTTGAATTCTGATTATGTACATAAATATAGCGGAACTCCCTGTTAATTCATCTGCGAAAAGAGTTTCTTTAAAGATTTAAAACTCTTCTTTAGAATATAAATTAAAATTATTTTTAAATCATCAAAAAAGTTTTTTTAATTACTAAAAACCAGAAAAGAATTTTGAAAATAATCATTTTGGGATTTGAACCCGTGATACATATAGATTGGGAGAAACCATATCACTTAAAAGAATCTGTATCACTTTACAGGGTGTAATTAATATAACTAGAGACTTCGTAAAGTGGAGTAGCTGTACTGATATTTTCCTTCTCAACATGTGGTTAAAAATGTTTAATAATAATAATAGTCCCCTTTCACAGGCCATGAAGGCCCATTGGGGTATAGCAGGGTAGGCTACTATTCTCGAGCCGTTCGGTACTCAAGGGTGGTAAAGTGGCTAGCTTTACGCACCGACCGCCTATTATTACCCCAGGAAATGATTTCCCAGATACTCATTTTCACAGGCTGAGTCGACCTGGAAGCAGTAGATATTTTTAAAATTCCAATGTATTATGCCTGGGATTCGAACCCAGGACCTTAAGATTGGTAGTCAAGTGCCATACCCACTGAGCTACCATGGCTACAAATGCAGGGGTTAAAGGGTTAAAAATGTTTAAAGTATTAAAAATATTTTTTTCTCAATTAGGAAAAATAAGAATTAATGAAAAGAATTACAATAAATCACCACCTTGAGATTTGAATCTGCAAATACTAAACCAGTTCTGCAAGTACTTAAAAAATTTATTAAATTTAATTTTATTTTTGCTATTATAAATTGTTTTGAAATCATTAAAAATATTTTGTAATTAAAAAAATAATAAAAAATAAAAATAGCATTGGGATTCGCGACCCATAGTTTAGTAGTGTAAAAAATTAAATTACACTAATTTAATTAATTAGTGTAAATTAAATTAAATTTAAAATGTTTTATTAAACTTTAAAATCCCTTTTTCAATAAAAAAATTAAATTTGTGTTAAGCAAAAATTTAAAAGTGATCATTTAGAGATTTGAGCTGTGCGATACCTATAAAATTATATATAGAAAGAGCAGGGTACGTAGATAGAAAGAGCACTGTGAAAAACACTTGTTCACTGCTACACACTATTATAAATTATTTTTAAAGTAAAATAATCAACTTAGAATTTGAACCTACATGAGGTCAGCAGGTCCTTCGCTCTGTTAAAAGTATTCAAATTTCAATTTTTCATGGTTATTAAAATTAATATTAAATCATTAAAATTTAAAAATTAATAAAGAATCGTTGCTAATAAAAAATACTTATTTTAAAAACATGACCTCGTGGGCTTTGAACCTGCGCAACATACGTCAGAACGAGCTAAGTGGTGTAAAACAAAATTAAAATTTAAATATTCTCATTATTATAAATTACTATATAATAATAATTATAAGATATAATAAATATATTATTATTGTAATATATTTTTAAATCATTAATCTTTTGTTTATAATTCAATTAACTGTTGCCTTGCATATTATAATTTTTTAAATATTTTTTTTTTCTAATTTTCCGGTCACCCGTCTTGCTGTGTTTTCAAGCCATTAATCCAATACCGGTTCAAGATATCCTTAAAAGTGCCTGTTATATTTTTCTATCCAGGTGTGGAGGAATTCTATTAAAAAGTATACTAAATATTCATATTCATAATGTCTACTACGGCTAAGAAAGTGAAATTAATTACTATATAGCTTAGAATTAAAAGTTTAGGAAAGAACGTAACTACCCAGCGCAATGAGCTTTAAAAGCGACGGATATGACGTCACACTGGCCGTCATTAGTCACCACCTAAGTCTGCTTTTCTATCAAACTCCGACAAATCCGAAGAAGGGTATTGCATTTCATAATTAAGTATTGGTTTGTTTAAAATATTAAATATAAAATTTATATTCTAAGATTAATTTCAAAATACTATGTTTTAAAATTGAGGTTATGTAGTTTATGTGCGCATTTCGAGACAGTGGTTACCGCCAATGGAAATCTTTCATTACAAAACCGGAAACATCTACTCTGCCATATTGAGACCCCATCCCGGTCGTATGCGGTAGATAATTATGTTCCTTCCTACAGTTTTATATTCTAAGCTATATGGTATACTTTACTCTTCAAACGCTTCATTGTTCTCATCTAATGCAAGTAACATCAAGATGAAGACATAAACTGATCGAGCGACGCCATATTTGAAATTGCAAAAACAGCGAAACATCAAAAAGTAAATTTACTCTTAAAACTAAAAATGTAATCTATGTTATCACACCTTCGAATTTGTACTGTCAAAATAATTTTTTAGAATAATTGTTAGAATATTATTTATAAATTTTTGGTTACATTTCGGGATAGGAGGGGGGCTTCAACCCCACGAGTCCCTGTTGTGGCTACGTTCCTGGAAATCAGCATTTAATTTAAACATGTCAAAATTTTTAGGTTATAACAACAATTCTAGTTTATTCTCATAATTTTGTGAAGAAGGATATTATGGGTGTGCACGGACGGACTGGAAGTTCTATACCTTTTGTACTTTCTTCCAGTATTTAACATTATGTTACCTATGTTATAGGAAACATTGTTGAGAATATTTGTTTTTCCAAAACAGTAACTTGCTAACTTAATAGTATATTAAGTATCAAGAACAGTAAGGACAGTTTACCGATCGACGACAATGTTTGGCGACTGAGCGAAGCGAAGTCGCCAATATTGGAGGAGATCGGTAAACTCCTTACTGTTTGAGATGCTTATACTATTTTTTGTACGACCATTATGAATACAAAGGTATTAACTAAGGAAATATCACCGAAAAAATAGATTTAAGATAATTTATTTTTGCCCTGTATATCCACCAAACATTAAGTAGGTTTTGTCGTTACCATGGATACGTTTGTAATTACTATTATTTTTGAATGTCACGATATTTGTCAAACTCGTGAGAATGAGTGCATCTGAAAACGAATATAATTGGGATATTGAAGAGGCCTGAGCAAATTTAAATAAACAACATACATTTTTTTAAATAGTCCATTTATTTAGAAAATAAATGATTTCTCGCGAAAGAGACATCTAAAGATCATGCATTTATTTTATAAATTACATATAATTTACTTACCGTTCTGTTTTTGACAGAACTGAACGGTAAGTAATTACTTACCGACGCGTTTTTGCTTAGCAACCAGTAAATATAACCTACTGTTCTAAAACCAAGTATGGTAAACAATCCGAAATAGCATGGTCGTACAAAAAAATACTTAATTTGACATTTCCGAAATGCTGTTGTTTCTGTAACTAGATTTTAAATATAGTGCCCAGATTTTTCAAAAAACTTACATATAAGTAGAGTCCATCTCCTTAAAGATGAAAGATTATAAACTCAAAGATTGATTATAATATTACAATTTATATATTTTTTTCTAAAAAATAGATTAAGTACAAAATTATATTTCGACTGTAATTAAGAGTACAAAATTTACATTTTTTTATATAGTTGCATTTTGATTGGAGCAGCGTTTTCTTCTGTAGTTATGTAATAAAGCTATTGAGTCCATATCTTTTTTTTTATAAATATCTTCTCTTCCGTGAAAATCTAATAAACATCCGCGTCAAACAGACTGATGGTTATTTTCTACCGTAGCAACATTTTCACCTTTTTTCAACAGTTCTTCTTCTTGTGCCTTGTTTTCTTTTTCTTCTTTGGCATCTCTTTTGTGCTCCGCATATAACCATCTGCAATATGAAAAAAAAAATAAATCTTCCAATTCGACCGTGTAGATGAACTCTCTTACAAAAAGATCAAGATGGCTGGAAAAGTAAGTGCTCCTCCAAAAAGGTAAAATGCACCTGGTACAACATTAATGGTCCATTTGTATACTAAACTATACATTGGTCCATATACTAGAGGCATTAATGCTTCCGAAACACCAAACAATGAATTTATCTTACCCTGTTCGTCAGGCGATACAAGTTTTGATACGATTGATCTCAATGCGATGAATGATGTACCATTAAACATTTCGATGATGGCACCTAAAATATTGACCGTTTATTTAGAACATCTTGTATTATTTGATCTGAATTATTTTCTGATCAATAAATTCCATTGATGTTTTTGTTATCGATAAAAATAGTTTCAAAATCTTATTTCTGTAATTGTTGTATCATACTTACCCAAATAAAATACTACTGGATTTGGCGCGAAAGCGTAAACAATAGCGGAAAGTACTTTGCTCGTACTTGAAATCACTCCAAGAAGGGCATCGTCCATTTTTAGGTATTTAGAAAAAAATGACAATGAGAATATCGTGCCTAGAATAAAAGATAAACTGTTATTTTTAACTACACAAATTAATAACAAATTACTACACCGTATTTAATAAAGAAAACGTCGATCACAACAATTTGCGATTTGGCTGAAAAGAACAAACATTTCTGGAGCTCTAAACTGAAAGAATTCGACTAGATCGAAAATGACTTTTGAAGAAATTGGAATGAAAACATTCATAGCAAACTGAAATACCACAAATTCCAATCTATTGATCTTCTAACTTTAAGAAATCTTCGCCGAAATCGAATCATAAATAAAAGATATTCTGATAAGGTTTATAAATATATTCGGTTAGGTATGTACAATCAGCAATTTGAAATGCCTTTCTTGTATTACGATTGGAGAGTAACTACCAGGTCTAATGCCTTATACTGTGTGTTTTTTGTAAACGATAATATAGGAAATTTATCGCTTTTCCGAAATTTGTACCCTTGTAAATGTAAGTAGAAACTTTGGTAACAATCGAAAGAAGAATTCATTTTACGTCAAAAACATATTAAACATTTGCAAGGATACAAATTTAGAAAGAAAACGATAAAATTCCATTGGAATTCCTATATTATCGTTTACAAAAACCAGACTGTATATCAAACATCAATGTATCGAAATTCAAAATTTTTAGAATTTTTAAATTTAGTCTATTGAAGTATCTAGGCTTTAAAACTGTCGAACTTGAGAAATCTCGCAGTTTCTACAACTGAGAAGTTTCAGAAGAACTAAATAAGTTTCAGAATAACTACAAAAAACAAGTTTTCGGGTTTAAATCTGCATAAGTGAAGAGTTCAAAATCTCAGAGTTACAGTTTCAGGACGTTAACTTCTAAAGATTAGTAGATCTAGAATTTCAAGTCTAAGGCTTTTTAGTTGCAAAGTTTTCACAGTTTTGAATATTAATTTCCGATCGATTTTAGAGTGTTTCAATTTCAACTGGCAGTTTAAAATTTTCAAAACAAAGTAAAGAATTCTTGAAATATTATCTTACCTAATGTATAAACAACAGCATTGTAAGTTTGAAATATACTGAAGTCTATTTCACTCCACTGGAACTTGTACCGTACAAACAAATACGTAACTTGGTATTCACCTGAAAATGTCCTGTTACAACATTATTGTTTTTTTTTTTATAAATAATTAATTCTAAGAGATGGGTGAGTTTTAAAAATAATCATATAGGAAATTCTGCATTCAATGATCTTTCTGTCGATAGGCTTTCGATCTACAGGCAGTTTTCTGACTGTGTCAAATTTTAAGAATTAACATAACTTGAAATATGGAACCATGCTTAATCAGAAGAGATTTGTAAAGAAATCGTTGGTCTTTAATTTTTTGCGAAAAGAATGAGGTCAATGTTATTAAAGAAGATAAAATTGAATTGATATCAATTTACTTGATAGTATTATGTAAGTATGTATTTAGTATGACTTTAAAAAACTAATCGGTAGCTAGATCACATTAAGATTTTGATAAATAAAGGTCATTACGCTGTTTTTTGAATCCGTGACATACGTATTAATTTCTCAGAACTAAAACAAAAAATGTAACGTACAAAAATATTTTAATGCTTTTATCTAGATAGATCGTTTTATAAATGGAACTTATCTACAATAAGATCACTGATGTCCGTCCAAAGAGCTACATTATTTGATAACAAACTGTTATCAAAACTGACTTCCAAAGTGATGTCATTCACAGTTTGTGGACATTTGACACTTTGGAAATTGTTGGTGGCACGTTGTAGTTTACATTTCGCTTGCGCTTTGTTACGATATAAATTAATTCTGATATATAAATTCTACCCCAATAAATCCAACAATTGTTAACTACTGTTAAAACAGTTATTTTGTGAATGTGCTTGCAGAATTTTGTATTGTCGGTCGGTTGTATGAGGAAGTATTAAATTCTCATCTTGTTTCATATTTTAACAAATTAGTTATGAACTAAAACTTACTGTTTTGATATTTACAACTAAAAACTTTTATATTTTATCTCTTAATGTTATACTAGAAAAAACTATGACCGAGAAATAAACCAATGAATTTCAATTTAAATACTAAAATTAACAAAAACAATTGACAAAATCCCAACCAAACAAAAAAACCTTACTTACCATGTAAAGGCCCAATAATAACCATCACAAGCAACATAATAACACAAATACGTTTCTTCCTATTCCTCTCGCCATCCTTAACAGCTACTCTAAACGTTTCGACTATATGCTTCGTGTCAAAGAAATCCCTTAGGAAGCCTACTTTCTTCTCATTCTGTACGGGCGCTTTACCACTGAGTTTCTCTTCTTTAATCATAACGCATCCGTAGATCACCCCAATTACATATAAACTCAAAGATAACGTAAATACCCCATAGAACCCTATAGCCACGTACAAAATTCCACTTAAGGCGATTCCAACAGTCCAACTAACATTACTTATAGTGGATATTGCACCAATCCTAACAGTTCGTGTCTCCACACTTGAAATTCCACTTACGTAGCTGTAAACACCCATGAACATGGTAAACCAACCGCCTGTTAGTGCAGGTGGCAGCGCTTCAGCGAGCACACTGAATTCCATTGGTAACTGATAGAAAAAATAAGTACATAGTAAAAACCCAATGCTCGATAATGCTTCTCCAAATATTGGTAGAACAATACAAGGCTTCCTACGTTGATTTCTATCACTCCATGAACCAATAAATATTAACAATACGGCTGGAACGAGGCTCTGTACGACATTTTTCCAAGCGTACATAGATGCTACTAATTTTTGTACGACAATTTCGTCCGTTTCGTTGTACATAGACGAATTCCTAGAAGTTAATCCATCACAGATCTCTTGACTCATATTTAAATTGACACGGCAGGCTTTTTCTAGATTTAGATTTTGCGTAGCTAAACTAGCCATAATACTTGGAAGCAGGTACATAACGAATACTGGTTCTACTGTGATGTTAGTAAAGATGATTTTTGCTTTTTGAAATATGGTTTTGTTGTCTTCTTCTTCATCATTTTCTGGGATGTTTGCGTGTATCTCGGCTTCGACACTTTTTGCTCTTTGGAGGGCCATGATTGTAAAGGTTTATAAAATGTGATTGATTTACTTGCTGAAAGAATTGCTTTAGCAAAATTTATAAAAACTTCCAAAACCACTTATGTACACTAATTTTCACTAAAATTAATACACTACACTGATTCGATATTTCCAAAATAATTATTTTGTATTAAAAATTAGCTGAAACACTACATTAGAGACAATTTAAACTTTAGCAATATTTAAATTCTACACTAGTTTTCCATACAAAGCTTCAATATTAAGTGTAGGTGATGAGAATGTCGTATAGACTATTATCTAGGGCCCTTCAGAATTTATTGATTATTCTTAAGATAGGTACTGCTTTTTTGTTTACACAGTATTAAACTAGATTATGTTTTGATTTTTATTGTTTTATATATTTATTATTGATTATTTTTTAATTATCTATAACAGAGAGCATTTTCAAAAGAACTTTGTCAACAAAGAAAGTAGCCATTAAAACCTCACTAAACATTACATTGAATTATGTAAAAAAATAATGAATTCTCCAGATCAAGGATATTAAATTATAAGTTATCTCTACACTTGTCCAAAATCAGTCCATTTTAGAGCCACCATCTTTGGAATGGTCAACGTTTGCGTAGAGTTGATGAGTTGAAGATTACAGTTACAACTGATATTGAAAAACTTAATTAGATAGAGCTCATTCATTATATTCTGATGTTTGAAGTAAGTCTGCTTGACATAAAAATGATCAAAGGCACCCATAGAAAAATTGGATTAGTTATTTTTGGGATACCTGTACTTAAGTGCTCATTTATCTAAGTAGCAACGATTCCGCTAAATAACCGTTTATGTGATTGCACATAGCAACGGCCGCTAAAGCTCAAAAGCGTACGTTAATAGTTATTTATTTCATACTGTGTCACATTTGTCAGTTTTACGTCAAACTTTTCAGTCCAGAAATAGTTATTTATGGTGCAAGTGAGTTAAGTAAGATATTATCCACGAACGAAAAATTTACCCTCGAGGGCCGGTAGGCCCGAGTGGGTTAATTTTTCTGAGTGGATAATATCCTTAATTCACGTGTGCCATACAAAATTTTATCAAACACCTCTTTATTTAATTTTAAATATCGAATTTGCAATGTATAGTTAGTCTGTAGTTTTGACGGTAATAAATTTGAAAAAACTCTAGCGCGATGACTGGATTTTAATAATATTATGCAATGTAAGCTGGTGATTGGTTGCTACCTTTAATAGCAGTCAATCACCATTCGAAAGTGGCTAACAATGTTTTTCTACCCACAAGTGAGTAAACATCAACTTTAATGGCTTACAAACGTCAAGATTTAGCCCTCTTTATTTATAGGTGTTGGATAAATGCTATTTAAGAGTCTAGTATGACTTGTCACGCACCCTTACCATAGGATAAAGCGACGATAATTACCAAAGTAAACAATGGCTTAAAGTTGTGTCCTCCCGGACCAGCTATCAGTGGAGAAGGGCTGGATTCAAGTTGTAAGGGAGCGCCACTTAATTTTTCAACTAAGGACACAGCAACCATCGAACCACCAAAATTAAGAAAAGGGCACCAGATACTTACCGTCTCGGGGCTAAGTAAGTACTTGCTTATCATACCATTAAAAGGCCCATTCATAAACGTAAATTTCCGTTTAATTAATATAATAAATACTTGAACATAAATAATTATGATAATAAGTATTGAGAGTAATTAATTGTATATTGAAACAAATATTAACTGTAGGTACTGTAAAATCTATTGAGAGGATTAAAAAAAAAGAAATGATATTATTGTATATCAGTCAGTATCAAGTTCTTGGTAATTGTTCTATCCAGAGCTGAATATAGTAGGTATTCTAATATGGTATTATAAAGGAAGTAACCAAAAATAATAAAATAACCATCACCAATGTTAGAACATGTAATAGGGGAGAGGGGTTAGTCGTCGTAAGCTTACGATTTATACCTTCGCAATATAATGCAGAAATACTATGAGCAATTAAGCCTTTGTTCAACTAACAGACTTGACAATGACTAGATTACATACTTATACAATTGATAATTTCCAATCCAAAGAATAAACTAAATAATGTATCTAATTAGTATTAATTATATTCTAGTCCTAACGTTGACTAGTTAAATGCTATGTTCAGAAAGGACTCAATGTCCAAATGACTGATTCATCATCACTAAATTAATAAATGACCTCAACAAAAATTGATTGACGGCTTAGTTAATAAATTACAGGTTATCTCTTATGATAAACTTAGCTGAATTCGACATTCGACCCAGAAGATTCTTCAAATCCTGCTACTCGCTGGTTTATTTCCTTAACTACCAAACTTTGATGTGATGGTAAACTCCAAGTTGAGATTCTGTTAATAATATTCTTCTTATTATACTTAATGGGGTTACACCTTTCTCAAGGAGCCTAAAAGAAAATTCCTGACTAGAAAAATGGTTCGATACATAAACATGTTAAGAATTCATACCTCTGATGGTGGGCGGCTAAAAGGTAAAAGGGCGGTATCTACTCGATAACAAAATGCATCCACATTCAAAGAATAATTTAGTAATCCTAAAATATAAGACTGTATGTAACTTCTTGGACGTAAATGCATTATCTAAAAATTTTACCTGTGAAGAACTTCAGGCATTGGGTAGGGGTTAATTCGTATCGATCGAAGGAATTGATCTGGTCTAATGAATCCGCTTGTGCGACAAAATGGCTTCCCTCCAAATATTCCAATAGGGTAGTTACCAGTTTGATTATTATTGATGTGGTGCTAATAATCCGCTGAAGCGTAATTGAAGACAAAATCTCACCATTACCATCATATATGGCTCCAGAGATTTGTTTCTTAAATAGCACCCACAATATTTCACCAGGATCAAATTCGATCGTAGTTGATTACTACTAAACCAAAAGAAGAATGTCGTTCAGACCTTTCTTTAAAAGCCTATCACCGGATATCCGTCGACGGCAAAAATGCGCAATTTCAATTATCAAAGTACGTCCGCGAGGGGCAGCGTTGCAAATATTATTCCAATCTAATTAAGAAATTCCATGTCAAATGGGTTAAATAATTAACACAACACGTTTCAAAACACGCGGCAGTTATTACGTAATGCGATAGCTTCTGCGCAAAGCAGATGTATGACCAGTAGTCTCAAGTAGCATGAAGAGATAACTGCGGCAACAATGTTTATTAAAGGGAATTATTCGAGACGGCGCAACAGAAAGACAGTTGCATGATAAAGTTTGTTTACATATCGTATGCAAAATGGAAATTTATAATTTCTATTAAAAATACTTTTAAATACGACAAAATTGTTTACAAGGCGCTGTCCGCAATATGCATGAAGAAGTTAGCACCAGCGTTAAGGCTAAATAGATGACTCGAAAGTTGGGTAAGTACAAAACAAGTTAATTACTGTTTATTTTGAACTAATAATCTCTATTTTTTAGGAAGAACCACAAGACTACGAGAAGAATTCTTTTTCAAGTAAATACGAAACTCTAGTGAAAGTTCCAATTCACTAATGGTAATACCTAATAATTTTTTAGCTAATAAAAGAGTTGAAAACAAAAAAATGCCAACTCATCACTAAGATTCTTACCTAAGCAAGAAGAGTTGCCTATACCATCAACATTTTATTTTATTTTATTTTATTGTGTATTTGAAATATTTCAATAAAGAAAATATAAGAAAAATATTTTATTGCTTTCGTACTATAAATTATAAGCTCAAATCAATGCCAATTGGTAAATAATTTAAGATAAATCTACTGACAAAAACGAACCGTTACATCCCACCTTTCCTTCGATAAAGGGAGGAAAACTTTCAGATTTTCGACCGCTGTTGCCTACTTAATAGTCAGGCCCACGGGTCTGTAGAAAACTATACTTGTAGCTAAGCCTAAATAAATCCACCAATACTGTGAGTTAAACTAAATATTAAAAATAACGTTATTGTTGATGACGAACCTCACCATTCAAAACCCACAACCAAAAGAAAATAATACAACTTAACACAAACACAATCTACGTAAAATACGTATCTCCCAAACTCTAATCACTGAGCAAATCATCCGCTGAGAAATAAGGTTTGAGATCTTGGACGTGCCATATCCCTTTCGGCTCATCATTGTCATCCTGCAACTCATAAGTCCAACTTCCAATTTTTCTCTTGACGACAAAAGGACCAATAAATTTGGGAGCCAATTTGGCGTTGAAGTTGAATGCAGCATTCGACTTTACTTTGTTCTTTTTCCAAACTTTGTCACCCACGATGTAGTGTACGGGCCTTCTTCTTAAATTATATGTCCTACGATTCTTTTCTTGAGCAGTCCGTAATTTTTGAACTACATCTTCATACAACTTACGAAATCCAACCTTACGATTGTTGACTTCGTTTTTCAAATCTATAGAATTTCTAGAGTTTATCTTTTGTTCATATTCATCTCCTGAACTTACATATTCTTTTCCAAAATTTATATAATACGGCGTATAACCAGTAGTTTCACTGCGACTAGTACGAATGGCGCATGCCAATGCAGATAATTTCCGATCCCAAGTTTTCTGATTATCCTTTATATACGAGGAAATCATTGTTTTCAAGGTTCTATTGGTACGTTCAGTAGGATCTGCTCTAGGATAATATAAGGGAGTAAAATTTATTCTAACCTTATAATCATCGACTAGCTTCCTAAACTCACGACTTCGCATTTGCACACCATTATCCGAAATTAAGTAACGAGGTACACCATATACCAGAAAAATATCTTCCTCTAAATGTTTAACGAGCGATTGCGCAGTACAATTTCTCAATGGTACAACATGTACATACTTAGAAAAATAATCTGTTATTACCAGAATATACTTAAAACCTTTAGTGGATCTTGGAAGAGGACCAATAAAATCAAGGCTAATCATCTGCCATGGTTGAGTTATAGTAGGCCTAGAACCCATTAAACCAGCAGGCGTTTTCTGTTCTGGTTTGTACTTAGCACAAATCGAACATGATTTAACATAACGTACTACGTCCGATTTCATTTTTGGCCAGAAGTATTTGCTTCGAATTCTCCAATAAGTTTTATAAATGCCCATATGTCCACTAGTAGGCAAATTATGACAACTATCTAATATGGTACAACGTTGCTTTTTTGGAATTACGATTTTCCATGCATCACCTTCCTGGGCTAATTCTGGAATTTTATTCGGAAGATACTTAAAAAGTTTCCCATTCTCAATTCTCCACTGTGGAAATTTCTGAGGATGATTCTCAATATTTTCTAACATCCGCAAATACCAACGATCTTTAAGGTCATTAACTACCTCGACACTGTCTACTACATATTCGACTGACCTCGACAGACAATCTGGAACGGCATGGTCTTTGCCCTTGCGATGAATTATTTTAAAATTATAAGGTTGCAGTCGTAATGACCACCTAGCAAGACGACCTGTAGGATTAGTTAATCTTTGTAACCATAACAACGAATAATGGTCGGTAATGACCGTGAAAGGAACAAGTTCCAAGTAACTTCTAAGCTTTTCCACTCCATAAATCACAGCAAGACACTCTCTTTCTGTGGTTGAATAATTTCTTTCTTGAGCAGTAAGCGACCTAGATATGTAGCATATAACTTTTTCTCCATCTTCATAAGGTTGCGATAACACAGCTGCGATACCAAAACCGGAAGCATCGGTTTGTAAGATAAAGGGCTTATTAAAATCTGGGCTAACTAAAATCGGCGCTGAAACAAGACGCTGTTTAATATTATTGAATGCAAGTTCACATTCTTCGGTCCACATCCACTTTTTGCGTTTCTTAGTCAATTCAGTCAAAGGAGATATCAACGTTGCAAAATCGGGTACAAAGCGACGATACCATGATGCCATTCCAATAAAAGACCTAATCTGAGAAACAGTAGTTGGAGCTTTAATATTGATTATAGCCTGAACCTTTTCTGGATCAACGTGTAAACCATTTTTATCCACGACATAGCCAAGATATTTGAGTTGTGGTCTACAGAATTGACACTTTTCTTTATTAACGGTAAGCCCTGCATGATGTAACCTATCAAATACTTTTCCTAGTACTTCTAAATGATGCTCGAAATTTGGTGATATCACAATTATATCATCCAAGTATACAAAAACATGGGGTTGCAAATCAATACCCAAAACATTATCAACAAGTCTTTGAAAAGTGGCTGGTGAGTTCGAAAGTCCAAAGGGTAACCTTTTAAATTGGTAAAGACCTCGACCAGGGACGGTAAAAGCAGTATATTCTCTTGAAGACTCTTTAACTGGAACTTGCCAATAAGCAGATTTTATATCAAGTGAACTAAGATATTTAGCACCACGAAGACTATCTAAAATGGAAGAAACATAAGGAATAGGGTAAGCATCTTTTTTAGTTACCGAATTTAATTGTCTATAGTCCACAACAAATCTAAAGGTTCCATCTTTCTTCGGAACAAGAATAACCGGCGAAGACCAAGCGCTTTTAGAAGGTTCTACCACATCATCCGCCAACATCTTATCAAGTTCTTCATTTATCAATTTTTGCTTAATTGGTGAAACTGGGTAGTACCTCTGCTTAATGGGGACAGAATCAGTGACAATTTCATGTTCTACGAACGTAGTATAACCAAGAGAATTTCCCATTAAAGCACATTTTTCTTCAACGAGAGAATCCAACTGTTGTCGCTGAGAATCGGTAAGTACAGTTTCAGCTTGTAAAGAACAAACATCTGGAGGGGTTTTACTAGTAAAATGCCACTCACGTTGTCGCAAGTCTGGGACCACACCCATTTGATACCAAAAGTCAGCACCTAAGATTAAATTATGAGGCAACTGAGGCACAACCAACACATCTAAAACACAAAGTTTACCCAAAAGTTCAAAAGGTACGGAAACCTTTCCAAATACTTCGCAAGTCTGTCCATTTGCGACAGTACAATACGTATCCAAATTTTTAGTAATTTCAAGACCTTGCTGTTGTAAAAACTTCCAACCTTCCCAACCAACAAGAGTACAAGAAGCTCCAGAATCTAAGAGTCCTATCATTTTACAATTGAAGATTTTGACTTCAAGATAGGGTCGTTTATCATTATCGACGTGAGTAAGAATATAATCCAACAATACCTTTTGTTGTTGCTTTACTAGATTAATAGAACAATTTTCAAGTGGACGATCTAAAACTTTTGAGGAACTCTGTCGTCCTATTGAGTCCTCGCAAATTCGTTTCCCGACCTATTCTTATTAAAATTTGGCCTACACTTAGGACAAGTTCTGACAGTTACGTTAGGATATTCGCAGCGATAACATCTTTTATTTAAAGGAGCTCGACAATTTTTTGCAATATGTCCCACTTCTTTACAATTGTAGCACACAATCTGGTTAGGAGTTTCAAATGAAAACCCAACAGCCTGACAAGAATAATCCCTACTTGTATTACGATTTGTACTTGAGCTAGACGCACAAGCCAACTCAGGTTCTACATAATTTTGTTTATGTTTTGTCGGAGGATGATAGTTGTCCGCTCTATACTTTTTCACTTCCAACTTCAAACATTCTGCTTCAAGTTCTTCTAAAGTAGTGACAACAGGGAGTTGCATAACATAAAATGGAGCTAAATTACGACATAGTATGTCAAGACGCACTTCTGAAGGCATCGAACCGTGACGATCAAACATAGCATTCATTATTGTTAAATAGTCTACAATACTTTCATTCTGTCCTTGGGTTCTCGATAATATATCTTGAAATAATCTCTGACGATAATCAGGAGGCATGTAGTGCTTTAAGAGAAGATCTGAAAATTCTTTCCAATCACGACATCGTTTATGAGCTGCTCGAGCCCACATCAAAGCTTTCTCTTCAAAGAGATCTATGTAACCCAAATACAACTCTTGCTCGGAAACACCTCTAGCAATACGGAGTTCATCTAATCTTTGT
This sequence comes from Agrypnus murinus, assembly GCA_929113105.1. NCBI lineage: Eukaryota > Metazoa > Arthropoda > Insecta > Coleoptera > Elateridae > Agrypnus > Agrypnus murinus. The sequence continues at coordinate 5,205,019 of OV816026.1, read as the reverse complement.
AGAAAAGACACCACAGTCATACCCTTAGGATCACCTGAGAACTTTAGGTTCCACTTATAAATAGGAAGATAATTATTGGGAGACTTATGCGGAATATGAGGAGACATGAAGACATCATCTTCTGACTGAGAATTATCTGAAGAGAAATTTTCATCGGAATTGGCAGGTGGGGGTCCTGCACGAAGGAATGAACTAAAATGAGGATGCGTTTCATTCTTCTTGGCTGCTTCTTCCAATAACGTAAAAAGAGACGTTACTTTCGCAAGCCAGGTACTACGTAACTTAAGTTCCTCAGCACTACCAGTAATAGGAGCCAAATTAACTCTACCCAAAAGATGCAAAATTCGAGAAATCAGACGTTTAAAACTTTTTGATTTCTTACTATCATGAAAATCGTTTATAGCATTTTCTAATTCTTGGTATTTACCATCTATGAGAGGATATTCAACATTACCTTTAAATGCATAATTAGGATAATTAACCAACGTACTCAAACCTTTGACTTTAAATAAAGGACTCAAAATTGATCTCATTTCTTCAACAGATTTGCTTTCATATTCAAATCCTCGAATCTTAAGTTCAAATTGCAATTCATCTTTACGTAAATGTCTAATATCAATTTGGTGTTCAGTCATATTGAGAAAATTTATACAAAACTCCAAATGAAGAAAAGGTTCTTCTACTATTAATCAAAACAATAAATATTGGCGAATAAGGAACGATTACCTACTCGTTCTATTACTACTCCTAAATCGTATTCTAAGTTCAGTTCACAAAAACTAAAGCCAAAATTTATAAGTTTTGGTAATCTAACTAGAAATAATAATAATCAGACTCAATAATATCTAGTCGAAATAGCAAAGCCTGTACAAGTATAAGCCCTAACAAGTTTTAGCAACTACAACAAACCTAATCAATAACAATTTAATCAATAAGCAAATTTACTTTAATAATAATTAAAGAGTAACATGCTAGGCAATCTGAAACCATTCAGAAACTTTGCTGTTGGTAGCTTAATCAGTAACAGAATCAAGCCAAAAATCAAATCGAAACAGAAACAGCAACGAGTAAAAAAAACAAATTCGAACCAAAAACAAAATTGAAACAGAAGCGAGCAAAAAAACGAGCCAAAACGAGCCCCACGATTCGGGCGGCAATTTCTTATGTCACGCACCCTTACCATAGGATAAAGCGACGATAATTACCAAAGTAAACAATGGCTTAAAGTTGTGTCCTCCCGGACCAGCTATCAGTGGAGAAGGGCTGGATTCAAGTTGTAAGGGAGCGCCACTTAATTTTTCAACTAAGGACACAGCAACCATCGAACCACCAAAATTAAGAAAAGGGCACCAGATACTTACCGTCTCGGGGCTAAGTAAGTACTTGCTTATCATACCATTAAAAGGCCCATTCATAAACGTAAATTTCCGTTTAATTAATATAATAAATACTTGAACATAAATAATTATGATAATAAGTATTGAGAGTAATTAATTGTATATTGAAACAAATATTAACTGTAGGTACTGTAAAATCTATTGAGAGGATTAAAAAAAAAGAAATGATATTATTGTATATCAGTCAGTATCAAGTTCTTGGTAATTGTTCTATCCAGAGCTGAATATAGTAGGTATTCTAATATGGTATTATAAAGGAAGTAACCAAAAATAATAAAATAACCATCACCAATGTTAGAACATGTAATAGGGGAGAGGGGTTAGTCGTCGTAAGCTTACGATTTATACCTTCGCAATATAATGCAGAAATACTATGAGCAATTAAGCCTTTGTTCAACTAACAGACTTGACAATGACTAGATTACATACTTATACAATTGATAATTTCCAATCCAAAGAATAAACTAAATAATGTATCTAATTAGTATTAATTATATTCTAGTCCTAACGTTGACTAGTTAAATGCTATGTTCAGAAAGGACTCAATGTCCAAATGACTGATTCATCATCACTAAATTAATAAATGACCTCAACAAAAATTGATTGACGGCTTAGTTAATAAATTACAGGTTATCTCTTATGATAAACTTAGCTGAATTCGACATTCGACCCAGAAGATTCTTCAAATCCTGCTACTCGCTGGTTTATTTCCTTAACTACCAACCTTTGATGTGATGGTAAACTCCAAGTTGAGATTCTGTTAATAATATTCTTCTTATTATACTTAATGGGGTTACACCTTTCTCAAGGAGCCTAAAAGAAAATTCCTGACTAGAAAAATGGTTCGATACATAAACATGTTAAGAATTCATACCTCTGATGGTGGGCGGCTAAAAGGTAAAAGGGCGGTATCTACTCGATAACAAAATGCATCCACATTCAAAGAATAATTTAGTAATCCTAAAATATAAGACTGTATGTAACTTCTTGGACGTAAATGCATTATCTAAAAATTTTACCTGTGAAGAACTTCAGGCATTGGGTAGGGGTTAATTCGTATCGATCGAAGGAATTGATCTGGTCTAATGAATCCGCTTGTGCGACAAAATGGCTTCCCTCCAAATATTCCAATAGGGTAGTTACCAGTTTGATTATTATTGATGTGGTGCTAATAATCCGCTGAAGCGTAATTGAAGACAAAATCTCACCATTACCATCATATATGGCTCCAGAGATTTGTTTCTTAAATAGCACCCACAATATTTCACCAGGATCAAATTCGATCGTAGTTGATTACTACTAAACCAAAAGAAGAATGTCGTTCAGACCTTTCTTTAAAAGCCTATCACCGGATATCCGTCGACGGCAAAAATGCGCAATTTCAATTATCAAAGTACGTCCGCGAGGGGCAGCGTTGCAAATATTATTCCAATCTAATTAAGAAATTCCATGTCAAATGGGTTAAATAATTAACACAACACGTTTCAAAACACGCGGCAGTTATTACGTAATGCGATAGCTTCTGCGCAAAGCAGATGTATGACCAGTAGTCTCAAGTAGCATGAAGAGATAACTGCGGCAACAATGTTTATTAAAGGGAATTATTCGAGACGGCGCAACAGAAAGACAGTTGCATGATAAAGTTTGTTTACATATCGTATGCAAAATGGAAATTTATAATTTCTATTAAAAATACTTTTAAATACGACAAAATTGTTTACAAGGCGCTGTCCGCAATATGCATGAAGAAGTTAGCACCAGCGTTAAGGCTAAATAGATGACTCGAAAGTTGGGTAAGTACAAAACAAGTTAATTACTGTTTATTTTGAACTAATAATCTCTATTTTTTAGGAAGAACCACAAGACTACGAGAAGAATTCTTTTTCAAGTAAATACGAAACTCTAGTGAAAGTTCCAATTCACTAATGGTAATACCTAATAATTTTTTAGCTAATAAAAGAGTTGAAAACAAAAAAATGCCAACTCATCACTAAGATTCTTACCTAAGCAAGAAGAGTTGCCTATACCATCAACATTTTATTTTATTTTATTTTATTGTGTATTTGAAATATTTCAATAAAGAAAATATAAGAAAAATATTTTATTGCTTTCGTACTATAAATTATAAGCTCAAATCAATGCCAATTGGTAAATAATTTAAGATAAATCTACTGACAAAAACGAACCGTTACAGACTGTAAAAAATTTTACAGTCTAGTATGACTGTAAAATTTTACCGGACGCAAATACAATCAATCAACTGGACAATGTTTTAGTACGTAATCAGTTACTATGGATACTCGTTCTTCATAGATGTCCATATTTTGCATTCGGAAATTTATTTTATATAATTTTTTTTAAATTAAGCCAATATTCCAATAATTGCAGTATGAAATAAAACGCATTACGTCATACGTCCTGGAAATGGTCTTACAGTCTCGTTTCGATGTTAACGTAAATTACTATTACGTTATAAGTCCTAGAAATGGAATTTTACAGCCGAATCGGCTCTTTCGTCGCCTTGTCCGTAACATCGAAACGGTTCCAGAACGTATGATGTAATGAGTTTTATTTCACAATGCAATTATTGTATTATTGGTTTAATAAAAAAAAAATTATATAAAACAAATTTCCGAATTTAAAATATGGACATCTATGAACAACGAGCTTCTATAGCAACTATTAGTCGAATTCAAAACATAGAACGACTGAATACTACAGCATTGTTCATTTGATTTATTTTATTTGAGTCCGTTAAAAAAATCTACAGACATACTAGACCGTAAAACCGCATTTTCCGGACTGTAATTAGGACGTTATAAGTCCTGGAAATGAAATTTTACAATCGAGTACAAAACGAGACTGTAAGAACGTTTCCAGGACGTATGACGTAATGCGTTTTATTTCATACTGTAATTCTTGTTTAATTAAAAAAATATATATAAAGTAAATTTACAAATTTAAAATATGGACATCTATGAACAACGAGCATCTAAAAAAATATGAAAACATAGACATCTATGAAGAACGAGTGTCCATGGTAACTGAATACTAAAGCATTGTTCAGTTGATTTATTTTATTTGAGTCCGGAAAAAGCTTTACAGTCATACTAGACCGTAAAATCGCATTTTCCGGACTGTAATCACTACCGTAAACATGGATAATACGATACAGTATGAAATAATAGTTATTTACGTTATAAGTCCTGAAAATGGAATTTTACAGTCGAGTACGAAACGAGACTGTAAGAACATTTCCAGGACGTATGACGTAATGCGTTTTATTTCATACTGTAATTCTTGTTTAATTTATAAAAAAATATATAAAATAAATTTTCGAATTTAAAATATGGACATCTATGAACAACGAGCATCTAAAAAATATGAATACAGACATCTATGAAGAACGAGTGTCCATGGTAACTGAATACTAAAGCACTGTTTAGTTGATTTATTTTATTTGAGTCCGGAAAAAACTTTACAGTCATACTAGACCGTAAAATCGCATTTTCCGGACTGTAATCACTACCGTAAACATGGATAATACGATACAGTATGAAATTTCTAACGGCCGCATTTTATTTATCAGCAATACAATAGTTTATTTTATAACTTCGTCACTAAGGCAATCGCAACCTCGACCCCCAAAGATTTTTGCAACAAATACACAATTATATTAATCACATTCTAGTTTCTTTTTCAAATTTTAGATATATGTAAATGGTATCCCAAAAATTTTGTATGTTATGCGTCCTCTAACAGTTTTTAAGGGCTCGGTCGGTTTAAATGCTCAAAAACCTGTTTAGGGGACTTATGAGTTATGACATAAATAACTATTATACATAAATACAAGCTAAATCACCTATCAAGAATTAAATTATAACTACCCTGCTGTCTATCCTTGATTAATCAAGATAGCATACTTCAAAATATATCTAACCTTAATATTTGATATTGTAAAATCGTCATCTTATTGGGACGCGCCAATAAATATAGATGGCGTTTTACATCATTGAAATAGTTTCAATCCTTTCTGTTGAATTTCCTTTTCGCTTTTTAGTTTTCATAACTAGATAAATAACAATAAATAATAAATAAAGCACGTATTGTATGAGAGGTTATGATTTCTTAGCAACTTTGAGAATTCGCAACAGGCCAGCAATTCAATATTTCTAAAGAATGATCAATAATACGAAACGTAAATGTTTTGTATTGTGTCTCCCTCTTCAAAACAGAAATAATGTCTGGAACAAACGCGGCCAGCCGTATAGAGACGTTCACGTTATTGTGTCTCAAATCGGCCTGTTAAGAACTCCGTGATGTCGCATAATTAAATTTAATAAAATTTGGCTATATTGCAAGTCAATCTTTACCGCGTTTAAGGTCCGTAAATGTCCAAGCAAGCTTAGAAAGATAATAGGTCGTCTCATTAGACGCCATTTTCATGCCCGCTGACATTTCTTGGCAAAGCCACCCCGATTGTCGTTTGACATTTACGTCCCTTTATACTTCAAGTGCCTATATGTCATTTAATTTTATAATAAGAGTTGATAAATATATCTTAGTATTTGTCAAAAGTGAAATATTTTAAAAATGTAGGGATAATGTTTTCTTAAGATTTGGAATCAATAGGTTCTAAGGTACGTTTTTAATAGGTTTCAGTAAAGTTGTTTCAATCCAGATAAAAAACTACAACACTGTATTCATTTTCATTGCGTTCAGCATCTCTTTTTGCTCGTAAAGCTCTGTTGGTGTAGTTACAATAATTAATTACAAGAATGGAAACTATAGAAACCGAGCTCTTCGAATAAATAGACCTGAAATACCGAACGCGGCTTTAGACACCACCAAAAGCGTACCTTTTAAGCTGTAAGTTGTGGTGTCTAAGTAAACCTTAGAATATAAAACTGTAGGAAAGAGCGTAAATACCCGGCGCAATGAACTTAAAAAGCGACGGATATGACGTCATACTGGCCGACATTAGACACCATCTAAATCTGATTTTCTCTCAAACTCCGACAAATACTAAGAAAGGAATTACATTTCATAAGTGAGTATTCGTTTGTTTAAAATATTACATCTAAAATTTATATTCTAAGATTAGTTTCAAACTACTATGTTTTAAAATTGAGGTTATGTAGTTTATGTGCGCATTTCGAGACAGTGAAAACCGCCAATGGAAATATCTCATTACAAAACCGGAAACACATACTTCGCCATATTGAGACTCCATCCCGGTCGTATGTGGTAGATGATTGTGTTCCTACAGTTTTATATTCTAAGAAGTAAACCCAGTGTCTTAGTTTTCTATGTCTGTACGGCATAGACCCGAAAATTATTATTGAATTATATTATTGAAGGTTTTCTGAATTTTAATATTTAAGACATACTACATTACAATTACGCAAAATTGACGTAAAACCCCGCTTGAAGGAAATCACATAATTTATCCATGTACTTACTGTGTTTGTTATCAGCTTATCAACATTTTATTTTTACCTTTCAGTAATCTCAATACATATAACTATGTAGTAATTGAAAATGATAAAACAATGTCCTTAATAATAATGAATGATTTAAAATATATAGGTTAGCGTAAGATAATACAGTTAGCAGATTTATACACACTATATTAATTTAAAAAAATAGATATTACACGTGTGTTCTTAATCTCAATAGAATACTACTCATTTTGAAATTTCTAATCATGTCATAGAAATAATATTGTGAAATACTACTTTGTATTTGCAGAAATGTTTTTGTTTTTTATATCTTTTCAAGTATGTTTTTGAATTCATATTTGGGTTTCCGATTTTAAACAAAAAAAACATCCTCTGTGTTTATTCAGGAGTAAGATAATTAGTTACAAACTAAATGTAGGAAACCTTATTTGCCATTTGAGTAAATTCTCAGGGTCAACAAAATAGGTTGTTCGTGGATGTGGTAAAATGTCGCTCAGAAAAGTTAAAAAACGGTTGTTCAAAGTGACTGCGAGCTGGGGATCAAAAAAAGCCGGACTGTCTTGAAAAGATTTTTTGGAGCTATAGGTACTCATCGCTGTCGTGATTCAAAATCACCCCTACCTCAGGTTTGTTTAACCTGTTTATGAACTAATAACTGTTTTTACATTATGCTTTGAATTGAACAAGTACAGTACGTCGGCGTCAACAATAGCTGCAGGCTTGACAAACACGGTAAGGTTAACCCTTGAAACCCTTTATTGGACAAATAATTGTCACGGCACTTGACAGTTCAGTAACGTTGCAGTGCTGCAGTTTAATGACTCCTAGTTTAAGGTTGTTAGAAACCAATCCTTCCAATTTGTTTGACAGAATACTAGTTACTGTCAAAATTACAACTTGTCTTGTTGGGTACTGATATGTGTCTTTCATTATCAAACAGGATCAAGTGTTTCTATTTTGTGGATACTGCTGTTCAAAACGTCTAAACCGGTTTTTGTAAGTACTATAACGGTAGGTAGTTTACCAGAAGTTATATTATTCTTGGAGTTAATAGAAAACGTGTTTATTTTGATATCTTTTATTACTTGTTATTTATTCTTGTAGTTATGGCAATCACTTAGCATTCCAATGCCTTCTTGAGATAATATCTATGTAATGACTGTCCTTATGACTGAATATCATTACATGACACGTTTATCATATCAAGTCTTTCTATAAGATCTGACATAGGTAATTGTGATAAATTTATCGCTTGAATTTTTAAATGGTTTGGTAATTTCGCTATTAGAAAATCCTTTGAGAATTTCGTCATTAAAATCCAAGTCCTTTGACAGTGTTTTAATGTCAGTTACTAATTCCTTGACTTTACCACTGAATGTCAAGCTATCCAGGAGTTTTGAAATTCGCGAGAGGCGTGAGCCTACATGAAAATCTTTAATTCTTCAAAACAGAATACGGTTGTCTGCGAGGTGCGTTTACTATGAGATCTTCGTGGTTAGGGCCGGTTTCATAATCAACTTTTAAAGCGATTTTAAACTTAAAGTCGCTTTTAACTATTAAATTGTGTTTCATAATGTTTAAACGCGACTTAAACCTATTAAAGGCATGTTTAACTTTAAATGCTCGTTCTCGACCATTTAACACACTTAAAAGCGGTTTTAAATATCAAACGTAACCTCAATTCAATAGGTACCTACCTACCTAATAAGCAACGTTTGTATTTATTATTTGTAAAATGAACAATAATAATCGCTTTGGAGTACAATTGTCAAGTTCAGATTCTTCATCATCTGAAGAAGAAGAAGTGATATATTTAAAAAGAAGAAAGTTGTATCGAAATAGAAAAAATCGATTTGATGAATACGACGACCTCGATTTTTTTGAACGATTTCATTTAACAAAACCGACAACTGCAAGCTTATTAGAAGAAATTGGACATTTGTTGGCCCCCCAAAGCAATAGGTACTGCATTATTTTATACCTGCAAAATACTTTCATTGTGTAACATACTTTTATTGTAGAGGTGGCAGTATATCTCCAATGGTACAACTGTTACTGACTTTACGGTTTTATGCAACAGGAAGTATGCTGCTTGCTGCAGGTGATTTTATGGGGGTTTCTAAAGCAGCTGCCTGCAGAATTGTGAAAAAAGTATCAGAGGCCATTGTATCTCTGCGGCCAAGATATATTAAAATGTATGAGAATGTACACGAAATGAGCAGAATGGCAGAGCAGTTTTATGCGTTGGCTAGTTTTCCTAGAACAATAGGTGCAATTGATTGTACTCTAATACGAATTCAATCCCCAGGAGGAGCGGATGCAGAAGTCTTCAGAAGCCGGAAAGGTTTTTTTGCAATAAACGTACAAACAGTATCGGATGCTACGTTAAAAATAAGAAATATCGTTGCACGATGGCCTGGTTCAGCACACGACCAAACTGTGTTTAACAACTCTACATTGAAACACGATTTTGCAGATAACATTTACAATCCGTACTTATTAGTGGGCGACAGTGGGTACGCAATAAAACCATATCTGATGACAAAACTACAGGAAGTTCATACTCCCGCAGAAAATCTTTATAACGAAAGTATAATTAGAACTCGAAATGTTGTTGAAAGACAATAGGGGGTATGGAAAAGACGCTTTCCAATCCTATCCACAGGCATTCGATTATCTCTGGAGAGAGCTCAGACTGTTATTGTAGCCACCGCCGTTATTCATAATATAGCAGTGGACATGAATGATGAGTTTCCAGATGAATGGTTTGAGGACAATGTAATCGAAGAAGATGATGGGAATGGCATAAATCATAACATGGATGATAATAATAATAGAAATAGAGGGAGACAAGTACGGCAAAGGATTATAAATCAACATTTTGCAAATTTAGTGTAATACTTTATTAGGCTATATTGCTTTTATACAATAAAAAACAATTAACAGTTTTGTATTTGCTTTTTCGTTAACTCAATTTGCACATCAAGCAACATTTGCCTTTTTGCATGGTTCTCTTCTTCCATTGCAACCCTTCTTGCATTTAGCAGAATTTCTTGCTCAACATATCTTGTCTTGGCCTTATAGTACTCTTCTTTGGCCTTAAATGTAGGATTGGGGATGTTTGGCCGTAGCCTCTTATTCATAGGCTGCTTCAATTTGTGAGGCGTGTAACTGCTCCACTATAAAAAGATATTAAGCATTTATACAACTTAAGGCGATGGCACATACATTGTCTGCAACTGGCTGTTGTGTAATAATCTCTTTGTTGACGGCATTCTGCACCTTCTCTGCAAGAGGCTGCCTAGGCACAGAAGTCATTGGCACATCAATAATTGATCCAATATCAATTGGATCTTCATTAACTGCAGGCATTATCATAACAGGCGAGTTTTCAATCTTAAATATAATGAAAACAATTATAGTGCAATTACACGAACAGAGTTGCAAATTTGTTACCATATTCATCATTTCATCGTCTGTTAAGAGTGCTACTTCTGCTGTTCGAGGCTCTTGAGGCACCTCCTGTAAATTTACATTGAAGTAGCTATTGTTAGTAGTCTTGACATTTTATTTACCTCTGTACAATCACAATCTCCCACTGAGGGTAATCCAGAAACGGTTTTTACATTGATTATATTTAGAACAGCATCGGTAACATAATCAGCACCTATTGGAGGTGTAGCCCTGCCACCTCCTGTTCTTTTAAATGATTTTTTCGCTGTAGATGCCACTTTCCTGGCTTTTGTTTTCAAATTTTCATATTTGGACCTTATTTGATCAACACTCCTAAATTGATTGCTCTTTGCATTAAAGTTGTTGGCAATTGTTCGCCAGGCATCATTCTACAAAATACCAACCAAATATCAGTTTATAAAACAGTATTGGTTATTGATGGTTAGCCTTTTCACCTTTTGTGTGAATGTGAGCCGATTTGTCATTTTACACTCCACAATCCCTTTAAATTTCTCTACTTCCTCCAACAAAAGCAGCTCTTCGTCTTTAGTAAAATTTGAAGACCTTTTTCTGTGGGTGGACTGAGTGGACGTCATTTTTATTAATTCTATGATGTCTCTTGCTGTAAATATGTAAATAATTAGCACATAACCTACACTATAATCGTGACGAACTGACGAATACTGTCAAAAATGTCAAACGTTTACACCATGTTTACACTAAAACTCCCTAGAAATCACTAACAAGTGACCCTGTACGCATTGTTGCCTATACATTTTCGAACTAATGCAATTTTAACTAAAATTGCGATGGTTCATGTTTATGAAACGCAATCTCCTCTAACTTAAAGTTAAAATCGCTTTTTGCTTAAAACTGCTTTTTGTTAACAGCGCTTTTAGTGCTGGATTATGAAACTGGCCGTTAGCTATAACATCATTTGGCAAGTTCAAGGTTAGAATATCATATCGTTGGCGTTCATCGTTTATGTCGAGATGAATAAAGTACCGGTCTAATAGAGTTAACCAGGATTCTATATTTGAATTGTCAAATGTCAGAAATGGAATATGAGCAGCCATATTTAATATGAAATTGATTAAGTTATACTTATCTTGATTAAAAAAAGGTATATATTCCGATATTGGTTCAGAATCGATAAGCTAACGATTGTCCAATCAATCCAATTGTAGATGCCGTAGTTGGTTGATGCAGAACTAAGTGCTGTTAGTTGTATGCAGCCGACTAGCACGTGTTGGAAGCAGGACACTTTATAGCTTCGATCAGATCTGCTGATGTCGATTCTTCTTGTTGATTGTTGAGTTCTTTTCGTCGAAGGTCACCAGTATAACGGTAGGTAGTTTACCAGAAGTTATATTATTCTTGGAGTTAATAAAAAACGTGTTTATTTTTGATATCTTTTATTACTTGTTATTTATTCTTGTAGTTATGGTAATCACTTAGCATTCCAATGCCTTCTTGAGATAATATCTATGTAATGACTGTCCTTATGACTGCATATCATTACAGTACAATAAACTTTTAGAATTAGTACCGTTAGTTAATCTTAATCGATCATCACTTGTTTATGTCTTCCATTTGCTGCATTCACGTAGATTAATAAATTGTATTCTCTCTGTCGCTTCTAGAGAAAATAAATGAGACCACCTATTTATACTTCGTTTTTTTCTGTCAAACCCGATTTATACAGCTAAATTTTGTAAAATTAGCAGAAAAGATAGGCAACCAAGAAAACACGCGTGAAAAGTCACATCTAATAAAGTAACCTTTCGAAATTTATCTGAAAATAAATCTTTTAAAGTTGTCAGTGCACAAGAGACAAACGCTTCTTACACGGCCGATCGCGTTGGAAAACTTTCTATTTTTGAGCTTTAGTATAGTGGCGCCATCTGCAAGTCCTGTACTAATTATAAGTATAATAAATTTAATAATCTCGTTTGAAACTGTTTAATTTTATTTTTATAATTTTTAATTAATGATATAGAAACATAATGTTGTGATATATGCATCTCGCATAACAAGTATGCACGATGTGTTGCCTATCTTCCAGGCGAAAGAATTTTATAATTTTCTTTATTTTAAAAACAATAAAATTTTGCATTAAATATGTTGAAAATACACATTACAGCACTGTGAGATGGAAAGCAATAAATTTTAAACAGATTCTTCACTTGAATTTCACTAACTCAATTTTAAGATGAACGATTTTCTGTCGTTGGTTGATTTTTTCACACTTAGATATTTTGAAGCCATTTTATGGCATGTTTTTACCTGAAAATTATTAAAGGCATAGGTGAGAAGGTATACACAAGTATTTATTACTGTACTTACAGTTTTTATTAATGAATTTCAAGAAAATGTTCTATTTCTTTGACGATTCATAATTTTCCATAGTAAATGGATATTTTTCATTGTTATTTGAATTTCTAAGTGAAATATTTTACTGCAATATTGTTAACCAAGTTTTAGGGCGCATTTGACACTTGAATGTTAAAGTGGGGAACTTTTTATAGAGAAGGTTTAGGCCTTTGAAATCCCAAAATTGTAACGTTTCAGCAGGGTCTGCTAGAATGTTAAAATTTAGTTTATATTCATAATTTTGGTGTCAAAACTTATGTAATTCTTGTTTGATAGGATCTTAGGATTAATCTTATGTTAAGAAAAGGATGTAGCAAAATGTTAAAATGTTTTTATTTAAATTTTTGTGAAGTTATGTTTGTTAGAAAATTCAAGATGGTTGTCAATGAATCCTAACTCTAAATTTGCATTTCAATAGCCGTTTTAGGTACCAAAATGAAGGAAAAATTCTCCTCTTTCATTTTATAACATTTAAACAATTAATTTAATTTTTTATCAACAATTTGGTTAGAAAGGTTTTTGGTGGGAAAGATGTTGTTTTGTTTCTAATTAGAAACCAGACTAATCTAGTCCCGACTAGGAAAATCATTAGCGATTCGCAATTGTTTTCCAATTATTATAAAAACAGCACGAAAATTTGGTTACTTTCTCTTGAATTTTCATACAGAGCAAGTCATGTCAGTTTGTACGTTATTTTTATTAAACTTCGAGGTTATGTTGGTGAATTTTATGTCACTTAAGTGTCAACAAAGTGAGGTTATGACAAATGTCATCTTGTTTTAAATTTTTTTATAAGTTCTTAATAATTTAATTATTAATAATTAAAATGAACAATCAAAGTGAACTTAAAGTAAAATAAACGAAAGTGCAGTTTTTTAAAACATTTGGTGTTGAGGCTGTTATTATTATTTGGAGAAATGTCTGGAAATTTATTTTGTATGGAACGAATTAAAGGATCTTGTTGCAAATAACCGAATTATTTTATGTACTCACGTCATGGAAGATACGTGTTGCATCTTTAATAATTATAATTATCTTCAACAATCACCAATAAAATCCATTTGAAGGATGACAAGGAATGTGAACGTCTTATCAACAAATAAACAGGTAATTTTACCAACTATAACAGGAATCTGCTAACTTTCAAGTTAGGGTGATTAACTTTTTTTGTGTGGCGCCAAATAATTGTAAAATTTAAAATTTCAATTTTTAATTTTTTTATTAATAGTAATTTAAGATTGTTGGATTGATCAGATAAGAATTAAAAAGGACAAAGAGAATTAGAATGTCTCTTAATTCTTATTTTGTTAAATCTATTTGACACCGAGATTTTTTTTGATCTTCTTTAATTTTAATTTTTAATAGTTGTTTTTTTTTCTCTTCATGGAATTTTAAATTTTTATTTCTTTTCTGTGATAATAAATAAAATTGTCTATTTAAATGTTTAAAAAGAAATTTATTTGTGTCTGGTCCATTAACAACGTTTTACAGATATAATTTAAATAGCTTTCTAATTAATTAGCGACCCGCCTGATTTCGTCTCATGCATTTATGGAACTTGTTTTCCAGTTTAGAAATTATAGCCGGAGAATTGTTTTATAAAGGTAAGTGATATTTAGTTGTGTATATTTTCATACTGTTTTACCGTGATTTTGTGTTTGTGAATTTCAACAATAACAGGTTTATTTTGCAATTTGTAAGCTTTCATATTTCATCAAGTGTTGGAGGGTTTATTATTCACTACAATTAATATTTCTTTTTATTTCTTTTTTTTTCTTTTGACCCCACATTATCACAACAATACATTCCAGCTGTATTGTCCAAACTTCATCTAGTTTATTAGGAAAACCCCGTTTGCAAGGACTCCGTTTTTTATAAAGAAGAATTGCTTTACTCGTTCGACTGGTCCGGGTTTGATATACGAGGGTGAATCAAATATAAATCGGAATTCTTTTCGTACCGATAGTGAGGTGAACAAAGAGGGGCGTGGCATCTGAGGTTCACTGGCGGGGATGCGTAGAGGACTTTGCACCGCTATAGAACGCCACATGTGTTCAGTAACTATCGCGATGTCTGAGCGAGAAGTACCGACGTCCGTTGCGCAACGTATTATAGTTAGATTTCTTACGAAAGAAGGCGTAAAACCATTCCGAAATTTTGAGAAGAGTTCAGGCACAGTTCGGGGATAATACACTTAAAAAGACACAAGTGTATTCATGGCACTATCACTTTTTAAAGCAGAAGCAGTCGAAAATGAAGGTCACCAGCGTGACAGAGGAGAACATTCGTACTGTTCGCCGACTTCTAGAGGACGACCGATGATTAACAGTAGATAACTTTTAGTACTGCCAACTTTTAAATGCTGCAAAAACGGCATATCGTCGGAAAAGACGCGGCTTTCCCATAAGAGACGTTAACCTGCTGGAAGAAAATGCGCGGCCCCATACAGCTGCCTTAACTACGGAAAAAATTGAAACATTGTCGTGGACTACACTGGAACACCCTCCCTACAGTCCGGACTTATCGCCCTGCGACTACCACCTGTTTGGACCGATGAAAGAGGCTCTTAGACGACAACGTTTTGATGACAATATTGCAGTTGAAGATTTCGTGTGCAATTGGCTTATTACCATCTTCATTTTACTAAAACGGGATTACCCATCCGTTGGGAAAAATGTGACACGAAATCAGGAGATTACGTAGAAAAATAATTTTAAGCCTTTGTATTTTTATCATGTCCCAATAAAGTTTTAAAAAATAATTCCGGTTTATATTTGATTCATCCTCGTATTTTAGCTTTTCCTCTCTGTCTCAAGAAATTTAAAAACTGGTTTTGTTAGATTTTATTTGCCAGAACAATTAAGCAACTTTTAAAACAAATATTCTGAATTGTTACTTTAACTTAAGAGATCTGCATTCTACAGACAGCTTTATTTGTTTTGTTCTGTTGAATTTCCTTTTTATAACTAGGTAAACAAAATAACACAATATAAAAGCATGCATTTTATGAGAGGTTATGATTTCTTAGCAACTTTGGGAAATCGCAAGGGGACAGTAATGTAATATTTCTAAACAACAATCGAGAATACGCTACCTGAATGTTTTGTATTGTGGCTCCCTCTTCAAAACAGAAATAATGCCTGGAACTACAAACGCAAACTGCTGTATAGAGACGTTCATGTTTCTCTCAAATCGAAGAGGCCGTGTGTAACAGTATGAAACGTCTTATCTTGGACCAATAAAATTTATCATACTTAATGCTACGGTTTGGGACTCGCAGAAAAAAAACAGAATGTACGTTCAAATCCTTACATCCGTTAGCTTTTAATAACATTTTGGCACACGGTTTTCTTGGACTAAAACAAACCAAAAGCCTCCCTGACACAACTCATAAAAAGTAAGTCTGTAGATTTCAGAGGTTACTAGTAGTCAAAAGGCCAACTTGAATGTAAATAATTGAGCGCGGAGTCATTCGTATGAGCAAGTTGTTACAAAATATGTTTAATATCTAATTCGCTTCGTTTTAAATTCAAACACGATAGCAGTAAAAAAGAATAAAAATAAAAGATTTTCGTGTTGTTGCGGTAGGCAACTTTAGATCAAAGATGATTTATGACCTCAAATAGCTAAGTTCGATGATTATTTCTTGGTACTTATTTAGACTGGGTTATCACTTCTGTAAACATAATTGCTTTCTCACAAGACCACATTTCCCATTGTTAGTCTCGTAGTTACTTACAGTATTTCTATGTTCTTATACTCTGGCCGCTCCACAGAGATAGTAATAAAAGTAAGGGGGCGTAGCCATTTCATCAGATTGGCTACTGCTAAAAACCCAACTGACACTGAAACATTTTTTGTATTCTACATGAACATAACTTCAAAAGCCATAAGATTTTAATAATAAACTACTAATAAATATTTTTGATATTATTTCAATTAAATTGTGTATTATCAATTTTTTAATATTTAATATTCGTGCGCTGTTTCAATTCGCCCAATAGCAAAGTAGCTTTTAAATCGACCGCTCTTTTGTGGGCGTTTTTATTACTATCTGTGTTGACCGGCCCGGCCGGAGTATAGATTATTTATCGTATTGTAAAAACGGCAAACGTGAATTTTTGTGGTTGGTATCACTCATGCCAGATTCCTCGTGTAGTTGGTTGAGACCCTTTGACATACAATCGCCCCTTTAAAAATCTTAAAACACTGAAGCTGAACATAGATTTTTGTGGGCGGTAGTTGGAAAGAAATCTTTACACAGAGCGGGAAACACACACTGTCGCCTAGGAAGCAAATGGCAGCAAATTCCAAATGTGGAGTTTTCGACTTTGTGTTAGAGTTTTTTTGCTACATTATGGTATCGATGGATTAATTGTGTAAACTCTTAGGTGTTTTAGGTTCTCAGTTTAATAATTCGCGTTAATTGAATGTTAAGTAAATTAATGGTCCAGTCTCATTTTTCCTGAAAAGACCTCTGCATTTGTTTCAGCGGGGTTATTATGATCGTTAATACTTATTAAAGTTGAACGTCTTCTGAAAAGATAGTAAAACTTGGTAAACAATAAATAATAACATTAGATTTTGAAAGTCTTTTGTTTTAATAACGACGTAATTAAATTTCCTAATTCTCTATTGTGTATTGCTACTAATAAATGTGTGATTTATTGCCGTTTTGACATCAATTTAATTCATCATGCAGTAGTAACTAAATAATTATTAATAAAATGCTAACAAATTAAAAAACGGAAATGATTGCAAAAGGTGAAGTATCTTTTATTGCAGAAAGTTCAGAGTTCAACTATAGCTAGCTATTCAGTGTTCCAGCACCTGTAAGGTGTGAAAGTGTTTATTTGTTGTTTTAAATACAGTTAGTTCATTACGTTTTGTATGCAGTATTTGGGTAAGTATCTTTTAGACGGAGAGCCAGCAACGTATTTCGAGTTGTCATTTCAACAGTCGTGAAAATTTGGGTACTAAATCTTATGTACCTGCTGAACACTAAAAGTCAATCTCGTAGCCCCCTGCAGCCGGGATACTACCCCAAAATTACGAAGAAGGTGAGAAATAAGATTCAATTTATTTAAAGTCATGAAATTATTTATGTTATTTAACAGTCATGAAATTTCAGGAGGTTACTTTCGATAGTATTCTTTATTTATAAAAAATATTGCCAGAACATTTCCTCCCCTTCTAAATGTTGCCAAACGCTGTAAATGTTGCTTTAAAAAAGTGACATTTGTGTTATTTTAAAAGTCTTGAATTTTGACACAATAAATAAAGTAGGTATATGTAGGTTTACATGTTAGTGCGAGCGAGACAGTTATATAGCGGCCTGCGGGTTAGAGAGAGAATCTTATTTTTCACTCTTTTAGTAATGTTGGGGTGGTATAACCCAGCCGCAGGGGGCTGCCAGAATTGACTTTTAGTGTTCAGCAGGTATATAAGATTTAGTACCCAAATTTTCACGACTGTTGTAATGACAACTCGAAATACGTTGCTGGCTCTTGGTCTATTTGTAATTGATTATTTTCGAATTTCACCATAAACATTAACGTTTAGATTTATGCTTTTTATCTAGGTAAAATTGTATCTTATCCCAAAGTAAGTTCAATGTGTAATGCTTCGTGAATGTTCTGTTTCAACCAAAAAAATGTGCATATTTGTTATACGTTAGATTGTGTATTTCAATCACAGCTAATTGACATTCACGAACTTGACATAATAAACGAGATTTAAAATAAACAATCACCTGTTATAGTTTGGCACGACAAACGCTTGCGGCGCATTCAATATAACTAAAAAAAGCGTAACCTAATTCAGACGGAATTCTTTTTCCAGATTGTAAATTCCAGTCGCTGCTTTTTAAATAGTAACAACAAACAATTTGGGTGGCGGTTTCTATATTGTTCATTTATTCCTGTGTCCAATCTGAAATTAATAAGCCTTTGCAATTAACATCGACAAAACCAGAGCATAATTCGAATAAGTAAGCAGTCTCAGTCGAGAGCTATAATTATTTGTTTTTTACACTTTTATTTGTTTATGAGATATTGAGATAGGACATATTGATAACGCCTTCTTTAAAATAAACAAGTTCTTTTATCAATTCATTGAAAGAGAGTTCGTATCAAACGGCGTGTGTGATTTCCCCTTCTTAAGAAAATAGTTTTAAAGGTGTAGCCAGTACATTCAGGTTCCACAATGTTCTAATATTTAACCACTCCTGTATATTGAAATCGCATAAATGGTCACTACACATTAACTGAATAAAAAGAACGAAGCACTTCATGTTCCTTGTCATCTCACTAGAAGGGAAAGTGGATAATTCCGTATTTCCTTATGTCATAGGTGACATCTTTTAGCTTACATGAAATCACCTAATCAGAGGAAAACTCCTTAGCAATTTTAGACTTGTCACGGGGTGCCCGAATAGATGCTTCTATTGAAACTACAAGTTAAAAGGACTTCACTTCAGCAAAAACATAAAAGAAAACTATTTTAAAAAATTATATAAATTCTAGAATTTATTGTTTATGTAAAATAAACGAAGCTTATTTTGTAACTTAACCTTAACTACTCTTCCAGTCCCCAACTTTTCGTCTTGGGCTGATCGTTAATTCACTTTATTTAAAAAATATTTATTTCATTTCATAATTACAGATGATTGATATCAAAAACAAATTCACTAAACGCAGATAAAAAAGGAAATGACAGGCTAAACGAACTTTCTTTTATTTTATACTTATTATATACTTATATACTTATCAAAATTCTAGTTTACTTACCACACCCACAAAACCCACCCACTGAACCTCTGGTCCTTGCTTAGTCCAACCGTGTGTACGGATTCTGTAATAAAAGGAACATGCCGACAAAGAAAACTACCAAGCCCACCAACATGAAGCCACGCTCACCAGATTTACCCATATTGCACCCCTCTGTTCTATGCTGAGTCCAACCACATAGATAATTTGGGTGGTATTTCAGGGACCGAGTTTATAAAGGGACAAACATATTGTTTTGTTGGATGGATTTGAGTATATACAGATAGGTATCTACATCTCTCACACTACAAGAATATGTCCTATGCACCAAAACGTTTATAGTTGCCGCATACTACATTTTTTGATGCACTTCGTGACTAAAGCCAAAAAGTGGTAGTACCATTTGACGCTGTCAGTTAAGGTTCTGGGCAAAGCGAAATAAATCACTACTTACATTATATTTGTCAGTAGCGTAATGGCCCAGAGTGTCCTCCAGCGTGAATTTAAATCCATAATAAAACGAAGTTAGTACAGCTACTACTATCAAACTTACAAATAAGAAATCATATGATTCAAAATATACAGAAAACAAACTTGACCTTACGTTGTGATTATTTTTTTATAATATATGACAATAAACCGACAACGACTGATTTACTTCACAAGAATGGAAGAATAAGAGATTTTATTAATTTATTCTTAACCTTGAAGGTAGGATAGACGAATTTACTCATGACAGAAAGCAAATAGTTGGTTATGTAAAAACCTTTCTGGAAATGACTAACCAGAGTAAATACGCCAACGCTTCATGCAATTAAATGTATATGAGCAAAATTGTATAACCTAACACATATAACTTTTCACAACTTTATAACACTCTTTTATAACATTTTAAAATAAATAAATAAATAAATATATTTTACAATGCTGAGAGGAGCTTCTACACGGCTTAGAAAGGTTTTTTTATTATTAACCACCTGTTACGGTATATTTTCGATCTAAGAGTTTCATCTCCCATGAACCTTTATTTGCGGTATAGCGTTGAGTTCCGATGAACCGTATTGTAGTTGAGATTAGATGGTCATGCGTATTAGCGTCTGTTGAGGGTTGTCATTTGTCAATCGCAAGGAAATTGTTCCTTTCTTTCCGATTTAAGTTTCCTCCGTATCGCACATATTGCTGAAGGATTTTGGCTTATTGAATTGATTGGAATTGGTTCGATTATTGTTATAGCCGCATCTTAGATGGATTAAAGTTCTTCAGTTAATAAGAAGATTAACTATTTGGTAGATTAGTTTGGTTAATTTTCATCTTTCGAGGATTTGATTTTTGTGCATACGTCGTGGATTTATTACCTTGATCCCGTTTGTTATCTATAGGTACGCATATTTTGCTTGATTATTTTATCTTTTGTATAACCTTGTGAATTCTACGACTAATTCTTTTGTTCTTCGTAGGGATCGTCGTTATCATCGTCGTTATCATCGTCGTTATCATCGACGTTATCATCGTCGTTATCGTCATCGTGGTTATTACCTCTCTTAATTTGTTAAATATTTAATTGTTGTTCATCGTATCATTGGTATTGACAATACAATCGTCGTCTTTTTATTTAAGAAGATTAAATGTAATAATTGGATGGAAATTACATTTTGATAAGTGAAGAAGTTGGAGCTGTTTTATTTTCTTTTGTATGGGTCTTTGGTGAATTTAGTACAGCTGGTAGTATCTTGGTAGAGATCTTGAAGTAACCTTGGAGACCTTATGGATATGGAAATCAAGAAGTTCAATCTTGTCAATCAATTTTTGTAATAACAGACAATTCACAGGAAACCGATAACTTCTTTTGAGGGTTATAATTATTATTTATTGGTAACCGGGTAATGTAATTTTTGTTTACTTATCTAATTTATAACTTATTTGATTCAAATGTTGTGTTTGGTGTATGCTTGATTGAATGGAAGAAACATTTGTATAAATAAGGTACTTCTCGTATCTAAAAAATTCTATCAACTATATTTTACCTTTTTGCCTCAAATTAAGTTGGGTAATTATATTATTT
This sequence comes from Agrypnus murinus, assembly GCA_929113105.1. Taxonomy (NCBI): domain Eukaryota; kingdom Metazoa; phylum Arthropoda; class Insecta; order Coleoptera; family Elateridae; genus Agrypnus; species Agrypnus murinus. The sequence goes on along the minus strand of OV816026.1, from coordinate 5,183,505 downwards.
CTTTTGGTGTTTAAATGTATAAATATTAATATTGATTATTTAATTGTTCAATGTATGTTATTACATATTCAGTTTATTAATTTATCTATATGACATGAACTTGATCATTTCTCTTACTATTTTTATGTGGTAAATTGTTTGCTTTATTTTAAAACTTATTGATATAATAAATCTCATTGTGTTTTTGGGTACTCTTATATCTATTATTGTATGAAACCTTTGTTCTTGTCCGAACTAATTTTAGGTATTAGGTGGGTGCTTTTGGAGTTCTTGGTGGTAAGAAAGCATTTTGAAATTGAGTCTGGTATTTACTCTTAAACTAGGGTTAAACCAAGTGGCGCCCCGAGCATTTATTTTGATTGTATAGGTAGGTGGTTGATTTTAATTCCTTTTATTTTCACCCACTTCCCCTCTCCGACATCTAGTGAGCTAGTTAAGCCAGATCAAGATAACAACATCACCTTTACCGTTTAAGCGGGCGAAAGCGGTGACAAATTGGTGCCCATGCGTGGAGCCTTGTTTTAAAAAAATAGTTTTGAATTTTAACAAATTAGTACTCTAGGTTCAGCCTCATCGACATTTTGTCCTCTTTTTCTTGGCGGTCTTTCACATAGTTTGGACAAGGTTAGATTATTATTGGGTATTATTTTAGTGTAGATTATTTTCCAAAATGTATATCACTAGTACGGATGTTAATTACTTAAACAGAAACGAATTGTTAGCAGAATTAAAAATTAGGGGTGTAGTTACAACAGAAGAAGTAGATAAGTTAAGGTATAGTTTGAAGAATCTCCTTCATATCAAAAAGAGAGATCAGTTTACACCTAAACCGTTAGGAACTGACACTGAAACATTAGAGTATTGTAGTAAATGTATAAAAGCTTGTGAGGCCTTGTTGAAGGATTATACCGGTACAGTAGGAGCTTTCAATAAATTAAGGGCTAAAGTTAGACATGTGTTTGGGTTGGTTTCGTCATTTAACCCTGAGCCTTCTAAAACGCAAGAAGTTGCTAGTCGTGAAGTGCAGTTTAGTAAGGTAGTTAGTTTGATGGCTGATTTGCAGAACGTGGCGGAAGATAAATGTGCGCAACAACAACCTGATCTTACAACTCCTGTTGCTGTTGGTGACTTAAGTATTTTGGACGCGTCTATGATAGGTGACACAATTTTGGAAGATCCAGTAAATGAAACTCATATAGCTAGTTCCATTCCTCAGTCGTCGACTCCTTATTTTGCCAAATCTATTGCTGTCGTAAAGTGGAATGTTAAATATTCAGGGGAAAGATTTGAGAGTGTTAATGCATTCATAGATAAGGTTGAAGATTTAGCTGCTGCACGAAATGTTACTCATTTAGAATTATTTGCTAGTGCTATAGAGCTATTCGAAGGTAAAGCTGCTTTGTGGTTTAGAAGTATACGACGAAAGGTTTCTACTTGGGCAGAACTTTGCGAAAATTTAAGACGTGATTTTCAACCGTTTGATTATCGTAGGAAATTGATAGCAGAAATAGAGAATAGGACACAAGGGGGTGATGAGTCAATTAGTTTGTACATTGCAGTAATGGAAGATCTTTTCGCATATCTTAAACCTCCCATGTCAGAATCAGAGAAATTAGAAATATTGCGTAGAAATATAGTACCTTATTTTCAATCGGCTCTTTGTTTGACAGATATAAATTCGGTAGCGCATTTAGTTGAGTTATGTCGCCGTCTGGAAGTTACGAAAGCCACTATGGAAACTTATATACCTCCATCTTGTAGTAGACACGAAACTCCTGTTGAACCTCATTTGTCTTATCAACCCAGTAATATTAGTAAGGATAGCAGGAATAGTTATAGGGCTAATTTATGTAGAAATATGGTTGCGAATCATGGGGAAAATTCTAATTCTAATGTAAGGGATTTAACTTGTTGGAATTGTGGTCAAAATAATCATATAGCAAAAAATTGCAGAAAGGAACATGTGTTAAAATGCTATAAGTGTGGTCTATTAGGATTTACTACCAGGAATTGTACGAATTGTAATAAAACTCGAGGAACGATGAACTCTAGTTCGGGAAACGGTCGAGGGAGCGGACGTTAGGTCGTGAGTCCAATCCTGAAAAGTTTGATAGTGTAGCGACCAAAAAGTTATCTATGTTAAATTATATTCTGACGCAAGCTGAAGATGGTGAATGTCCTTATATAGAAATTTCGATATTAGGCATTAAGTTTTATGGTCTTCTGGATTCTGGGGCTAATCGTACATTTATAGGAAGTAATTGTTGGGATGTTCTGAAAAATATTGGAGTATCGTTAGAGCATAATCCTGCTATGTGTAGTTTAGCGAATTCAGGCAGTGTTAAGAGCATAGGAACTTGTACTATCCCTATACAACTTCAGGGGAAAATAAAAACTTTCCGTTCCATTGTAGTTCCGGAGTTAAGACACTCGGTGATTTTAGGGATTGACTTTTGGCTTGAAATGGGAATAATTCCAAATTTGCGTAAGGGAGAATGGGAATTTTCTAAAGAACCATTAATTAAACCTATTATAAATTCCATTGTTTCGGTTGACGAGCTTGATCAAGACAGTAAGCTAGTTTTAGACAATCTATTGAACGAGAAATTTAGGGAAATGGGTACTGAGTTAGGTTGTACCAATGTCACTCAACATCGTATAGTATGTCATGGTGCACCCATTAAACAAAGATATTATCCAGTTAGTCCGGTCGTACAAAAACACATAGATTCGGAATTGGAGAAAATGTTGAATTTAGGGGTGATAGAAAAATCAAATTCGCCTTGGTCTTCGCCAATACTCTTAGTTCCCAAGAAAGATGGAAGTTATAGATTTGTAGTAGATTTTCGGAAGGTTAATGCAGTAACTGAGAAAGATGCTTATCCGATCCCGTATATTAGTTCCATCTTAGACCGTTTGAGAGGGGCCAGATTTATGTCAAGTTTAGATATTTATTCAGCATTTTGGCAAATTGAGTTGGAATCCGAAAGTAAGCAGTACACAGCATTTACTATACCAGGTCGTGGATTATTTCAATTCCGTAGATTGCCATTTGGTTTATCGAATAGCCCGGCTACGTTTCAAAGGCTAATAGATAAAGTGTTAGGTCCTGAATTAGAGCCAAATGTTTTTGTATATCTTGACGATATAATTTTAGTTTCTACTACTTTTGAAGAACATGTCAATTTATTGCGGAACGTATTTGACCGTTTAATTAGTGCAGGTTTGACGTTGAATAGAGAGAAGTGTTTGTTTGGTAGACCATCTTTAAAGTACTTAGGGTACGTTGTAGATAAAAATGGGTTACATGTGGACCCAGATAAAGTTAAGGCCATACTTGAAGTTCCCTCACCTAAGAATGTTAAAGAAGTTAGAAGTGTTATTGGCACCGTAGCGTGGTACAAACGTTTCATCCCTCAGTTTTCGACAATAATTTCGCCTATGACTCGGCTTCTAAGGAAAAATACAAAATTTGTTTGGTCAAGTGAATGCGAGCGTTCTTTGGATATTATTAAAAATTGTCTAGTTTCAGCACCTTGTCTCACTTGTCCAGATTTTAGTTTACCATTTATACTTCAAACTGACGCTAGTGATTTCGGAATCGGTTGTGTCCTTTCCCAAATGTTTTCTGATGGCGAGAGAGTAATTTGTTATCTTAGCCGCTCTTTAACTAAGGCAGAGCGTAAGTACAGCGTTACTGAACGAGAGTGTTTGTCGGTTATATATGCAATAGAGAAATTAAGATGCTATTTAGAAGGGACGAAGTTTACGGTTATCACTGACCATTATAGTTTAGTCTGGCTTAACAACCTAAAAGATCCTATGGGTAGATTAGGACGATGGGCTGTCCGTTTGCAGCAATACGACTTTGAGGTCATACATCGAAAGGGAAAAGAACATTGTACTCCTGATTTATTGTCTAGATCAGTCCCTGTTTTAGATAACATTAACTATTCTGGTTCGCCTCCGTATAGGCCAGAATCTGTAAATTCATTGAATATAAATAGAGTAGCGACTAAAGATACTTGGTATTGTAGGTTAAGAAGAAATGTTCTTCGAAATCCGTTGGCTTATCCGCAGTTTAGGGTAGAGGATAACAAGTTGTACAAAATAGTAAAGTCTAAATTTGATATTTTAGCAGATAAAATAGACAGCTGGCGTTTAGTAGTTCCTAAAGATGATAGAAATCAAATTCTTTATGAAGGTCATGACATTCCTACTTCTGGTCACTTAGGTGTATTTAAGACATATAATAGAATTAGTCAACGTTACTATTGGCCGAAGATGAAATACGATATTGCTCGTTATGTTTCGCGTTGTAGCGTTTGTAGTCAAACGAAACCTTTGCAGAGAAAGCCTCCTGGTCTTATGGGTAAACGACCCGAACTTTCTAGACCTTGGCAAGCCATTTGCACAGATATAGTTGGGCCATTACCTAGGTCAACTAATGGACATAAATATATTCTAGTTGTAGCAGATTGCTTTTCTAAATTTAGTTTGGGCTTTCCTCTTCGAGCTGCAACCGCTGATGCAGTAGTGAAATTGATTGAGGAGCGAGTTTTCCTGGTGTATGGTGCTCCACAATTTATTTTAGTAGATAACGGAGTTCAGTATAGGGGGAAAAAGTTCAAAGAATTAGCGAATTCTTATGGTAGCAAGATTATTTATAATCCGTATTATCATGCGCAGAGCAATCCAACTGAAAGAATTAATAGAGTTTTAAAAACTATGCTTACCTCTTATGCTCATGATAACCATCGTAAGTGGGATGCTAACTTGTCAAAGGTGTTGTGCGCCATTAGAACGGCTAAACATGAAGTAACAGGTCACACACCATATTTTGTGAATTTCGGTCGCGAAATGATTTTAGACGGGAATTTCTTTGGGAATGTTGATTTAAGTGACGGTTTTTCTTTTTCAGGTAGGGATAATTTAGTCCTTAGGTCACATGCTATGTCAGGAATATTTAAAGATGTTAGGAATCGCTTAGAAAAGGCGTATGAAAATAGTAAAGCACGGTATGATTTGCGTAGAAGACCTCAGGTCTATAGTGTTGGGCAGTATGTTTGGAGGAAGAATTATGTGTTATCTGATGCCAGTAAAAATTTTGCCGCAAAGTTAGCGTTTAAGTATGTTGGACCCTATAAGATTAAGCGTAGAGTGGGTTATTGTGTTTATGAGTTGGAAAATGATAATGGTACTACTGCTGGAATTTGGCATGTTAAAGACTTAAAAGAAGTTAATAATTAGGCGTTTTAGGGTGGTTGGTTTGGGCGTCTGGTTGGCGACTCTTGTTTGTGGGGTATGTCCACTTTTCTCCTTCCGGACATATTTCCGATCTTTCCATCAAGATCTTGTGTTCCTTCTCTGTCCTGTACTCTTCCTATCTGTGTTCGTATTCTTTTGTGTCTTGTTGTGCAATTGTATGTGAATGTCTATTTTCGCCTACTACTTTTCCGCTATTCTATCTACTTTCCTATATTCTTCTTTTTCATTTCGTTGGTCTAATGCTCTTGTATTAGATTGACATCTGGCCGTTAGTTTGGGGGGTGGTTCATGCTTCTTGCCGAGGGGGGTTTGCTCTCGGGCATTCCTCTCAAAGCAAGGGTGGCTGTGCTACTCATCCTCTCTATCGTGCTTCTTTTTAACATCTGAATCGTAATGTGGCTATAGTCGATTGGCGTGACCTTGTGCTGCAAGGGAGCTACCTATGGTATAGCTTCTATTGTCGTTTGTGTTAGGGTTTGTGGGTTGGGAGCCGTTGATTAGTGGGGGGGTTGGATTTTACTAGTTTTAGGTGGGGTTTTCCTTGGGGTGGGTCAACTTGTTTAGGGTTGTTGGTGATCAGGGTTGGTTTGGCTACAGTCTTTGAGGGTACGTTGCTACTGGTTGTGTTTTGGGCCTTAGGCTACAACGGGCGACGCGTGCTTCACCATCTGCTGCGACCGTGGCCAGTATTGAATGTACTCTTCAATTGCTGTTACCTAAACAACACTCTCCTGACAATCTTGACAGATTTGTTAGATGTCTTTTCATTTAGGAAATTGGTTGTTGTGGGTTGGTTGTGGTTTTTACTCTTTTTTTTGCTATATTTTAAGATTCGATTAGTTTTGTAAACATCTTTTTTGGATGTTTTCCTTGTAGTAGAGGGGGAGTTGTTACGGTATATTTTCGATCTAAGATTTTCATCTCCCATGAACCTTTATTTGCGGTATAGCGTTGAGATCCGATGAACCGTATTGTAGTTGAGATTAGATGGTCATGCGTATTAGCGTCTGTTGAGGGTTGTCATTTGTCAATCGCAAGGAGATTGTTCCTTTCTTTCCGATTTAAGTTTCCTCCGTATCGCACATATTGCTGAAGGATTTTGGCTTATTGAATTGATTGGAATTGGTTCGATTATTGTTATAGCCGCATCTTAGATGGATTAAAGTTCTTCAGTTAATAAGAAGATTAACTATTTGGTAGATTAGTTTGGTTAATTTTCATCTTTCGAGGATTTGATTTTTGTGCATACGTCGTGGATTTATTACCTTGATCCCGTTTGTTATCTATAGGTACGCATATTTTGCTTGATTATTTTATCTTTTGTATAACCTTGTGAATTCTACGACTAATTCTTTTGTTCTTCGTAGGGATCGTCGTTATCATCGTCGTTATCATCGTCGTTATCATCGACGTTATCATCGTCGTTATCGTCATCGTGGTTATTACCTCTCTTAATTTGTTAAATATTTAATTGTTGTTCATCGTATCATTGGTATTGACAATACAATCGTCGTCTTTTTATTTAAGAAGATTAAATGTAATAATTGGATGGAAATTACATTTTGATAAGTGAAGAAGTTGGAGCTGTTTTATTTTCTTTTGTATGGGTCTTTGGTGAATTTAGTACAGCTGGTAGTATCTTGGTAGAGATCTTGAAGTAACCTTGGAGACCTTATGGATATGGAAATCAAGAAGTTCAATCTTGTCAATCAATTTTTGTAATAACAGACAATTCACAGGAAACCGATAACTTCTTTTGAGGGTTATAATTATTATTTATTGGTAACCGGGTAATGTAATTTTTGTTTACTTATCTAATTTATAACTTATTTGATTCAAATGTTGTGTTTGGTGTATGCTTGATTGAATGGAAGTAACATTTGTATAAATAAGGTACTTCTCGTATCTAAAAAATTCTATCAACTATATTTTACCTTTTTGCCTCAAATTAAGTTGGGTAATTATATTATTTCTTTTGGTGTTTAAATGTATAAATATTAATATTGATTATTTAATTGTTCAATGTATGTTATTACATATTCAGTTTATTAATTTATCTATATGACATGAACTTGATCATTTCTCTTACTATTTTTATGTGGTAAATTGTTTGCTTTATTTTAAAACTTATTGATATAATAAATCTCATTGTGTTTTTGGGTACTCTTATATCTATTATTGTATGAAACCTTTGTTCTTGTCCGAACTAATTTTAGGTATTAGGTGGGTGCTTTTGGAGTTCTTGGTGGTAAGAAAGCATTTTGAAATTGAGTCTGGTATTTACTCTTAAACTAGGGTTAAACCAAGTGGCGCCCCGAGCATTTATTTTGATTGTATAGGTAGGTGGTTGATTTTAATTCCTTTTATTTTCACCCACTTCCCCTCTCCGACATCTAGTGAGCTAGTTAAGCCAGATCAAGATAACAACATCACCTTTACCGTTTAAGCGGGCGAAAGCGGTGACACACCGTGGAGATCACGCTCTCAGTTATAATAACAAGGACTCAAAGTACATTATTTACAGTAGGTTGTAAAATCAACCAATAATAATCATTATGTACTAACTGTGAAATACATAAAAACAGTAGTCGCGTTTAAGGCGCGCATAACGGTTCAGATTAATTAATAAATAAAATTTATGTTTCACTTGCATATTATTCGTTGTTTATACCTGCGATACGAACTATGCAGGGTGTATTTGAATTGAAAGGTTTTGACTGAATGGTAGATAGGTGAAATATAGTAAAGTAAATTTTCCTGATAAAGTTTGTTCTTCAAACGAATAGTTTTCGAGAAAATGAATTTTAAAGTTTCATTAAATTTCGAGCCCGGGCGTGTAACATTAACCTGCCTTAAGTTGTATAAATTTAATTTAAAAATGTGATACCCTTTTAGATGTACCTGCCTTTTAAAATTTTTTGTTTTGTGTCACATAAAAAAGCTAATTTATGGCTGTCTGCATGCTTTAACGTAAACAATATGGTCAGAAGTTATTACTGAGTAAATAAATACTTTTTAGAAATATGACGCGATGCAAAAACCTTAACTATGCATTTGCGTTGATATTAAAACAGATGTTGCAAAGAAACATGGGATTTATTTTTTTTACACCTAACGGTATAATTAGTAATTACCAGGCTTAGGATTTCGGTGCATAATTTACAATAACGTATTTACACTGACTGTACTTTTAGATAGCTTGGCCTTCCCACGGTTTTTATTAAACATCTGATAGATAAGAAATGCGAAATTTTATAAAAATTGAAGTTCTGCATAATTCAACTCGTGGTCTAATTTTTTCTTGCAAAATTTTTCATTTAAGACATTCGTAGCTTTTGCTACGATTTACTAAAATTACACTCGTCTGCTTCGCCGACTCGTGTAATTTTCGTTGCAAAAGCTACTCATTTCTGAAATGACAAATTTTGTCAGAAAAACCGAACTGTGAGTTGAACTCTTGTCCGGGAGTCAATAGTGATCACTAGGAATACTAGTGAAGTAGTCTCCATATTCGCACTGTTCCCAAGTCTAACCGTATGCCGATGGCTTGAACTGCCTTTTTAATGATGTTGAAAGATGATCAATCGCACGCTTGTTAGGAGATAAGCAAGATCAATCTCTCTTTTAGAATTATTCAATCACAGTATTCGCTTCAGATTATCAGGATCAGGACGCGATACGCGTCAGCAGCATTCTTGTGCGAACATCGACGCGCCCTTTTTCACTTTTCGATTGATGCTTTTAACAAAGCATTAGCTAGTTATTTCGTCGTTTTGTATGGTATTCTGGGTATTCTCATAGCATTTTCTGGGCGAATCAAAAATTGTATCTAGAAATATAAAGTTACTTTTGCCTCATCAAATTACGTCACTGAATTTGGCGGTAATACATTTGGTCTAGTATTATTTTCACGGGACGTTTATTTTCTTAAGTCTAAAATTTCTAGAATCTACCTTCTAAAAGTTTAACTTTAGTGACTAATAAGTAATTGCACCAAACTTTTAAATCTTTATTGATTAATGGCATACCTTTAATCTACGCTTACCATTAATGTTATTTAAGTATACCATAGTATTAGTATACTTAAATAATATTAATGGTAAGCGTAGGTTCAAGGTTTGGTGCAATTGACCATAAGTTTATAAACATTTAAGATACAAATACCCCGATTACCAAATTCGTCTCGCCTGTAAAAGTCAAATCTGGTCAGAATCGAAGTACAGACTAGTTTTATTTGTACTAAACTGAACGAATCTACACCACATAGTCTTTCACTCTGTATTAAAGATTCTTTAGCATATATCTACTCTAGTAAAGAATGATCAGATATAACGAAATGTTCCAGACCTACCAATAAAAATTGTAATATAATGAAATCCCAAGTCAAAGGTGTAACCAAATCTTAAAATATGAAAAAATAACTGACATGCAAAGAAGTGAGAACAGTTTAGAAAGAATGAGATCATAAGTTCACGAACAAAAAGAATTAGTTGTTTACTCGATACCTAGTTTGGTTTTTAAATAACAATTTAATACAATACACTTTCATAGTTCAGTAAGAGAAAAAGCACACATCACTAATGTAAGGGCAGGTTACATAAAGTGTAGTTAACCACGTTGTTAAATTGATCACGCTATTAAGCAATCTGATTGGATAAAACTTAACAACGGATTTAAAAGAACCAATCACACTACAACACTTGCTTTGAATTAACCAATCACGTGTTAAGAACGCGTCTAAATAACCATTCGGTTAACATGATGCTTTATGCAACCGACCCTTAAATCGTCTTGTATTTACAGATCACAAAAATAATTTATATTTTATTCGACAGTCTTCTCATTCGGCACGTTATTGTAAGTTACTAACAACTTTTCTTTCTTTTCATCAACTTCACAATCATCATGTTCGATATCTACATCTCGATTCTTATATAACCATCTGAAATAAAAATTACATCCTATTAGAACAATCAAAAATCCATCATTTGATAAAGAGAACGTATACTTACAAAAAGATTAGAACTGCTGGAATTGTCAAGAAGCTACCAAGCAAAAAGAACGATCCTGGAAACGCCTGAATGGTTGCTCTATAGAGAGCACTATAAACAGGCCCGTAGACTAATGGCATCAATGCTTCCGACATGCCAAAAATCGAATTCATCTTACCTAATTCGTCTCCTGTTACCAGTTTGGAAATAATAGACCTCATTGCAATAAATGCAGTACCATTGAATACTTCAATAAGCGTTCCTGCAAACATTTATCGACTTACAGTTCGATCATTATTACCTGTCAAAAATACTATTTTATAAACCAAGTCTTTTACATCAGTGTGAAATTGTGTATTATATTTTTTAGTTCTTTAATTTTGTTATACTTCATACCTTGTAAGTTCCGATACACGTCATCAATAATCTTTTTAAATTCTTAAAAGGCGGTTTTTGTAAACTTGACAAAAATATATATAAGAGTGCTTATTTTAATAGTATATTAAAGAACGAGTTTCATAAGGCAAGATTTATTGCACGAGTTCAAATTTAGAAAACGAGCCGCTTGCGGCGAGTTTTCTAAAGGACGAGTGCAATAATGACTTATGAAACGAATTTTTTTATGCTATTTTTTTTTCTATTTTGCGTCTTTTATTCCCTTTTTAGGGATTTTTGTGGTAGTTGACAACACTGATGTGACATTTGAAAATTCATTGAATGACACAGAAAATTGAGTGAAGTTTTTGTCAATTTTCTGTTTTTTTCAATTATTTTCTCAATGCTACCAACTTTGAAAAAATTGGGCTATTAAAGCACTCAAATCGTTTTGGGTGCTTTAACAGCTTTATTATAGATGCAAAATAGAAAAAGGTTATTTTGAGTTATTACAATCCCACGTGTAATTTTATATGTAGGTTTTACTGTAATCCAGTAAAAACATCATTTTATTTATTCCAGTCTATTATATTTTGAGTTTATACAGGGTGCCCCACAATGCTGTTTACAAGCGATATCTCCCTTACTGGAAAAGATAAAGAAATCAATCAAAAACTATTCTGAATTACTAAAAATGAACCTTCAGAAAACATCCTTAACCGCTGGTTGTATAGCAACGTTTAAGAGATTATGCCAACTTGATTAATTTTTCAAATTGCACCCTCTGTTTTTCTTCATGGAAATGTATTCTTTACTTCATTCTGCATACGCAAAATATATTTTTTATTTATTTATACAAAAAATATTTTGTATAAATTGTACACTTCATATTCACTAACTAAATTATTTATTCAAAACTTATGATTAGAGCCGTGTCTACAAGGGAACTCCTGAGGCACTTTAAAGCCCATGTAGAGTCCACTGGAGGGCATTTTGAGCATTTGCTTTAAGTTTAAGATAAATTGAATTTATAAAAAATATTGTTTTCAACCCCTAAATGCACATTACATAATTAAGTAAAGCATACTACCATATGCAGAATGAAGTTAAGAATACATTTCCATGAAAAAAAACAGAGGGTGCAATTTGAAAAATTAATCAAGTTGGCATGATCTCTTAAACGTTGCTATGGAACCAGCATTTAAGGATGTTTTCTGAAGGTCCATTTTGAGTCATTCACAATAGTTTTTTGTTGATTTCTTTATATTTTCAAATAAGGGAGATATTGCGTGTAAACAGCATTGTGGGACACCCTGTATACTCAAAATGCAAACTGTAAAAGAATTAACTGCGTATGATTTTCATATTTGTCTTTCGACTATTGGCAATACTGCTGTTTCTCGTTTACATATCAATCTATAATCGATTTTTATTTTCATTTTTGTATACTTGGCAACACAAACGTATATGCATGTGCCAAATTGGTTGCATATACATAAATACTCATGTAAAGAATGTAAACATACTAAAATAATGACGCCGTTTGAGGTTATGACATAGGATGTGACGTGCATTGGAACTTACAGAGTCTGGAGTATAGAAACTAAATTCGCTAAAATTTAACAATAAGATTAATGTCATCAATGACATTCATGTGTTTTGAGGTTAGAATATAAAGCGAGTTCAATCCTGAAATCGGGCTAGATCTGCGACTTGATCTTTGATTTAATAAGGCGCAATTCCACTGAGGCAACATTTAAGCAACATGTGGACGCTAGACGACATGTGGAATGTAACATGTCGCCTAGTGTTGCATCAGTGGAATTGCACCTTAAGGATCAGGGCCGGGGTTTGAACCCAGAATTGATTTTAGAATTGGATTTTTCTTGCAACTTGGGCACATTTTATCACTTAGCATGCACATCGAAGTGGACTTTGCTAAGCCCCATTTGGCATGATGAACTTTCTTTTATAGATCTGAATGGAGTTGATCATGAGATATAACCATTATCTACATTAAAGCGGAATTCATCCTCTTATGACCGGCCTACTTGACACATGTGTACGTCATTTATCAGTTTTTCAGATTGCGTAACTACCGCCATCTGTTGCCGGTATAATAATGTAACGAAAATGCATGCAATCATTATTTCATTTAATAGTAATTACTAAGTTCAAATTTCTGATCTGGTTATCAATTGTTAATAATTTTGTATCATTAATTTAGATTGATGCAGACAGATGGCAGTAGTTACTGATAAAATCGGTAAAACTAACAAATAAATTTTAATATCGAGTGAGCTGGTCAGAAGAAATTTCTATAATGTGTATCTTATACCGTAATAATTGCCTTACCTACATAAAACACCAACGAATTCGGAGCAAAAGCATATACTATGCATCCGCATATTTTGCTGACGCTGGAGATGAGTCCAAGCAAAGCATCGTCAATTTTTAGATATTTAGAAAAGAATGCCAGGGCAAACGTGCAGCCTGAAATGTTAAATTGCTATTTTATAACAATATATATATATCAAGAAACTTCTTTACTTACCTAACAGGTGAGCAACACAAGAATAAGTAAAGAATATGCTGAAGTCAACTTCGTTCCAATGAAATTTATACCTTGTGTACAAATAAAGAACGCTCATTTCTCCTAAAAACAGAAAAAATCAGCTCGTGTACTTTATCTTACTAAAAAATAAAAAATTATGAAATACCATGTATGGGTCCAATTATCATCATAGCCAAAAACATAATGAGATACACTTTTTTTTTCCTGTTGCCTTTACCATTCTTAAACACGACCTGAACGGTATTACTAATATGTTTCAAATCAAAGAAATCTCGGAAAAAGCCTACTTCCTCCTTCCTTTTCTCCTTACCACTTCTGTCTTCTTTTACAAATAGCACTCCATACAATATTCCCACTATATACATTCCCAAAGCTAACGAAAATACCCCATAGAAACCCATTATTTGGTACAAAACACCACTTAATGCATTCCCAACTGTTAAACTAATATTAAACAAAACATGAACCACACCAATCCGTAACGTTCTTGTTTCCACACTGGACATAGCACAGACATACGTAAATGTTCCCAAGAACATAACATTCCATCCACCAGTTAACGCAGTCGGTAACACTTCCGTAGCTACATTAACCTCCATGGGAAGTTCATAGAAAAAGTAAGTACATAATATAAACCCGATATTGGTAAATATTTCTCCACTCATCGGTAATAGCAAACAGGTTTTTCTACGTTTGTACCTGTCACTCCAAGATCCCAAAAATGGAAGTAAAATAACTGGGAAGATGCTTTGTACAACATTTTTCCACACGTAAGCTGACGCTACCAATCTTTGTACGGCCACTTCATCACTTTGATTGTAGCCTGAAGAGTTTCGCACGGACAGTGCGTCGCATATGGTTTCGTTTAATTTAAGATTAACCCTGCAGGCCTTTTCGAGATTGAGATTTTGTGTGGTTAAGCTTGCCATTATGTTTGGTAGAATGAAGCATACCAGCATGGGCTCGACTGTTATGTTAGAAAATACAAAGCGTACTTTTTGGATTAACGTGAAGTTGGTTTTGGTCGTTTGGTCGTCTGGTTTTGGAGGGATGTCTTCGGTTAGTAGTTCCATTGTTCATTAATGTGATATCTACTTGAAAACATAATAATAGTAATAATAATAATTTATTATTTATTGTAGCAGGAGTTATTTTCACACAAACATCGTCTGAGTTACAGAATGCCTGAGAACTTATTGTATGAATGGTCAGCTTGGAAACTATAAGAGCTATAACGTTGCTTAAATGAAACAAGATTTGTGATCTGAAATATCAAGTTCCATGATGTTTTATTTTAATTAATTCATATAAGCCGTATTTATTAAAGCTTTAAAAATAAAATTTTAAAGAATTCAAGTGTTCAACGTTTGAAAGTTGTATAGCTTCAAAGTTCAATAATCTCAATATTACCCAACCACTTATACTTTGTCTCAAAGTTATAGACCAAGAGCCAGCAACGTATTTCGAGTTTTCATTTCAACAGTCGTGAAAATTTGGGTACTAAATCTTATATACCTGCTGAACACTAAAAGTCAATTCTGGCAGCCCCCTGCGGCCGGGTTATACCACCCCAACATTACTAAGAGGGTGAAAAATAAGATTCTCTCTCTAACCCGCAGGCCGCTATATAACTGTCTCGCTCGCACTAACATGTAAACCTACATATACCTACTTTATTTATTGTGTCAAAATTCAAGACTTTTAAAATAACACAAATGTCACTATTTTAAATCAACATTTACAGCGTTTGGCAACATTTAGAAGGGGAGGAAATGTTCTGGCAATATTTTTTATAAATAAAGAATACTATCGAAAGTAACCTCCTGAAATTTCATGACTGTTACTTGAAATAAATTGAATCTTATTTCTCACCTTCTTAGTAATTTTGGGGTAGTATCCCGGCCGCAGGGGGCTGCCAGAATCGACTTTTAGTGTTCAGCAGGTACATAAGATTTAGAACCCAAATTTTCACGACTGTTGAAATGACAACTCGAAATACGTTGCTGGCTCTCCGTCTATTAGGAGAAGTGATTCGAACTATTCCCGTAAAAAAGCGTTCCTGTAATTGGTTCTCACAAAGTCAAGTTTAAACCCAGTAAATCTACTAATTTTGTTTACATGAAGGATTAGGAATATAGTCTAGCAACGCGTAGTATTACGGCAGGAAACTTTGTACGTAGGCTGCGACTAAAATTTTTCTTAAATTTTAGGTGAGTGAGAAAGACTTTTAATGACATGACACAACAACGTAGGCGCGTCAAACATAACTATTGCAATGAAAATAAAATAATTAATTAATTTAAGAAATTAGTTGATTTTATTATTAATATAAAAAAGGTTTATTGTCAAAAACGAATTTATGCCAAGATACATCATTTTTATTTAAAAACTACGTATTTTATTAAATTGTATTTTATGACATATGGCATTAAAAGAAAAATAATAATTTGACATAAGTACAGCATGCCACTGGATGTGAGACCGCTTACAAAGGGAAAATATCGTTAATACGATGAAATTGAATGAAATGAAATTTCCCTGCCGGAATAGTACATTGGTAGCAGATGTTTTTGAAATCCCTATGTTAAATAATTCGAATAACTTTATATTGGCTATACTTAATAAACCAGTGCCGTACATCGCTTATTTTGACATTATGTGACGTTTTTAAGGTTATACTTTTTATACTTTATTTTGTGTTTTTTAAATAATCAATCGATATTTAATGTTTGCATCGAAACAAGAGATTACATTTTGAGCATTTATTGTAATTCAATAATTTTAGATTTATTCTGCAGTCGTTTTATTTCAATTTCATGTTTTTGTATCCCAAAATTTATCCTTAGTAACGCCAATGCATTTTTATTGATCACTTTCTTTCAGGACTGACAATTTCCGACTCTGATCTTACTGTATACAACGTGTATTGTATGCAATAATATCAAATGTGCAGCTAAAATTTTTTCTATTAAGGTATATGAATCTAATTTCGAGAGAAGGTATAATTATTAGTTTTCCAGTATATTCTCTAAGATTCAGTGTTTGTTATAAGTTTAATGTAATCGGATTTCAAAAGATTCTGAGACTTTCCAAGCCCGATCCAGAATTTATAGTCGATTCTTGGAACATTCGTGTTTTTTGGAAATCTTTTCATTACTTGGCAGATTTAATGTCTCCTGGCAGTCATTTACATGTTTACCATACCTTATTATTTTACAAAATTTTAAATTATTTTAGTACAGTTATATCGTTATCAAAGTTAGCTTTAGCGCCACCTAGTACCTCTAGCCATGTGATTTATGCATGATGGTGCTCCATTAGATATTCCTGTGGGAGTACCGAATACAAAGGAACAGACCAATACATTGTCCTGCTCGCAGACCAGTTTTAAACACTTTAGACTTTTTTCTGGGGCTATTTAAAGACTGATGTAGTAGACAAAAGAATAATAGAATAGTAGTAGTAGTAGACAATAAAATTGCGTGAAATAATTTTTGCAATTGCAACCCGAATAAGATTGGATGTCAACTGCCTTTAACGTGTTTGGTAACACTTCTCCAGCCGTTTCGTAGATTTTTTGCGAGCTAGTGAGAGCCTATTTAATTTTTTTTTATAAAACCTGTTAAAAAAATAAGTAACTTTTGCATCATTGAAATATAATACTGATTAAGTTAAATATGCAAAAACATTTTTGATTAAGTATTGTATTTATAATTTTTTACGAACTAATAAGAGTTGGTTATTTTGTAATTGTTTGTTTAACCCCAAGTTCTAGTTTTCAAAAAGCTTAGATTAACTATTTAATTTTCTTAAATTAATTGTCTATCAGTCGTTAACGATAGTGATTGCAAACCCAGTGGCGCTCAACAGACATCCAACTTCGTTTAAATTGTTCTGCTCCAATTTAATGCTAGCCGTGGTATTATT
The DNA here is from genome assembly GCA_929113105.1 of Agrypnus murinus. Taxonomy (NCBI): domain Eukaryota; kingdom Metazoa; phylum Arthropoda; class Insecta; order Coleoptera; family Elateridae; genus Agrypnus; species Agrypnus murinus. Next base: position 5,166,369 of record OV816026.1, on the reverse strand, counting down.
TGTTTATTTGTAAACTTGACCTTTGTATTATATTAAAATTAATTGCATTTTCTTCCTTTTGAATTATACAAGTAACACAGTATCGAAAAGACTGCTGTAAAGCAATGAGCAGAGAAGAGATTTGTTTGCCTTCTGTAAATTGTTTTAAAAAAACAAAAAAGAATAACATTTTGAAGTTGCATAAAAAACTGAATCAAATACATCTAGTCAGGTGAGTAACTTTCGGTTTATGTTCATGAATTTCTTCTCACCACTTCCGCTTACACATGCACGTCAAAAACAGTCGTTTGCATAGGCGCTTGGAAGGGGGCAAGGAGGTCCCCCTTGCTCCCAGAAAGTTTGAATAATTTGAATTTTATTGAAAATTTTGTATAATAAGCCGTTTATTCTAGGATTGCCCTCCCTAGCATGACGATCATTCTGGGCTTGCCCCTCCCCCTAGACAAATTTCTGCGGGTGCCTATTGTCGTTTAAGATAGTTTCGAATTGCTTGGTAGATTTAACATGTCCCGACAGTTTTAGTTTCAGAAATACCCATTCTTTCGTCAATTCTGTTATTCATAGGTTTCATCAATAGTCCTAAATATGCATTTATGTAATTAATGTGTTTACATCAAAAAAGTAATGTTTTACATAAAAAGAAATTAAATGAAAGTTTGAGTATACCAATTGGAATTTTAATTTTATTATTTTAAATTTTTTTCTAGGCCAATCTTGATCTAAGCTAATTTTAACGTTCCCTGACTCAAAGTACCAACGAAATATGATTTTAGCAATAACATTCCTCTTCAGCCTGGATCCCATTACTCGTGTATTTGACAAACATTCGTCATTCGTGGATATTTGCCAAGTAATGGGAACGGGTTACTCGCACAAATGTTCGCCACTTGTCCTTTCTCGTCGGTTGTCGGTAAATATAACACAAATCAAAGACTTTTATGACTTGACAAATATATCTCTTAAAAATGTATATCTTCAAGTAGAAATGTTTGCCGAATATACAAGTAGTGGGAGCGGTTACACAAATGTTCATTTGTATATTTGCCGAATTGACAAATATTTGCGTATTTGCCAAATACACGAGTAATGAGATCCAGGCTTTCGCCTACTTTCAATTATTTTCATTTTATACCAAGATTTTTGTAGCGATGTATACAGGGTGCCCTATTTAACAGTCTACACTCAACATTCGGACAAGCTGCTGGATATAACAATGGAATTGAAATATTTCGACCTCTAGTTTACGAAAGCAGTATTAGAACTCATTTTAAAACATGTGCAGGTACGGGATATGACGTCATCGTGACTTTTTTAAGGGTTTTTTTTCTTCAGGACAAAAGTAAATTAATAGAATTCCCCTAGAAGGTGAGGTTACCACAATTAGCATTAATAAAAATCTTTAAAGGCAAATATAGCCCTAAACAAAGTAATAATAATGATACAAGACCTACTTTTAAGTTGTTTTCCACTGGGAAATTGTGGATCTGACTTGAGCTGCCGTTATTTTGTGGATTGCGACAGACTGAAATACACGGTGAGCAAGAAACTGAGTAACATTCATATTTTTTAAATTATTCCTCGCAAACGATACAATTGTTTGATAACTACATGCCAGACTTAGGGCCGATCTATTCACCTCCTTTTAAATTTACCTGGAAGTTAGTTGCTATAGTTACAATTGTTCCCACAATGGTATCCATGACAATTAACTAGCAGATAAAGTTACAAGGAGGTGAATAGATCGGCCCTTAGTAATTTACAGATAATTAGAAAGTAGCTTAACAGTCATTTACGTAAACGCAAGATACACAGAGTGTGCTGAAAGTCACTAAGCAATAAGATATTACGGACCACGTTGCAGTTCTTCCTACAGTAGATGCTGGAAAAGCCCCGCAAAAAGCTTGAAGACATCTTAAGAGACACTTTATAAATAACCAGGCTCGGATATCTTTAGGCCTTTGGGCGACATTTCCAGCATCTACCGTATACAGAACTGTAACGAGGTACGTCATACCCTACTCGTAGTAGATTTTGCAACACTCTGCATGTATTAACTTTCCCTTATTTTAATTATTCTGAACTCACTAAAGTATATGTATACCAGGTCAAACAATTACGAACAGTTTGTAACCTTTGCAAGAAAAGAACTTAAAAAAATAGTAAGGTGGTTCAGTTTTTTTTTGTTCGTCAGTGAACAAATCAATAAAGTTTTTTGTTTTCTTTTGTTTATTAATAATGCAAACGGGTCCATATTTGGAAAGGGTTTTCACTACATTTTAGTATAAAATTTGAATATATGCAGTTTTGTGATTTCATCTTGACGTTGTCAACTCAAAAAATATAATTTTCTTATAAAAAAATTGTAGTAAAAATAGAACCGTACCAAAAAACAAAACGAGAAAGACATTAATATTCTAAAATATTCTACTTCGGTCCAAATCCCTGTACCAGATTACTTATACAAGTCATGTAAAGGATTAAACTCCATTCTACTTGTAGAAAGATGAGGGTTGGCCATGATGTTTCGGCAGATTTCAATCTACGTTAGGCATTACAACGGTCTGTCAAATGGTGTTTTTATGGCACTGATGATAAGGTCAGCCCAAGTACCCACAGCGACTATTTTGGTTTGTATTACCTTATCAATTGAACGAGCTATCAAATGGTGTTTTTATGGCGCAAACGGGAATATTCGCCCATAACGGTCACCTTAGTTTGCTAATAGTGTTTGACAACACAAATTGTAAGGTTAGGAATTCTAGCAATCAGATCAGACAGCAAAGCAGCGTTTCCATTTTCTAAGAATTCTTAAGTATGACATTGAAAATTTTATAGATAACAATTTCGTAATACTTATTTTATTTTAGCTAAAAAAAGCATTGGTCAACCCTCATCTTTTACAAAGTGAGTAATGGATAAAGGTAGGTACTCACAGCAGCGGATCCGCAAGCAAATGTCATACGATTGGTCGGTTTGAGTCAAATCGACTCGAACCGACTAATCGTATGACATCCGCCTGCGGATCCGCTGCTGTGAGTACTTACATTAATACCTATTTGAACTTCAGTTATTGACATTTTTCATTTAACCTAATTTTCAATAATTTGGTAAAATCGTTTTCATTCTGATCAAATTCTGATTATTTGAAAAAAAATAGTAAATTATTTTACAGATGGACTTTATAACTAATGCTCAAAATGGGACCCATTTTCTTCTAAACAAAGGTTAATTCTTCTTTTTACATAATTTTATATAAAATTACTAATTTGACATTTATATTTTTGTTTCAAAATAATTAACATAATTAAATTGTTTTATGTTTCATTTGCATATTATTCGTTGTTTATACCTACGATACGAACTATATAAACAACCTCCATAACAACCAGGGCATTATAAGCGGACGTTCTAATTTATAACGCCCGCTCATCGTTTACTTTGCAATCGGAGCCAGCATTAAGTTCAATAGTAAGTTCGATCATTAGGCCAGAAACTATATGTTTGCGTACGAGTGTGTTGCAACACAACAAATAATGAGTATTTGCAACGTACTTACTGAGCGCGTGATCTACGAATTGTTTTGTGCCGACTTCTGCAGAAATTTTTTAGATAAAATTAACTTATTCTTTATATGACATTAGTACTATTAAAACTTTTTTGCTTTCATGTTGGTAACAACAACAAAAACATTTGAATTTAAATTATCACATCTCTGTTTGACTTTTTAAATTTAATAAAAGTTGTTACCAACCAACAAACATAAAAATTCATAGTTTTATAAATATCAACAACGACAACAATTCAAAACTAAAACTAATTTTCTACTTGTACATATTCCCATGAAAAATAAAATTGTATATGCCATCTTAACGCCCTTGGTACATAAATAACTATTTTAGTATTGAATGTTCGGATTAGAAAGACACGTTGTCAGTTGTATAAAGTGAGACGTGCCCTAAAGTGAGAAGAAAACGAATGCGTAAAAACAAACAAAGAATTCTCAAATCGCTATGAACTTTTTCAAAACTTAAATCTTAAGGCAATAAATAGTTTTAGATGTTGTACAGTGTACATATTTCTTCTTTAAGCAACCTTTTAGCTCTTACAGTTTGGGAATCCTTATGCATACAATAAATTTCGACACTCGATATATTTTCTATAGGTACTTGGCAGATTTAAATTTATCCAAGTATTTAATTTGCGTAAAGCTAATCTATTAAAAAGTATTCTACAATTAATTAATACAAATAAAACTTACCGGTTTTTAACAGAATAATAACAAATTGGTTCTCAACATCACCCTGTTACACTCACAAACAATAATTTAATAAACAGTAGCACGGTAGGACTAGGGCAAAGTATTTGACAACATCAATGCGAGCTAATCTTTCCACTTTCTTATCATTCAACAATTATTATAAGAACAAATAGATGATCGGGTTTTTTTCTATCTATAGTATTTAATCTTCACGATTTATCATGTTAATACCCCAATTCACAAGTGTTTAAATTATGGAACTTAATTCTTATTAAAAATGGGGATTTCACGTTGATATGCATTTTTTTAAGTTCAATAATACACTAACATTTGTACTAAGAAAGTGAACTGTTTCTTAAAGCTTCTACTTGTTAGACTGATTCATTTACAGTTTACAAACTTAATAGGGAAGTTAGTACCGGTGCTTATCAGATTAGCAATTTACTCTTGTTAAAGATGCAAAATTAAAGGAACAAATTACTATTAGTAATGATTCTATGTTTGCGGCGGGAACGATGCGATTTTGAAGGAAACAGACAAAAATGTAACAATAGTTTTTTATCAGAATGTATTGAAGATTGCTTATAAAAGATTAATAAGTTTATTTATTGAATGTCAAGTATCAGCGAGACGGAGAGACTAATAAAAGGTAGACAACAATTTCACAAACAGCTTGTTTACGCCAAGATAATCTTAAGAAAATAGTATTTTTTTTAATGTTATAATTGGAACGCAGAAGTTTTACAGGCAGTATCATAACTAGGTATAGGTTTTTTATGCATTTGCATGTTTTTCTGCTTATAGCAAACATATGCAGAGTTATATTTCTACATGTTTAAGCCACATATGTCAATTTGAAAGTGCATATAAATGCATATTTAGGTGTTTTTTATAAATGCATGTATATTTTAGAATTTTCGAACGAATGTGCATATTTTACCACTTTTTGAGCGTTTTACATGCTTTAATTATGAAATTTCTAATATTTTTTAAATAATTTTAGCATTTTAGACAACCAACCAAGGGCGGCTTAGTTGAGTCTAGGGGAAACTCATAATTTAAGCTTATTGTTAAATACTAGGCTTTAAAATATTTTACTGCCTTAACCATCTGTGTACTTGTTAATATTTTCTAAGAAAGAAAAAGTTTCAACTAAAATTTAAATATTTACATCCAGCGTTATTGTGATAAATAGGTATTAGGAAATTCCAAAGACCCTTTGACAACTTCCTGTTCATAGAAAAATTTGCCTGTACTTTTGTTTACTAATCTTGTAATCTTTCAATTAACACAATTCAGAAATTGCAAACTGCATTTCAGTTTGAAATTTTAGAGTGTAAAGATGGGTAAAGAAAAACGGTCTGTGTCTGTTACACTTCGAAGTTATGTTAAGGAATACAGTGTTCTTACAACTGACGATAAGGTGTTGTATTGTACAGTGTGCGACGATAAAGTAACTGCAACGAAACGCTTTCAAGTTACACAACATCTGAACATGGTTCGACATCAAAAGTGTGTTGCCCTGAAATAAAAAAAACAAACATTGTTACCGGGGTACCTTAATAATTCGCGCGGTGAGTCCAGCAAATCGATCGAATTTAATAAAACACTATATAGTGCATTAGTGGCTGCAGATATCCCGTTAAGTAAAATTAATCAATCAGCATTTCGTAATTTTCTGGAAGAAATTTCAAAAATGCCAATACCCGACGAGTCTACGCTTAGGAAAAATTATTTACCTCGTTTATACGAAGAGACCATAAAATCAATTAGAAAACATGTACCGAATAACTACATATGGGTTTCCATTGACAAATCTACTGACACTACTGTAAGGTGCGTAGAAACTTCATTTCCTTCGTTTTATTAGTAAAATTTAACTAATTAAGACAGCAGAGCAATTTACGGATGTTTTATTTTCTATTTTGTTAGTTACATATTTTTGAAATATAATATAAATACAAAGATTAGTTAAAGTTTCACAAGTTTTATTAATATCTTAACCTGACAATATTGTTTCGACACTTTGTGTCATTATCAAAGGTAGTAGATAAGATTGATAAACAAACACGTTAGCAACGTGTTTGTTTATCAATCTTACCTACCTTTGATAATGACAGAAAGTGTCGAAACAATATTGTCAGGTTAAGATATTAATAAAACTTGTGAAACTTTAACTAATCTTTGTATTTATATTATATTTCATGATTATGGAGTTCCACAAAGTAAGGCTGGAGACAGTAAAAGTAACATATTTAATCACAACAGTAGGTATTGCGTCCATTGAGCTGACCCCCTCTCCTTTTATGCAAATGACCCGCGATCTAATTAATATTCAAATAAGGCGTTGTCTAATTAAATGCGCGAATTAAATTAATTGATCTAATTAAATTAAATTAAATTAATTCACGGTATCATTTACATATCTCATCTCTCATTTACATATATCATTTCTCATATGCATGCGCGAATTATAATATAATAATAATAATAATTGCTACAACCCATAACCTGGAAACCAGGCCCCAGAAGCTATAAGCTTGTGCGGGAGGGAGGGGGCGATTATTATTATTACGTAGACCCTATGTGCGGCTGCAGCCGACTTACAATTAAATTAATTGATCTAAAATTAAATTAAATTAAATTAATTCACGGTATCATTTGCATATCTCATCTCTCATTTACATAACTCATCTCTCATTTGTACATCTCACCTCTCTCATTTCTCATATGCATGCTCGAATTAAATTAATTCACGGTATCATTTGCATATCTCATCTCTCATTTACATTTATCATTTCTCATATGGATGCTCGAATTAAATTAATTCACGGTATCGTTTGCATATCTCATCTCTCATTTACATTTATCATTTCTCATATGGATGCTCGAATTAAATTAATTCACGGTATCGTTTGCATATCTCATCTCTCATTTACAATTATCATTTCTCATATGGATGCTCGAATTAAATTAATTCACGGTATCGTTTGCATATCTCATCTCTCATTTACATTTATCGTATGGATGCTCGAATTAAATTAATGCACGATATCATTACCATATCTCATCTCTCATTTACATTTATCATTTCTCATATGGATGCTCGAATTAAATTAATTCACGGTATCATTAGCATATCTCATCTCTCATTTACATTTATCATTTCTCGTATGCACGCTCGAATTAAATTAATTCACAGTATCATTTACATATCTCATCTCTCTCATAAATTTATTTTAAAATAAATCTTATGTTGTCATTCCTATTTGATATTTAAATATAGATCTATACGTCATATGATTAACATACGTGTAATATAATTAACACGTAGAAACATCTAGGATAATATAACGAGAAAAATCTACTTTCAAGTATACAAGGTAATCACCTGTCGGATTATCTCTATTGCATTTTGGCATGTTTAAATCCAAACGTCATAAACATTTAAAATACAGTCTACAAGTAAATCGATAATGGTCATGTAATTATTATCTTAGCATCTTTTCATTTACAATTATCTAGTAAAAATGTATTGTTTCATACGACCAACAAAGGAATTTAGTGAGTTAGTCATAAAGAAACTTCAAGGAATCTCAGTCACTTGTTTTGTCAATGTAGACAGATTTGATGTACGCTTCATTAACTTTTTAACCAAGAAACATGTTATTATTGTTTAGTTAGACAAAGTGTTTTTATAACAACAGCTCTCAAAAGAGTCATTCCTTTAAAAATAATAATAATGTTCATGACGTACTAATTACGTAGACGCTAAAAATGATATAAAACCGAACGCTTTTTTAAAATAAACCATTCCGAAAGTGTTCCTCGAATCATTAAGATAGTTACATCAGGTGTATATTTAGCTAAAATCAGGTATGTTTATTTTCATTTGCTTATATTTAAAAAACTATATGTAAATGTTTACGATTGTTTTTAGATTAACTTCCATTTAGATCATCTACAGTTCCTAAGAAATATAATTTGTTTATTTGAAATCAATCATGTAAGTGCTTTAATTTTTAATTATTTTATGCAAACTAATCATTTTGAACTTTTTAGATCGTCTACAATTCCGTATCATTAAGAAATACTAATTTTCCTTATTTGAAATTCGTCAAAGTGAGTGTTGGTTTATAACTATATGTATGTATATATTTATATTAATTATTTCACTTCTTACAGCCTCCGACTAACATCTGACCAAAACAATGTCTTCTTCTTCGGCATCCAATTACGATAGCGACTATATTGATGATTATGAAGATGCTGATACAGCATTTTGGTCAAACGACGATCAAGAATTGCAGCAGCAATTTCATAGTTGTATCTTAGATGGTGGAGCGTATAATACAATCTCGATCTCAGCTATTGTATGTTATGATACAGAGTTATTTTTACCGAATGGTGAAATATTGATAAATACTCAACGGTATACCACGGAGGCGGTCCACATTCACGGAAGCAATAACGAAGAAAATGCGACACAGGCATATGACGAACTTTTACAGTTAATCAAAACAAAAAATAGACAATTAGGGGTAAATTATGTTACGTTTTTGAAGTTTATTCGTGTATAGTGTGTGTGCGCGCGTGTGTGTAACAGTTTATATATGTATACGTTTTGTTTCTTACTTAAGTCTATTTTGTTTGTATGTTTGTAATATTTAGACATTTACGAAAATTAAATCAAGTTGAACAGCAGATTACTATTTTAAATTTAATAGATCATACGAATTATCTTACCCTGTTCTGAATGACTGCTTTGTATAAATTGTGCATTGTTTGTAAATGCTCTCTGAACTAAAATATTCATATATGAGAGAAATGTTATATAAGTCAATACAGTCCTATAACTATCATTTATTGAGCTATACAAAGAGATTTATATCTACGCTAAACTAAAGATTAATAGAAGTAATGCATTCCTGATATCATAAGATAACGATAAAACACATGATTATTCTTAGACGAAGGTCTAATTTAGTTAGTCAAATTGTAGGTAATCGAATTGTAGGTACATATCATGATATGATATCATACAATTATATTCTAGTAAGAATTGTAATAAAGTCACTGCTATAAATAACAACATTCTTTATCACGATCATCTATCATTATCATAATCATCTAATGTCATGCAGAGTCAGCAGCTAGCTCCTAAGTTCGTATATGCGAGAATCGGTATTATATAACACACACATCAGTCTACATTCATTGTTCTAATATTGATATGAACTTTCTAGAATCTATAAAGTTGTACTACATATATTCAACTAATTTGAATATACGATAACGGGTACTCATTATACTTCTATGCACACAATCGAGGTATCAGTACACTCCAACCACGTGATCAAGATTGTAGTATTCAAATCAAGCTTCCTAGCCCCTATACAAGTATTCTAGAACACAGAGTATTCATCACTAAACGTATTCTTCATATATGAAATCATAAAGTTCGAGTCTAACTACTGACGAGGTGAAAGAATAGGTGTAAGTTAAATACTATTATATGTGCTAAGTAAAATAATAAACAGATATTTCGAAAATTTTATGCATTCTTGAGAGAACGGGGTATAATATTTAAAAACACACTGTAGAAAACATATCAGCAGAGAAAGGGAATACATAAATACAGTATGTTTTGTATGATGAGTTGTCGTCAGTTTAAAAGAAATAAGTTCGTCGCCATATTTAAACGTTATTTTACAATACATCATACATTTTCAATAGCTTCGAAATATGCAGATATGTAATAATATACTATATACTCTTGTAGGTTATTCAACGTATCTATAGTAAACTCGTATGATTTCGTTATTTAAAAATTCCTAACATGGATAGCTTTATCTGTTTTAGAATATTCAAAGGCAGTATATGACAATAAATTATCGTAAGACTCCTGATCTATACAAAACGTCTTATATAAAATTAGAGATAAAAAATTAAACCTATGATATATGGTGAAAATGCAAATATTCAACAATTCTAACCCCAATTTTTTCTACTTTTCTAGACGTAATGTAATTTTGAACTGATTTTTAACCTTTTTCGTTATATCTACTACCCTTGTAAACAATTTCTACATATGCCTTTTTACTGTGTATAATTTTGCCCCATGTAGATATTCGTCGTATCTATAGTAAACTCATATTTTAACGTTATTTTACAATAAATCATCCATTTTCAATGGTTTCGAAATACCTAGATATGTAATAATATACTATATACTCTTGTAGGATATTCATCGTTGAATATAGTAAACTCGTATGATTAAAATTAATTTGTAATTATTTACAACACACCGCACCTTCGAAATATATATCTATAACATATGTCATATGTTTTGTAATACGTCTTTATAACTTTGAAACTGTACGTGATTTTCTCTTACAATATCTATAGTTATGAGAACCTTGAAGACTTAACCTGGAGAAATAAAACAGATAAATATTTTACTTTTTATTGAAACTTGTTAACTTATATTCTAACATACATATTTGAAACTAGACAACTTATATTCTAACATACAGATATACAACAACAAAATAGAAAAGTATACTTGAGGGTAACATTTTGTATAACCATTATCTTTTATTCTATAATACCTTCTTCTTTAAGCTCAGAAATAATTGAAATAATCTCATCCTAGTTTTCTAAACTACTGCTACCCCTCTGTTTTAAGGTATACAGTAGACGAAGCCTGTCGACAACTTGATTCCAATACGGCGTTTTGTTTTTGGAGTTTGAAATTGGTAGCTTGAGGTTAGAGCCTACGAATACATTTTTAGGACAGAACGTAGGTAGCAGAGTAAGTACAAAACAACATACTTTCATACAAGAACGTTTATTGATACGAGTAGTTTCGACGTTACTTAAAACATAATACATAACTTATATATAATATCTATTAAAATAGTACATTTCGTATACACTAATAATGGTACTACATACCCGACTATAAAGTAAACATGGTAAGTATAACAGCAGTTTAAAAGAATAGATAGTAAATATAACTATATCTAATTATTTTGTACTGATATAAAAAGCCGCGGATCGACTGATGTTACGGGCCTTATGTAGTAATAATATCTGTATATAGTTTTCAAAATAATTTTTTTTCTTTATATAGTTTAATAATGTTTGTATATTCTTCACCATAGTACAAATTAAATATTTACTTATTCTATGATTTTTCTCGCTTTAAGCTCTGCGATGACTGAAATTATTTCATTTTCTTTTTCGTTTTCGAGACTGCTGCTAAGAGCTTTCTTTACAGCAACTTTTTGGGAAGACTAATCCCAAAGTCTGTTATTCTGTATAAATTTGGCCTGATTACATTTTCGTATATCCAATGTTTAACGCTTATTAGTCGACCGTTGCGCCTATAGTCTTTCTTATGAGCATTAAGTAAGTGAGATTATTTTCATATAGTTGTCGATATCTTCCTCTGTTGGACTAGGAGAGCTTATTCGTTTAAGCGTTAGTAAATTAAACAAGGCGGATGTTCCATTGAAAAGTTTGTTTTTAATTAAAATATCTATTCCCTGAAACTGTACTTGCGAACGACCAAATCGCCACTCATCGATGTCGTTATATAGAGCGTACCTAGTTTTGTCTACGTTTTTGTTTTCTCCGCTAGCTAATAATGCTCTATAATAGTTGGAGAATTCCTGATAAATCTTTAAGTCAGAACCGCATTCTTCTCCTTCTTCTTCTTCATCTTCAACAGATGTAACTGGAGATGTGTGTTCAAGTTTCGGTGAGAGATTAACGGTCCCTGGTCGAGGTATATATGGAATATCCTGAGGTTCTGCTTTATCATCGTGAAAGTAGGCTAATTTCTTACGTGTAGAATTACGGGCGTTTAGTATTTTATTATTATTTTCTCCTTTATTGACAACAGTTGTCTAACGGTTTCATGAACGGTGGTGTCACTGTGTCGACGTTTCAGATTCACGTCTTTAAATATTACATTATTGCTAGGTGAAGTCTTATTATCATCATGTAGGGTACTATGAACAAGTTGCAAATGATTTCTGTAGTTATCGAGACGTGTAAAATACTTTAAACAAATAGAACACTGAACTTTGTGTCCACGGTGTATATTCATATGACGTGCAAACCCTGATTGTAAAACGCTCGTACGACACACCCCACACTCACGTCGCCGTTCCATTTTGACTAATGATTGAACATGAACTCCTATTTATATATCACGTTCCGTTTAACTTAATTAACCCATGCTAGTCACCCTTCACCCTTCACCCTTCACCCTTCACTCTTCACCCTTCTCCCTTCACCCTTCTCCCTTCACCCTTCAACCTTAACCCTTCGGTCAGTGATCGTTAATCTCTCGAACTAACCTTATATTAGGGTATGAACCCTCTAAAGGCCGAATACAGGAGTATATATTCTGTATATTACCTCTTAGTTAACATAGTATTTTATAAAATAATTAGATATAGTTATATTTACTATCTATTCTTTTAAACTGCTGTTATACTTACCATGTTTACTTTATAGTCGGGTATGTAGTATCATTATTAGTGTATACGAAATGTACTATTTTTAATAGATAATATATAAGTTATGTATTGTTTTAATTGTATGCTGTAAAGAAAGCTCTTAACAGCAGTCTCGAAAACGAAAATGAAATAATTTCAGTTATCGCAGAGCTTAAAGCGAGAAAAATCATAGAAAAAGTAAATATTTAATTTGTACTATGGTGAAGAATATACAAACATTATTAAACTATATAAAGAAAAAAAATTATTTTGAAAACTATATACAGATATTATTACTACACGAGGCCCGTAACATCAGTCGATCCGCGGCTTTTTATATCAGTACAAAATAATTAGATATAGTTATATTTACTATCTATTCTTTTAAACTGCTGTTATACTTACCATGTTTACTTTATAGTCGGGTATGTAGTACCATTATTAGTGTATACGAAATGTACTATTTTAATAGATATTATATATAAGTTATGTATTATGTTTTAAGTAACGTCGAAACTACTCGTATCAATAAACGTTCTTGTATGAAAGTATGTTGTTTTGTACTTACTCTGCTACCTACGTTCTGTCCTAAAAATGTATTCGTAGGCTCTAACCTCAAGCTACCAATTTCAAATTCCAAAAACAAAACGCCGTATTGGAATCAAGTTGTCGACAGGCTTCGTCTACTGTATACCTTAAAACAGAGGGGTAGCAGTAGTTTAGAAAACTAGGATGAGATTATTTCAATTATTTCTGAGCTTAAAGAAGAAGGTATTATAGAATAAAAGATAATGGTTATACAAAATGTTACCCTCAAGTATACTTTTCTATTTTGTTGTTGTATATCTGTATGTTAGAATATAAGTTGTCTAGTTTCAAATATGTATGTTAGAATATAAGTTAACAAGTTTCAATAAAAAGTAAAATATTTATCTGTTTTATTTCTCCAGGTTAAGTCTTCAAGATTCTCATAACTATAGATATTGTAAGAGAAAATCACGTACAGTTTCAAAGTTATAAAGACGTATTACAAAACATATGACATATGTTATAGATATATATTTCGGAGGTGCGGTGTGTTGTAAATAATTACAAATTAATTTTAATCATACGAGTTTACTATATTCAACGATGAATATCCTACAAGAGTATATAGTATATTATTACATATCTATGTATTTCGAAACTATTGAAAATGGATGATTTATTGTAAAATAACGTTAAAATATGAGTTTACTGTAGATACGACGAATATCTACATGGAACAAAATTATACACAGTAAGAAGGCATATGTAGAAATTGTTTACAAGGGTAGTAGATATAACGAAAAAGGTTAAAAATCAGTTCAAAATTACATTACGTCTAGAAAAGTAGAAAAAATTGGGGTTAGAATTGTTGAATATTTGCATTTTCACCATATATCATAGGTTTAATTTTTTATCTCTAATTTTATATAAGACGTTTTGTATAGACCAGGAGTCTCACGATAATTTATTGTCATATACTGCCTTTGAATATTCTAAAACAGATAAAGCTATCCATGTTAGGAATTTTTAAATAACGAAATTTTTATTGAATCAGCTAAATAGAGTGTACTTATAAGTAAATCTCTAAATAACGAATGCGTTAACAGTACTCCTGCATTAATATACATAACGTTTCATCGTGTTTTTGAAAAACACATTTCATTGTAAAAAGAATAAGAATAATTTCAATTTTATTTATCAGGCGATATACATTATATTATTTTCATATATTAGTACGTAAAGTTATCGTTTCAACAAAAAGTAAAATATTTATCTGATTTAATTCTTTAGGTTAAGTCTTCGGGGTTCTCATAACTGTAGATATTGCAAGAGATAACTAACCTGTGTTTCAAAGTTATAAAGACGTATTACAAACATATGTTATAGGCTTATATTTCTAAGGTATCGAAAATGGTTACAGATTATTATTAATCATACGAGTTTACTATAGATACGTTGAATAACCTACAAGAGTATATAGTATATTATTACATATCTGCGTATTTCGAAGCTATTGAAAATGTATGATGTATTGTAAAATAACGTTTAAATATGGCGACGAACTTATTTCTTTTAAACTGACGACAACTCATCATACAAAACATACTGTATTTATGTATTCCCTTTCTCTGCTGATATGTTTTCTACAGTGTGTTTTTAAATATTATACCCCGTTCTCTCAAGAATGCATAAGATTTTCGAAATATCTGTTTATTATTTTACTTAGCACATATAATAGTATTTAACATACACCTATTCTTTCACCTCGTCAGTAGTTAGACTCGAACTTTATAATTTCATATATGAAGAATACGTTTAGTGATGAATACTCTGTGTTCTAGAATACTTGTATAGGGGCTAGGAAGCTTGATTTGAATACTACAATCTTGATCACGTGGTTGGAGTGTACTGATACCTCGATTGTGTGCATAGAAGTATAATGAGTACCCGTTATCGTATATTCAAATTAGTTGAATATATGTAGTACAACTTTATAGATTCTAGAAAGTTCATATCAATATTAGAACAATGAATGTAGACTGATGTGTGTGTTATATAATACCGATTCTCGCATATACGAACTTAGGAGCTAGCTGCTGACTCTGCATGACATTAGATGATTATGATAATGATAGATGATCGTGATAAAGAATGTTGTTATTTATAGCAGTGACTTTATTACAATTCTTACTAGAATATAATTGTATGATATCATATCATGATATGTACCTACAATTCGATTACCTACAATTTGACTAACTAAATTAGACCTTAGTCTAAGAATAATCATGTGTTTTATCGTTATCTTATGATATCAGGAATGCATTACTTCTATTAATCTTTAGTTTAGCGTAGATATAAATCTCTTTGTATAGCTCAATAAATGATAGTTATAGGACTGTATTGACTTATATAACATTTCTCTCATATATGAATATTTTAGTTCAGAGAGCATTTACAAACAATGCACAATTTATACAAAGCAGTCATTCAGAACAGGGTAAGATAATTCGTATGATCTATTAAATTTAAAATAGTAATCTGCTGTTCAACTTGATTTAATTTTCGTAAATGTCTAAATATTACAAACATACAAACAAAATAGACTTAAGTAAGAAACAAAACGTATACATATATAAACTGTTACACACACGCGCGCACACACACTATACACGAATAAACTTCAAAAACGTAACATAATTTACCCCTAATTGTCTATTTTTTGTTTTGATTAACTGTAAAAGTTCGTCATATGCCTGTGTCGCATTTTCTTCGTTATTGCTTCCGTGAATGTGGACCGCCTCCGTGGTATACCGTTGAGTATTTATCAATATTTCACCATTCGGTAAAAATAACTCTGTATCATAACATACAATAGCTGAGATCGAGATTGTATTATACGCTCCACCATCTAAGATACAACTATGAAATTGCTGCTGCAATTCTTGATCGTCGTTTGACCAAAATGCTGTATCAGCATCTTCATAATCATCAATATAGTCGCTATCGTAATTGGATGCCGAAGAAGAAGACATTGTTTTGGTCAGATGTTAGTCGGAGGCTGTAAGAAGTGAAATAATTAATATAAATATATACATACATATAGTTATAAACCAACACTCACTTTGACGAATTTCAAATAAGGAAAATTAGTATTTCTTAATGATACGGAATTGTAGACGATCTAAAAAGTTCAAAATGATTAGTTTGCATAAAATAATTAAAAATTAAAGCACTTACATGATTGATTTCAAATAAACAAATTATATTTCTTAGGAACTGTAGATGATCTAAATGGAAGTTAATCTAAAAACAATCGTAAACATTTACATATAGTTTTTTAAATATAAGCAAATGAAAATAAACATACCTGATTTTAGCTAAATATACACCTGATGTAACTATCTTAATGATTCGAGGAACACTTTCGGAATGGTTTATTTAAAAAAAGCGTTCGGTTTTATATCATTTTTAGCGTCTACGTAATTAGTACGTCATGAACATTATTATTATTTTTAAAGGAATGACTCTTTTGAGAGCTGTTGTTATAAAAACACTTTGTCTAACTAAACAATAATAACATGTTTCTTGGTTAAAAAGTTAATGAAGCGTACATCAAATCTGTCTACATTGACAAAACAAGTGACTGAGATTCCTTGAAGTTTCTTTATGACTAACTCACTAAATTCCTTTGTTGGTCGTATGAAACAATACATTTTTACTAGATAATTGTAAATGAAAAGATGCTAAGATAATAATTACATGACCATTATCGATTTACTTGTAGACTGTATTTTAAATGTTTATGACGTTTGGATTTAAACATGCCAAAATGCAATAGAGATAATCCGACAGGTGATTACCTTGTATACTTGAAAGTAAGTTTTTCGCGTTATATTATCCTAGATGTTTCTACGTGTTAATTATATTACACGTATGTTAATCATATGACGTATAGATCTATATTTAAATATCAAATAGGAATGACAACATAAGATTTATTTTAAAATAAATTTATGAGAAAGATGAGATATGTAAATGATACCGTGAATTAATTTAATTCGAGCGTGCATACGAGAAATGATAAATGTAAATGAGAGATGAGATATGCTAATGATACCGTGAATTAATTTAATTCGAGTATCCATATGAGAAATGATAAATGTAAATGAGAGATGAGATATGCTAATGATACCGTGCATTAATTTAATTCGAGCATCCATACGAGAAATGATAAATGTAAATGAGAGATGAGATATGCAAACAATACCGTGAATTAATTTAATTCGAGCATCCATATGAGAAATGATAAATGTAAATGAGAGATGAGATATGCAAATGATACCGTGAATTAATTTAATTCGAGCATCCATATGAGAAATGATAAATGTAAATGAGAGATGAGATATGCTAACGATACCATGAATTAATTTAATTCGAGCATCCATATGAGAAATGATAAATGTAAATGAGAGATGAGATATGCTAATGATACCGTGAATTAATTTAATTCGAGCATCCATATGAGAAATGATAAATGTAAATGAGAGATGAGATATGCTAATGATACCGTGAATTAATTTAATTCGTGAGTGCATGTGAGATATGAGTTATGCAAATGAGAGAGGAGATATGCAAACGATACTGTGAATTAATTTAATTCGAGCATGCATATGAGAAATGAGAGAGGTGAGATGTACAAATGAGAGATGAGTTATGTAAATGAGAGATGAGATATGCTAATGATACCGTGAATTAATTTAATTCGAGCATGCATATGAGAAATGAGAGAGGTGAGATGTACAAATGAGAGATGAGTTATGTAAATGAGAGATGAGATATGTAAATGATACCGACAATTAATTTAATTAGATCAATTAATTTAATTCGCGCATTTAATTAGACCACGCCTCATTTGAATATTAATTAGATCGCGGGTCATTTGCATAAAAGGAGAAGGGGTCAGCTCAATGGACGCAATACCTACTCACAACAATATTTTTGCTTGATTAAAATATAATTTTTTAAATAACTGTTTTGCGCTAATTGTTTGTAACCGACTAATTATGTAGTTCGATAAAATAAAAATCAAATTTTTGTTTTTAGATACGTGGCTAACGTTATAATTGGCGTTTTAAATTCGGAGAACAATCCCAAATCATATCTATTAGCAACCCAGCAAACATTGGTGAATTTAAAATGTCAATTTAGATTACTTTTAAAGTTAATTTAATATTATTTTAATTTTGGTTAGTTTAAAATCAATTTAGTAATAATATAAAATAAATTTTAAAGAAGTTAATGTTCATTTAATGTAAAGCCTTATTTACCTTAAATTGATCAAAAATATTATACATTTAAAGTAAATTTAATGTAAAACGTAAATTTAAGAAGATGACTCGTGTCAATTTAATGTAAATCCCTATTTACGTTAAATATATAATTCAAATATATAAATTTAATGTGAATATAACGTGAATTGTTCAGGATTGTTTATTTTAGCACATCTGACAGCTCTAGTTTGACAATCCAGATTGCTGTCAAAGTAATAAATTCGGCACGTATAACCTCAAATGTTAGCGCTCTCTATGTTATATAAAATAAAGCATAAAATATATGCTAAAGCAAAAATTGGATGTTTAAATTACTAATACGCGAAACAGATATTAAAACATTTAATATTTTTAAAACCACAGTGCTTCAAACTGTTTGTGTGTCGTCCAGCTTCCCTTTACACTAATAACCTGTTTTGGATTACCTTGAATTTGTTCTAAATAAACAAACTATTTTAAATTAAAGATCAAAAATGTTGAATAATAAAAGAAAATTAAGTGGCAATGATTACCGTAATATAAAAAAATTTCGAAAAATGTACGATAGTAAATTAATAACGAATGAACAAAGTGCACAAAAGAAAATTTAACAACGCTGCAAGAATTTAATTACATTAATTTAACATCAATTCTATATAAATCTAGCGTAAATTTACGAACGTGAATTTAAAAGGAATTCTATATAAATTTAATTTCATCAGTTTAGTGTTTATATAGTGCGCCTTTTTAGGGTGTTAAATTCACATTAACCATACATTTAGTTAAAATAAATTTAATGTAAATTTAATTTTGAAAATGTTTGCTGGGAATAGACGTTTTCAAGAGCACCAATCATTGTTCTGTGGCAAAATTGTTTAATGATTCGATGGTTATTTTGTGGCCGGACGGCATACAGTATAACAAAGTACTCCTGCTCGTCACCGACGCGGCACCGCACATGATCAAGGCTGGAGCAGGCTTACAAGTTTTGTACGAAAAAATGATCCACTTAACTTGTCTTGCCCATGCAATGCATAGAGTTGCGGAAAAAGTGCGGGAAATATATCCTAACGTAAACTCTATAATTTCAGATGTAAAAAAATTGTTTGTAAAGCTCCATATCGCATACAAATATTTAGGGAAACTGCTCAAGAAGTGCCTCTCCCACCTGAGCCTGTAATAACAAGGTGGGGTACTTGGCTTTCTGCAGCAGAATATTATGCAACTTATTTTGATATTACTAAAGCATTTGTAAATAAACTTAATAAACACGATGCACTATGCATACAAAGCGCACAGGATGCTTTTAATACTAAGGAGGTGAGGGCAGAATTATTGTTTGTTTTGACAAATTTTGTGCGTTTAGCTAAAGTAATTCAGAAATTAGAAAGTCAGGGAAATTCATTAGATGAATCTCTTGAGCATGTAAAATTGTTAGGTGTTTCTTTGAATAAAGTAAAAGGGCCAAAGGGTTTGACCATAAAATAAAAATTTAAATCCGTTATAGACAAAAATCCTGGTTTTCACTTAATTCAAAGCATAAACGATGCATTATCTGGCCAAGACATTTTAGACGAGCTAAAACATTATTCGCTTGTAGAATTAAACAATTTTAAGTATGCCCCAATTACGTCTTGCGATGTGGAACGGAGTTTCTCAAAATATAAAACAATATTTAGGGATAATAGGCATATGTTTACCTTTGAAAATTTAAAAATGTACGTCATTGTGGACTGTAACGCTTTATGTTTAGAAAATATAATTAATTAAATTATTGCATAGGATGTCTAATTAAAATAATTTCTGTAAATAAAATGTAAATAACGCTAAACAGGTGTTTTTTAAGAATGAAAGTGCATATATTTATTTAAAATTTCTACTAAACGCATATTTCATGATTTTTAAGTGAATATTTCACGTTTTTATAGTGCATAAGTGCATGCATATTTCAGCATTTTTAAGTGCATACAAATCCTATACCTAATAATAACGATAACGCGTCTGTCATTTTAATGTAGCCAATCTCAATGACCAATGAACTTTTCAGCATGTAGTTCAGGTGCCAGAGTTAAGAGATGTCGCCATTGTCGATTAACAATTAGAGTTCCTGTATAATAATAATAGGTTATATAAGATAAGAGTTAGGACATGTGGATTCAATGTCAAGAACGACTTGATTTCTCATAAAGTATTTTCACCTATCAATTTTCAGTTGTTTGATTTGACAAATTGTTTCTTGACAAAATATGTACATATATGTCAAAAAGTCTTTCGATTCAACATTATTATAATAATTTATTTACTTATAAAAAATACATATATTATATTAAGCAAATTTAATTTCATAAAGAAAATGTGTATTAGGATGTAAAGTAATGTAAATGTTGTTATACAATTTAAAAAACAAAGTGTCAGACTATTAAGATCATGTACTCCTTGACATTGGATCCAGCCAATTAAAATCTGGCATCGTACATGTCCCAACTCTTATTCTTATTATTATAGAGGGACTCTATTAACAATGAATGAATAATTAAGAATGAAAAGTTGTCTAAACAGAAAATTTAGTAAATAATCTACGTAAATACGAAGTTGTCATTATTGTCTGTGATTTAGTTGGGTTGGTACTACCTGGGTTATTGGTAAACCTAATAGACAAAATGACAAATGGCTATTTTTGACAAAAAGCTAGGGGCGTGATTCTAGACTGAATCCAATTAAATTATTCATTTAATATTAACTACGCCACTGATTTCTGCAACAGCTAACATAACAACCATCTGTTCTCATCAGTTATTTGACTACAAAGAAGAAAGTAGAGTTTGTAAGCAGAGCTTTTTCGTTACTAAGTAATACTTCTACTAAATAAAGTCAAATGCATTGTTGTGTTTAAACGCCGTACAATCCAATTGCCGTAAATGCCTAATAATATCTTCTTAAGGGTGCGTTATCGCCGCCAGTGTTCATAATAAGAAGTTTCAGAAACTATAAACACCTAAAGATGGCCCTACAGTCTGCAAATGGTAATTAATTTAATCGCATCGGAGTTCTTTGCTCACAGTGTTGCCAGACATGCGTCCACTTTCAAAATATTTTAAGTTTAACTGAAATTTTTAATTTTTAAATGCCAAGGAATCATTTAAGGTACTTGAAATCAAAAAGGGGAATATAAAACTGCTAAATATCTTTAAAAATATCAGTTGTTCTTGCTGGTTTTAAGAAAAAGAAAAGCATTACTATATTAAAATATTGAAAATCTATATTCGTTTTAAGAAATTAATCAGGACTAATTAAGAGTGAAATAGTTTATTCAAAAATTAACCGCCACATGCTCTTAACCTTCATGTGCACAGTAAGGTACCCGGGTACCTTTCTCATTTTCAAGTCCTATTTTTTATAACTTTTCGACGAGCTTCGTTGTTTAAACTTCTGTTTAGCCTAAATCAATCCCTCTCATGTTGATTACACAATGATACAATCATACAACTCGATATATACAATAAAAAATTGGGGTTTTGCATAAAATAAAAGTTTACCCCTTAAACGCACAGTCTAAGTACCGTGGTACCTATAAACATTTTCTATAGGTGTATCCTATTTTTATGCATGTATATAACAGTATTATCTGTAAATAAGGTAACTAGTCGCAAAACAAGAAAAAAAGTAATATAAAAAAATTTATTGCTCTAAAAAAAATAGTTTATTACATATAAGCATGATTTACAAATTGCAATGACAACATTTCGTTATTGTTACACAATGTTCGTTACAAATCGGTCGTTTACATATTTCGCAACATTTTCGGGTCTTCCTTTGAAATGACGATGTTGATCTACAAACAAAACAGCTGCCAGCATGTTTGCTGCGTCCAGAAGCATCCTTTGGTGGTGGCTCTGTCAAGGACTGTGGAGGAAGCATAACAGGATGGCCTAGTATAGCCTCTATTCCAGATTTAGTAGCAAAATGTTTCAAAAACTTGCTCGTTTCTGAACGCGTTTCAATTTCAGGAATGGATAATTGTTTTCCCAGATCCTCAAGAAAATTTCGCCGGCTGTGCGATAACTTGCGTGTTGTAGGGTTGTTTTCGAAATAAATTATATAAGCTGCTAGGGCAGCTACGTCTAACATATTGAAAAACATTGCTTGTGGCCAACGAAGCGTCTTTCTTTTTGTTGAATAATGAGTAACCATTTTGTCCATATTGTCAACACCTCCTTTAGTTGCATTGTAATACATAATAACTTCCGGTTTTTGTTTAGGTCCAGTGATGTTTACATTGTTGATAATAAAGTAACAATGCGTTCCTTCTTTGGAACATAAGAGCAAATGGTAACTTTACCATCTTCGCTGAATCCGAATATAGACGACCCTTCCTCTTTTACAAAATTATTTTTATATTTGCGTGTCCTAATGGCTTCATTAGGACACGCATTTTGCGTGTCCTAATGAAATTTTTTAGAATACTGGAAACAGTAACATTTTTTAAAGTTGATATCACTCTTAGACAGGTGTTCTTAGAATGTCAAACTTATGTTATTTACGCAGTGAACTCTTATAACTGGAATGCAACGCTTGCGAAACTAGTATTGCAGGCTACATAAATGCGCCGAATAATAATTAGTCTTAATAAGGGCATAATAGTTTTTACTTTATTATTAACGAAATTGTAAATTTTGATACTGACATCGTAAGGATGCATTGTGTTGTGTATCTGCAATTAATAGATCACGATAAACTTAACGTAATAAAATTAAATTTTATAAAATTATACATATATCTTTACCTTATTAAGTTATAATATCCAAAAGATCCAATGAATAATTATTTTGGTTAACAAAAATCATTCTTTGCTGAAAATACTATTGCATTTATACCTCATTAATTTCTTTAACAAACAAGGTATTTATTCTATGAAATGAAATATAATTATTCTTATTTCATCCAAGTTTTTAATTCATTAAGTAGCAATTATTTATGTCACAAATATATTGGCATACATTCTACTTTGAATTTATAATAATTTTCAACAGTACGTATAATACACCTGGCAAATTTGAACGAGGTCCTGCTGCTTAGCGGGCGTTGTGTGTATGAGATAAGAATGGGAATTTCTACGTCGCGCGGATTACCTAAAGTTAAGCAAGGTTATGTAAAAAACTAAATTGCATAATTTCTAGTGTTGCCAACTGCTATGCTACTTACCAAAATATCCCTAACAAATTTTATTTAAAACTAAGTAATTTTTTTAATTATTTAATAGCGAACTAACGCAAATAGAAAAAATAGTATAAAGTATTCGTTTCATAACACGTTTTAGCGCACTTGTACTCATTAGAAAACGACCCGCGTGTGCGCTAAAAAGTGTCTTATGAAACTAATACTTTAATATACTATTATTTACGGCTTAGAAAGTAAGCAAATCATTAACGATAATTTACAGACAAAAATTCCTACAATTAGCTGCATTATAGGCATTCTTCAGGATAATGGGTAATTACATAGTCAAATATCAATTTGTAAATGCATTTTATAAAGTAACTTAGAGTAAATATGAATGCTAAATACATATGTAAACACAACTTTGCAAAAAAATCAAGCAAATACTGCTTTTCCCATTTAAACCTATGTAGGTACCCGCGTACCCTTACTGTGCACAATAGGTATAAAAGTCGACTGTGCACATGAGGATGAAGTAAAGAAAAACAACATTTACTTCGGGAATTTATTAAATAATAGTTAAAAGATTACGAAAGTTAAATTACTTTTAAATGTCCCGCGAATATTACCACCCAACGCTTCCTGGTGCAGAAAGCATTCAACTAAAAATAACTGATTTTCGTGCTGCCATATTTAAATTTCCGAGCCATGTACATCTATTTTATTTCAATCAATACCAAATAAGTAAGCAAAAACATTTATCCATTGTCATAGAGTTTGCTATTAAACAGTGTTATAATGACTGTATTAGGGTTATTTTTTAGAAAACGTTAATTCTACAAGATTGGCGATGTTGGACTACGATTAGTATAAAATTTATTTTAGATATCTACTCCTTACAAACTATGATGCACACTACCGTAACAGTTTAACAATCGACATCAAATGTTATCTTCCTAAAAAAAAACGATTATTAAAAGAAAACTGAATGAAAAACGTGAGCTATATTTTGACGCTAATATTTTGCGCCAATAACGCCCCCTTAACCTCAAACTACATATGAGAATTGCGACAATGTCAAGATTAACGCCAATAATGCGGTTGCCAACAGATCCACAGTCGGTCTGGCTCGTATGGTATGGGTATGAGAATTACAATGTTGCCATATTGTGTATGTCCTAAGAATATAGGAGAGTTCGTTGGATTTTAATTGTATAAAATCTTTATAACCGTTTTAGTCAAGTTTACACACAACTAATTACTTTTTTCTCCAACCGCACGAATATGACACTATAACATCAAATTATTTTGTATAAAAAGTAGACCATTTAGGAACTGTTATTCGTTACCATAGCAATTGTACAAAAAGTAATCACTTTTTACACTTATGTATCATGTTAAAGAGTATCTACTCACCACCCCATTTTGCGATTTGCAACTTCGCTGGTGAACCAGCAACCTGTCAGGTAAGAATGTGCGACCACAGTTTTCACAAGGCACAAGAGATTCCTGAAACAAAAAGCCGTCTGTAATTACAGAATATCAGAGCATGCCTATGGTTTAAATATGTAGGAAGTTGGCACTCGGTTTTTGGATTTTACTAGAAAAATTTTATTTTTTTGTTACTTCTCAAACTTTGAAAACTCTTGTTGTCATTGTATAGTACGTCAACAGATTTTATATAAAGATTATTTAGTCTTTACATGCATTTGCATTAAAAAACATAACCTATTTGTAAATGTGTAACAATAACTACCTTTACTTAAACAGAGTCTTTCAAATAAGCGTTATCATTAATAGTTTTATTATTTATTCACTAAAATAGCGCACACAATAAAATATCACTATTTATAAATACCATATGATCCAGAAATGATGGTATTACAACACGCCGTGACAAACAACAACAAGGTTGATAACAAGACTTTTGGTCTAACGTTATCATATGCGGAGACACTATGCATAGAAACAGATTCGCTTAAATTCTAGTAGGATCGGTGATATTAACCCAGCAATCGGTATCATGAGGTACGAGGGTTGTTCGTCACCCCGATTCTTCGCTCAAAATAAACAAATGAACTATCAAAATTAACCTCTAAAATTGACTTTTGTAACAAATAATAGTAATTTATGGTTCAAGTGAGTTAAGTAAGATATTATCCACGAACGAAGAATTTACCCTCGAGGGCCGGTACGCCCAAGTGGGTTAATTTTTCGAAGTGGATAATATCCTTAACTCACGTGTGCCATACAAAACTTTATCCAACACCTCTTTATTTAAGTTTAAATATCGAATTTGCACTGTATAGTTAGTCGGTAGTTTTGATAGTAATAAATTTAATATTGTTTATTGTTTCCAGCCTTACTTTGTGGAACTACATAATCATGAAATAAATAAAGAAACAACTAGCACATGCAAATCATTACAATCCGAACATGATTGACACTTTAATTAAACAAAAAGATTATAGGTTAGCTATCAAAAGAATATATCTTATTGACAATCAAACAGAAGTCACAAATTACATATCTATACCATATTTTGGCAAAATATCAGAAAAAATTGCACATATACTAAGAAAAACCAACAATTATAAAATAACATTTAAAACCAACACTAACACTTTTTCATTTTTATTTAATGCTAAAGACAGAACACATGATATCATGAAATCGGGCATTTACCGTTTAAATTATTATTTTTGTAGTTCGGTATATATTGGGCAAACACTTCGAAATTTTGACATAAGATATATAGAACACGTACGTCATTACAAAAATAAACATCCTGAAAAATGTAATTACGCTAAACACCTTTTAGAACAAAATCTTTATTTATTTCATAAATTTAATACTCTAGCGCGATGACTGGATTTTAATAATATTATGCAATGTAAGCTGGTGATTGGTTGCTACCTATAATAGCAGCCAGTCACCATTCTAAAGTGGGTTAACAATGTTTTTATACTTGCGTGTCCTAATGAGATTTATTAGAGTACTGGAAACAGTAAAATTTTGTTTTTTAAAGTTGGTAGCACCTAACAGCTGTTCTTAAATGTCAAACTTATTATATTTAAAAGTGCGGTTATGTTGTTATGTGATAAAATGCCAAACTTTTAAAATATAAAATAAACATACACAAAATAAATTAATTAAATTAAAAATTATTTAATAAATTCACAAATTATTCTTTATACATCTTTTGTATTAGAAGTACAGTTATTATACACTTTGATTGTAACAGCAGAAGTGTCCTGGGCATTAATCTTAAATGAAGGTAAATTTTGCCCCTCAACAATGTTTTGTTGACTCGTTATTGGGTTGCTGCTAAAAGTGTGTGATTCTTCATGTAAAAATGAAGGAGTGGAAGACTGGTCAATTACCACTTGAGCCGTTGAAGTGGAAGTACATGGCTTACTAGATAGCAATTCAGCTACCTCCATTTTTTTTCAACTGAAGCATCACTACAGCCCTCAGCCACAGCTGAAGACTTCCAACCTCCATGCCGTTTTATAGTTATTAAATCGCCACCTTTGTTTGCCAATTGGGAAGCACTTGAACGTCGAAAGCAATGACCTGTAAAAAGCTTCGGGTTGGCTAAATGCAAATAAGTGGCAATAATAAAAGGAACTTTTCCCATGGTGTTTATACCGATAGGAGTAGAAATACATTTTCCATTGCGGTAGGTTATAAAAAACCGCCTGTGGTTTATTTTCTTAGGTCTTAGGCTAAAATATTGCTTAATTCAATCAATCCACAGTTTCTCTGTAATTAAGAATTCTCTTCGAACTTTATTTTTTGTTTTTGTTACAGTCACAGTGAACACATCATCTTTGACCACAATATCGTCTAATAACATGTTGGTCAATTCATCTCTTCGGCAGGCACCACCGAATCCCATTATTAACGCAACCTTAAATAATTGAAATATATTAAAAATTGAAAGTATTTAGCACAAAATTTACTTACTTTCATAGCTAAATGTTGGTTATTTTGTGCAGTTGTTATAAATCTATCAATATGGTTAAATTCCAATATTTTAATAAGATTAAGATTAATTAAGATAAGTTAATTCTTTTTAATAAGATGGAGGGAGAGAATATCTGACCATTTTACCTTCTTGTCACAGAAACTAAATTAATTCTATAAAAACAAAACAATTTAAATAACAAATGCTGAAGTTGAATTTTCAGTGTAGCCAACTGTCAAAAGTACTTGACAAAATTTCACTAACAAATCTTATTTAAAACTAATTTATTTTGTAATAATTAACGAAATAACGACGCAAGTATAAAAAATAGTATAAAGTATTCGTTTCATAAGGCGTTTTAGCACACTTGTCCGTTACTCGGACGCGTGCGCTAAAAACGCATCTTATGAAACTAATACTTTAATATACTATTTTCTACCCACAAGTGAGTAAACTTCAACTTTATTAGCTTACAAACATCAAGATTTAGCCTTCTTTATTTAGAGGTGTTGGATAAAAAATAGTATATTATTCAACGAGCATATAATGATGTTATTTCATCAGTGGCGTAACTACGTAAGATTGCACGCCCTTGCGAGACTTACGTTTGCGCCCCCCATATACAGGGTGGCTGATTTTTGATTGTTCAGGTTATATCTGATGAAATATTAAAAGTAGAAGAAAAAGTTAAATAAGAGACCTGTTTAGCATAACCTGATCTATAAAAAACTTTTTCATTGCCAACTTATTTTCCGAAAAAATATCCAACTTTTTTTTAATGCAAATCCTGTATATCTTCACGGAATAAAGTTCTAAATCAATTTCTCTTTACAATGATATATCACAAGTGGCTTTTTGCCTTTAAATTACATCTTACAGTTAAAAAAATAATAAAATTATCATATTTTCTATGATTTTTTTTATTTACTCCTGGATTACAAAATTATAGCAGCTTTGATTTAATTACTATTTAACAAATAAAATAATACGCAATAAACTTTCTTTTAATGACTGCCCAAATTGTCCACCATGAAAGTCTGAACCTATTTGGACCAGTTTGATTAGGTTTCCTCCAGCTTTTCGCAGCATTGTAGGTGTAATTAACAAGCTAGCTACAGTGATTTTATTTTGAAGTTCCTGCACTTTTCGAGGAGTTTCGTACACTTGATTTTTCAGAAAATCCCATACAAAGAAATCAAGAATGGACAAGTCAGGTGACCTAGGAGGTCACAAAACGGATTCTCCAGAGGAGGTGGAGCTTCGTCATGTTAAAACCATAAGTTTGTCGTGTAAGGTTGATGTTTTGCAAAAATAATAAAATTCTGTTCAAAGTCACAGTTCTATCGCGAAAATGAGGTCCTAAAATTTCGTCGCCAAGTATCCCTATCCTATCCATGCATTAATTGAAAAACGTACTTGCGCACGCAAGGGTTCTCAACGTCCCAATAATAATGCGAATTAAGCTTGTTAAAAATTCGATTTCTGTTAAAATTAGACCCGTTGTCGTTCCTGCTTACATTTTGGACAGTATACGTTTTGAAAATACATGAGTGGACAGTGTAATTTAAAAGCAAAAAGCCACTTGTGATATATCATTTTGTAAAGAGAAATGTGTTTTGAACTTAATTCCAACAAAATATACAGGATGGGTTCCATTTAAAAAATTCTAGTAGTAAATAAGTTGGCCATGAAAAAAACATATGCGCTACTTTATAGATCCGGTTACGCTAAACAAGGCTCTCCTTTATCTTTTTCCTCTACGTTTAATATTTCAGCTGATATAACCTGGACAATGAAAAATCAGCTACCCTGTATACAACTATATGTAGGTAACTTTTGTTAAAATAAAATATTCAATAGTTAATAATAATTCATTACCGCAGAATTAATAGTCCATATAGTGTTTTTTACCTCCAATCCTTGTTTTAAAATTTGAAATAAAATCTCACGAAAGCAGCGCCCTTCGGGGAGTTGCCCCCCCCCCGCGTCACAGGGTCTGCGGTGGCGGTAGTTACGGCACTGAATTTCATGTATTTTGAATTACTCAAATGTGATATGCATATGTACGCACGTACAAACTATATTCATTATAAATTATAGGTGCGTTTGCCCTGCACTGACTTTTAATTTGAGTTCATTACAAATCACATAAGAGGCTGCCGTCACAAAATTATTTATTCAACACCTCTAAATAAAAAGGTCTTTATCTTGATGTTCTTAAGCAATTATTAAAGTTGTGGTTAACTCACTAGTGAGTGGAAATAGCTTTTTATCCACTGTAGAATGGCGACTGGCTGTTGTTGTAGGTGCAACCAATCACCAGTTTACATTGCACAATATTATTAAACTCCAGTCATCGAGCTAAAGTATCAAATCTATTACCGTTAAAAACTACAGACTAAACTATACATTTCAAATTTAATATTAATTGAACTTAAATAAAAAGGTGTTGGATGAAACATTGTATGACAGTCTTGAGTTAATGATATTATGTACACAAAAAATTAAATAAGTTTTTCAAGCGATATTATATCGCGAGGCTTGGAGACTTTACCAACGAAACATGTATACTATTTTATTCACAATAATTAAACTTAAATAATAATCAAAATAAACAATAATTATAAATTTTAAAATAAATTTTCTGTAAACGGTCATAATGCGCGCTCTCAGTATTTTAAAATTAGTGAATAATTAATTCCATCATAATTATTAAATATAAAATACGAAAAAATAGAACTAATATTAAAAAGATATTTAATCGCGATAAATACATTTATAAAAACCTAAATTTAAATTGAATAAAACTACTTGTTTTAAATCATTTAAAAATAGAAATTAAAAAAAAAATTAAAAGGAAATTGTTAACCACTTTGCTGTTGTTATAGCAATAACTTACTTTCCAAGGTTTTTACAATAACAGAAATGTACAGCTTGTACATATATTACGCGTTGGTTTGAGAAAAGGACATCTTTACAAGCCAAGCGATATTGACGTACCATCTCGGTCAAACAATATCGTGAGGCTAGGAAACTTTACCAAGGAAACATCTATACTATTTTATTCACAAACATTAGACTTAAATATTCAAAATAAAGAATAATTCAAAATTTTAAAATACAGTTTTTGTAAACTGTCAATAAATTCCAATCAGCCATCTATCGACAAAAAGAAATTTTAAGTAAGGTTTCATTGTTCATCGCTAGATGGAAATGTATGCTCTCAGTATTTTAAAATTCGAAATTAATTAATTCCATCGTATTTATTAAATATAAAATATGGATTACGATTATCGTAGGTTAGTTAGCCATTTTTCTTCTTTTCTGGGTAGTTTCTGTCAATTAGGCAATCCAACGACCTGTCAAGTGTTGTTATTATGGTGCCGACGGGAATGTTTGCACACAGTGCCATTTTGGTTTGGATTGATTAGACCAATTAGGTAATCCTATAGTCTGCCGAATGGTGACTTTATGGAGCCGAATGGTGACTTTATGGAGCCGACGGGAATGAAATCGTGTTTTCCCACAGCGCCATATTGGTTTGGATTACCTAATAGTTCGAGATTTTATGTTAGGTTAGGTCAGTGCCGTAACGAGGGTATGCAGCGCCTGTGGCACGTGTCTAACTTGCGCCTCTCCGTAACCCAATAATGACAGAAAAATTAAAAATTTTAATGTAACAAGTTAAATTCTACTAAATGCAATATATTAAATACTATTAACCTCATCAAAATTGCCTGTATATACAATAATGTATTTGTCAAGGTGTTTGTATGAATAAATAATCTATAACCTAATAGGGTCGTTGCATGGGATTTAAATTTTGATATAACTTGTATCTTTTATTAGTATAACTGTTATCTAATGTATAGGTCCACATAAAATCGATAAATGCATTACGATAACTTAATTAAACGAATTTAAAGTTTAAATATTTTCCGTCCTTTTCTATACCACTGACGTCATAATACTTTTGTTTTACATATTTTGTTTCAATACAGCGCATGCGAGGACTATGACGTTGTTGTACTAGAAAAGGACAGAAAAGTTTAAAATTGTAAATTGAATATCTCGCTAACGGCTGCGTTAACAATTTTGAAGTCGAGTTATTGCTAACTCTATAGAATAGTTTCAAAATTGTAAAACGACCCTATAAAAACAAATTTTTATTCATATTCAATAACGACAAAATAAAAGAAATACAAAGCATAGGTATATGTTAAAATAATATAATACGAGGATGGTCTGAAAAGTTTCCGACCTTAACGTGAAGATGGCAGCACTCGTCAATAAAAGCTAGGGAATGTAGTTGTGTATCTTTTGACAGGTACTCACCAAAATTTCAGCCATTTTGGACGCGCAGTTGTTATTTGACAATCGTTTGAGTGAGTCGATGAGAGTGTTTTTGTGAAAATGGAAAAAATCGAGTATCGAGCTGTCATTAAATATTTGTTTTTGAAATACGCCTACGCAAATCAAAGATGAGTTGGACTCTGTGTATGGGAACTCTGCGCCATCATTTACCACGGTGAAATTTTGGGGAGCTCAATTTAAACGTGGACGTACCAGCTTGGGAGACGATGAATGTTCGGGACGTCCAAAAACTGCAACCACTGACAATAATATCGCTACAGTTCACCAAATGGTGCTAAACGACCGTCGAATTAAAGTGAGAGAGATAGCAGAGGCTATGAATATGTCCAAAGAACGTGTTTGTCACATATTGAATCAAGATTTAGGCATGAGAAAGCTGTCCGCGCGTTGGGTGCCGCGTTTGCTCACGTTAGCCCAAAAACATTTCCAACGCTCTGTTGGCGCAGTTTAGGCGCAATAAATCAGAGTTTTGGCGCCGATTAATTACTGTAGATGAAACTTGGATACACCATTATACGTCCGAAACAAGAATACAGTCAAAACAGTGGACTGTGAAGGGGGAATCGGCTCCAAAAAAGCAAAAACTGTTATGTCGGCTGGGAAAGTGATAGCGACTGTTTTCTGGGATAGTCATGGTTATCTTAATCGATTATCTTCAAACAGGAAAAACCATTACAGGAGCATACTATGCATCATTACTTGACAAGCTGAAGGCAGAAATTGCGGAAAAACGGCCACATTTGCAGAAAAAGAAAATCCTGTTTCACCAAGACAATGCGACGTCTCACACCTCCGCGGTTACCATGGCGAAAATCCACGAATTATGGTTTGAACTGCTTGACCATCCTCCTTACTCACCAGATCTAGCCTCAAGGGACTTCTTTTTGTTCCGTCATCTAAAAATTGCGCTCACAGAGACAGGACAGAGATTTTTGTCAAATGAGGAGCCAATCACCTTCGTGAACAATTATTTTGCAGAGAAAAACGCCGAGTACTATTTGGACGGGTTAAAGAGATGGGAGCATCGCTGGGAGAAGTGTGTAGACTTACAAAGAGACTATGTAGAAAAATAAAAATAAATTTAAAGAAAAAATGTCTTGTATCTTTATTAGTTCGGAAACTTTTCAGACCACCCTCGTAAAAACATAAAACAGTTCAGCATATTTTATAAAGTACTTTTTCTCGCTTTTTCATTTGCAAACACATCTATTATATCGTCATAATTTAATGTTTCTTCTCGTAAGTTGATCTTATGAACAAGGAAAGACCAACAAAGACGGTAGCGCCTTGCCTACACACTACCCAGTATAGATCGTTCTTGTATGAGTCTGCATTTACATGAGGTGGGAAAAAGCAGCGTAGCGTAACTTGCTCAGCCAATCAGAACGTCGTATCAACGTCACCTGATTTCTCCTGACGTTCTGATTGACTGAGCTTTTCACCTCATGTGAACGCGGGCTAGGAGTGTAAGAAAGAGAGGGATTGTGATGCGCCCGCAATAATACGTGTCTCTGTCTAATTGGTCAGGAGACGAAAAACGGCCAGTAAGAGTCGGTTTTGATTCAAGTAGAACGTGCAACTCGCAATCGGGTCGGTATCCATTGTTTTGCGCTCCAAACCCAGTTGCACCCGTGGCAGGCGCCTTCTTCGCCACGCCCTCGTTATGGCACTGGGTTAGGTCATACTACGTTTTTTAGGTTAGATTGCATCTTGCATATATGTGAGATATACACTGGGACCTTTTGTATGTTGCTATTGCTGGACTCTAGATGTGCAGGAATCAATAAACATTTAAACCAGTATCTACAAGTATCGTTTGTTCAAAAAAGTTTTAGCAACAGATTACATTACAGAAAAATAGACTCAGATAAGATAGATAATAATGAGAAAAACGAAAAAGAAATCTTAACATGTAGATGTGTTCCATCACAACTGCCAGGAAAGCATGTTATAGGGAAGGAAAATGTTGTAAAATACAAAAACAGTACAAGAGCAAATTATTTAAAAAAAGTGTAACTAAAGATGTTTCCATGAAAGATTTGCAAGTGGAATATGCTATAAAGACTTAAGGGCGTTTTTGTTTTTACCAAATAAAATAAAAACACGTAAAAGATCTGCCCAAAGTTTCATTTCCTTTCTTCTAAATTCTTACCTGCCCCAAACTTAATACAAAATTAATGACTTTTAATAGGCTATGTTAATCTAGTTCTTACAGTGCTGCTGCCCATGTGGTCATTATTATTAGAGATCGCTTCGAAATTGCTGTGTAATAAAGCATATGAAATCTAAAATGGCATCTTACGATAATTATGATTTATAATAAGTTTCATTGTTTCAGTAAATTAATAAATGCCATGTCGATAATGTTCTACTAATATCGCTTTAGTAAACTGAATTCTGAAATAAATTACCTATTTGAATTGTTTATAGTATTTAGTCGTCACGTGATTTCCTTTATTTTTTCCGTTGACGAAACACTTTTGAGTATTGGACAAATGGAAACAAAACAAAACACAATCCAACTTTGCTAAATGTGCCTCAAAAAATTGATTTTTATATAATTCCAACCTTGAACTTAGATTCCATATTAGATATTTTCAATTTAGCGTCATGCGACCTGCATATTTGATTAGAATTTAACATTTCAGATAACATCAACAATAATTACTAGATTACCTTTACTGCCCATATGTGAAAAGTTGCATCACTATTGATTTACGATACTATTCTACTATTAGTACTACTACTACTACCCGTAGGATTTGCAATCGATTTGAGTAATATAAGGCTTTTCTCTTCATTATTTATTTATAGTTGTCTTTTCTTGCGAAAAAACATGCGAAAGGAAATACTCTTTCAGCATACCCAAGATTTTCTTCTTTTCACTAATGCGAAATGCCTGATGATATTCTATTTTTAGCAAATTGGAATTGAAGTAACTTAAATAATAAGGCTATTTTAATGCATCACGAATTGCTATTTAACAGGTTAATTAGCATTAGTAGTAAATCTTACCTTAACGTATTCTATTGAGCTTTTTATACTTCATAAGCAGAATCTTCAACGTTGCGTTTTAAATATTTTAATAACCTATTGTACGATAATTGAGTACTTTTATCAAGCGGTAGTATCAGGAGAATAATTTATTATATTACCTAGTTTTCGTGTAAATCTTGAAAAAATTATTTTTTACGTTTTTATGGAAGGTCATCTGCGGCATGTTTTCAATAAATTTAAATATATTATAGTAACTATTTTGCTATTGTAAATCAAGCTGTGATACACCATTGGTTGTGTAAGCTGTGCTTTGATGTTGTAAAGTGATTTGTTTAGCTTATAGATAAAGCATGCCCACTAATCGTTTTGATCATTGCGTAACCTTTTCGCGTGAAATTAATCAATCAAGTCCGTGTTAGTTAGTGTTTGATCATATCCACGTTCTGTGTTTCAAGGAACTTGAATTAAAACTAATTTCTAATCTTTCCTATATATCAATTAAAACGAATATATAGCTATAATTATTTATATGATTTATTAGGAAAGCCCCTATGTTCGGGCTACAAATTATTATGATTGATATGAATAACAATAAATTGATTTATACGAGAGAAAAGCCAAATATACAGCAACAGACTTCGGTAGTAGCACAGTGATGATAGATACAAAATAGAAACCACCTACCTTTACCCTTAAAACAGTTTTTTGCTCCGGCTAATTATAAACGTGGTAAGAAATCAATATCTCCATCACACTGAAATATAAATATAGATCTAGGAAACACAAGTAAAGTACAAAAAATATAAACCAATTTTTCTTTAAATTGAAATGACAGAAATTTTATTTAAAATTGAACACAAACAACCAACTAATTAAAAAAACAAATTAAATTTTAGATTCCATGAACAAATGAAAAATCAATCCTAAGATAGTTTTATGCCTTTTATCCGAGGAGTAATATTTCTGGCATCATCATAATCTTAATTACTAAATTAATTGAAAATTAAATAAATACCTTAAAATTTTTAAATCAAATTAATACAGCAATTCTCTGTTTTCCATAAGGATTAATACTAAAATGGTGAAAGCACAACCACCTACGTCACTTTCAAATAATGTTCAAATAAATGGTATTAATAAATAAAATTCAAATCAGACTGCTTGCTTGAAATAAGTTAACTCCATTTAATGATTAAGTTTTTAAATTCCCTTCCAACATTTGAATAACATTTTGAGGTTTGGTTTGTTTACAAAACTATCAAACTCACTACATAACCTTAAATTTTTAAATTTTTGCTCTAAACATGTGTGCACTGTTTAAAAAATCTAAAATAACAGAGAGTTTGTTACTAAATCGGTCGCTCTTTTTATACCTTTTTTGAAACAAACGAGAGCTTTAGTGATATTTTTGGTGGAAACAAAAGAGCTTTAAGAACTAAATAAAACATAACCACATAGTTGTTTATAACTATTAATTATTTTTTAAACAAATAAATAAATAGCCAAAAATACCTTTTTATTGATATATGACACTTGCATTGACATAGAAAAATAAGGTCACTAGAAAAAGTCAACCAAAACATATTTCCTACTCAATTATCAAACAACTAAATTTAACTTAATTACTTAAAATTACCTAGATACGTTTTCCTATCTTCATGATATGTAACCTTACATTCTATTTAACATTATTTACATATTTTTAGATATCAAAACCATGAAAATAATAGCTAAATTACATTATTTCAGATTGTTATGGCAAAACGCAGAAACTTTCATTTTATTTCAATGATATCTTCTACAAAAAACAACCCCAATATTAAAAATTATTTTAAAATTGTGCCCAAAAAACTGCTTGACAAAACAGCAATGAAACATTTTAGTCACAAACTATATAATCTAACTAAATAAGAAAATTTAACAATTTCACTATCTGGTTAACTTGGAACATAATTTCTTTACATTAATAAAGCAGGTAAGGTAGCAAATACTTGCATATATCATTACTACCATGCACCTTGTCTGTTTTAGGTCAAAACTGGTCTTGAAATGGCCTCAACTTTATTTTTTCTCGCATATTTAGGTAACGACATCACATCGTTAGCTGAACAATGAAGATTTTCCAAGATTGTAAAAAATCAACTTTAAAATTTATCGTTTTAGTGCCTAGTGTGTTCTAGAGTGCATATTTATTAAATTAAAACCTTTTCTTTGGCTTCATAAAAAAACTTTACAATTACATATTTTCCTCCTTGAGGTTATGCAACCCAGCTAACATCTTGTTGGTAACATACTATATGTAGGTGCATGCTTCCTAATGCCTGTCAAATATCATAACAATATGTATATTTTGTTCGACTTTAATGCTAATCGTAGTATTGCTCGATTACGAGTGTGTACTATTGTTATTTGAAATTAAATGAAAATTTATAAACCGCACTTACAGCATAACGAACATAATATAGATTAAATGCTTTTATACCTGTTTTTGTTGATGTTGAATTTGAATATTGTTTTGCGGCTGGTTCGAGATCAATCCAATGTATCGTTAATCATCTTATTTTTTTTTGAACAATGTGTACATACCAATGATCTGAATAGGACTATGTTTCCCAAAGGATCACGATCAATTTAAGAGTTACTAACACTACAATTATAAAAAGCATCTTTTACGTTCTGGTTTATCCAGGATAGGAAATAACAAGGCACTATTTGAATGGTTTTATAATTTTCAAGTGTCGGTCGACTGTATTCGGTCGGCTGGTATTAAGACCAATTTCCATGAGATTAGTCTGACTTGTAGTCATGAACGTCACAACTCAGGTCAAACCTCTAATCTCAACAGGTGCCAATGTCAAAAAAAATGCAAATGATTACACATTCTAACCTCAAAAAGAACCTCAATTGACGATATTCTTCATTTAACATAGTTTTAGATATTGTGTACTACGTGCATTATTTCAACTATTTTTGTCCTGAAAGCTCTATTGCTATAGTTACAATTATTTACAACAATAGATACTATGGAAGCCGAAATATTCGAGTAAATAGATCTACAACACCGAATGTGGCTATTGTAAACTGTAATCTTCTAACCAAATTTTCTTCTGCTACAAAAAGATCAAGATATTTGTTATAATATCATATGTATGTACGCATAAAGCCAGGGGAGGCTCGAGGGGTTAAAGCCCCCCCCCCCGAAGCGTATATGCGACTTCGAATATTTTCATTTTAAAGTTTATCTTATTGTATAAAACAGTTTTTTTGTACTAGTTATATTTGATTTAATATGTTAGCCCCTTCCCTCCTCGAAAGAAAATTCTGGCTACGCGCCTGGTAGGTATGTACGCATCTTTAACTATATAGAAACAAATTCTTAGAATTTATTTATTTTAAATAGAAAATCTCCTGTTTTACGGAAAGTCCACTATTTATACACAAAGCTAAGTGCCAATGTTAGTTAATAACACTTCTTATTCATAGAAAAAATGAAAATAATGATTACACATTCTAACCTTACATCGTGCCAATCTGCCAATGCGATCAGTTGATGATATTTCTCATTTAACCTAATTTTAAATATTATTGTAATTTTCTAACCAAATCTTCTGCTGTTATAAAAGTTACCAAGACATTTTTTATAATGCCAAATGTAATAATGCATGTAATGATCGGCTTGTGCCTCGGCAAATGATATCCGCATTGGTGATAAATAAATCGAACTTTAGTGGCTTGGTACATAGATACACTCAGAGATCTTTTGTTTAAAGATGTACCGGACGGCATGTAGGCAAAGAGTAGTATATTATAAGAAGCGAAACTTCGCGCGGCGTCTTTGATCTCACGTCATCAGTTTCAATGACCTTGGAACGCTTGGCCATTTAACTCGGTTGAACAGAAGCGCGCGAAATTTAAATATCCACCACGTCTCAACTCATCCAGCTAGCGTCCAGGGTTGTTAATCTCGTATGTATACTAGTTGGGCAGTATATAAGGGATGATTTTAATGAAACTATACACCAATTGTTGTCTTTATTCAATTTAATTAATATCTTTATTGTATATAAAGTTTTACAAACATAAAAAGCTTATTACAAGTGATTGGTAGATACATATATGGTATTCTCTCTCAACAATATAAAATATTTAATAATCAACTAATGATAACATTTCGCATGAATTGCAGTTCATTATAGAATGATATTTAGTATGTATTTAGTATACAAACTATAAATTACTTATTGAATGGTTTTTCACCAGTGTGAGTTAACATGTCCTTTAAACAGTAAACATTTATAATCACATAGATTTCACTCAAATGGTTCTCACCAAAACATGTATGTTTTAAGACTAACACTTTGAGTAACTTAAAACATTTGTAGTCACACAAATTACATTCAAATGGTTTCTCGCCACTATGAGTTAACAGGTGTGTTTTAAGATTAGATGACATCTACTTTTGAGGTTAAAGAATTTAAAAAAATAATCTTAAACTAATACGGTACGTAAATAACACAATACTTCGTCTTTGTATGTTCAACTATAAATGTTCAATTGTTTCTTTATTTAACTCTCATAATCACCAAAAAACACACTACACATTAACTGTTTGTCGCAATATGGGTACACTTTCACGGAACACATA
Organism: Agrypnus murinus; assembly: GCA_929113105.1. Taxonomy (NCBI): domain Eukaryota; kingdom Metazoa; phylum Arthropoda; class Insecta; order Coleoptera; family Elateridae; genus Agrypnus; species Agrypnus murinus. The sequence continues at coordinate 5,126,618 of OV816026.1, read as the reverse complement.
CGAAATAACGAATTGACTTGACAGGTATAAAAGAATGAAAATAAGCATCCATCTTTGGCAGTTCTGTGCTCCAGTCCAATGGCATCGCAACAAACTAAGATCGAGCCGAAAGTAACCGAGAATCGGCGATGGGCCCTTTAAAGCGGTTATTGTATTCTATCTCTCTCGGAATTGAGGTTTCTCTACCAACTTTCGCCTGTTATAATATCTACTCTTTGATGTAGGTACGTATTTTCAAAATGGACTCATCAAAAAATATGAGAAAATCAATTATTTATTACGAAACCTATAATAGGTGAAATTATTTCGGTAAATTCACGTTTTAAAATTTAAATAATGCATGCAGTTGCTATTATAAAAACATAACCGTAAATGCGTTTTCACATCGATTATCCATTTACATGCATCAAATAAAAAAAAAATGTAAAAACTTGAAATTGCCATCGATTGCCGTTTAAGTACATGCAAGCATAATATTTCCCTCCTGTAGAAGTTTACTATTAAAAATTGAAACAGAAAAATATTGAACTTAATAAAACAGTAGGGGAAACTTATCAAGGTCATGTACGTACGTCTTACCCCTTTTTAGTGGATATGTTGTTAGCCAAGCACTGTATAAAGCCGCGTACAGACCGAAGTGCCAACGCAAACCAAGGCACATGTGTTTAGAAATTCGGAACCATTGGGTTTGGTGTGTATAGCGTCATCCAATGCTACCGAACGCTTTCCAAAGCTTTCCAACGCGAACGTTAGCGGTGGTTTACGTTCGCTCGTTGAGCGGTAACTCAAAGGAATGTTTGATTTGGTATGAACTAGATTTGTCATAATTCAGTTGTTGGCGAGCATTTGCAGGGCTTATGCTCTTTATTTTCTTATTTTATTTGTGAACCTGTATCCTTTTGTTTACTCACCATGGAATGGACGGATGAATTAAGTTTAAAAAAATTAATAGAGCACTACCGGGATAATGCTATATAATGGGATTCTACCGAGAAAAAAATTTAAACTCTCCAAAAAGAAAATAAAGCTTTGGAAAATCATTGCTGATGAATTTCACATAATAAATCATCATCGTCGCTTGAGCATATTGTAATTAATATAGGAAATTCTTATTATTTAAAAAACGGACAGAAAAAGGCCGAACCGTAACCAACGGCACCCAACTCGAATGTGAAAAGTTGGTGTAAACGGACAGCAAATCTATTCCAATCGTTTACAACTCCACAGGCCAACGCCACATGTGCTGATGTTAGCATTGGTTTGCGTTGGAACACGAGTTCGAAATCTTATTAAAACGATGGATTTCTAAGTAAACCTTTACTAATTTAGAATGCAAGCAATTATACTAATCTGAATTGGGAAAATGAAAATTTGCTACTATAGGCACTCGGTGATGAAATGACTGAAGGAGAGGGGGCAGCACCAAAAGTGTAAACTTACCAGAACCGACTTGTTATTACTCTAAAAGCAAACAATATCCCCATTACTTAATGCGAGGAAATAAAAACTGTAAGACTAATTATAAGATAAAAAGATGGAAATCATGAAAGAAAGAGAACAGTCTCTCAAAAGCTAAAATCCTAAAGTGTAACGATATGATAAGTAGAAAAGAATTATAACAATAAATACTTTTTAACCAAAATAACCAGAAAAATTAATGAATTTATTAAAGATTTGTAAAAAGATGAAGGCTTGTCATGTCTTATTTTTATAAAGTGTCAACTCGGCTGACGTCTCGTGCGTAAATGTTCACACTCGTTCGAAAAATGCCACTTTCAACTCTTGTTACGTAATCTACTATTAACAAAATACCGCGAGAACGCAGATCGATCTTTAGTATGTCCCAATACGCTGTGGAAGCAGCAAGTGTTAAATGCAGGATCACCAATCATAATTTATGAAAATAAATAACTTCGAAAATAAAACTACTGCAAAATTGGTAACTCTAGATTTTTCAGTCACATATATTAAAATATGCCTAACCTTCAGGTTAGGAAGGCTAAGGAAGTTAGCTTAGGTTTGCAGATTTTAAAATCTGCAATGTTGTCAAACACTATACAGAGTAAAATCTGCCAAAAAGTCAGAATCTGACCTCATCTTTTTTAAAAAGTGATTGGCTATACGAACTGTATATAATGCAGTTAATGTATGTTCACTGCACTTTAAATTCGAAAACTCAAAACACTAATCACGAAACCCCCTTATATTATTACTATTGGTAGGTTCTAGAAAGTTCTAGTATATTCTAGAAAGTTCGAGGAGGTTCTGGATAGATCAAGAAGGTTCGTTCTATTTGATTCTAAATCTGCTCGTAGTGCTTATTTGAACGATTTGTGTTCATAATTAACTAAATCTCTTTGACTCATTTTCGTTCATTCAATTGAAAGTGTTATTAGCGGAACCGTGCGCTTTAGTAAAGCATAAACCATAAACGCACTATGTATACGAAGCGTAGTAATTAAATGCGTGGCGAAACGAACATCGACAAACAAAAGACCGGAGCTTGAAAATTAGTTGATCTTGACTAGATACGCTGCAAAGGAGCAAAAGAAATATGATCCTTTTTTAAACCAACAAATATTAATTGCAACAACCACAATATACAATGTACTGTAAAAGCAATAAAACCACAGCCATCACCGTAAATCAACAAAGTCACAGTAATCAAATATGGGTAATTAAATAAATAATCTAAGAAAATATAAAATATAAAATGTCATTTATATAAATAGCTTTTGTCTTACTTTATAACTATATCAAAGACAACAGCTTAATATGCATTCTAGAACACACTATGTAGTAAAAGGATACATTTTAAAACTGATCTATCTTACAATCTTGGTAAATTTTTTAATTAACATTAAGAAATTAATTAACACATTAAGAAACATTTTTTAATATTTGTTACAATATGGATGCAAAAAAGGAATTATAAAATAATTTTTTCAATTATTAAATGGACTTACCGTATTTCAACTAAGCAGCTGGATTTCAATTTTAATTATTAATCCCATTTATTTGGAGTTTAATGAATACGGAAGGTAAATGTTTGTCATTCAACCATTTTAATTTCAAATTATATGAAGCAGAGAATTGTTGTGTGGTTACAATTTCAGTTGGCAACTGTTGGCGCCAAATATTGATTTAAACTTTATTAATATTTTAAGGTATTTATTTCATTTTAAATAATTTCAGTAAATTAAAAATAAGAGGATGCCAGAAATATTACTCCTCCGATAAAAGGCATTAAACTATCTTAGGATTGATTTTTCTTTGTCTATGATATCAATATTTTAGTTTCTTTTAATATAAATCTTTTTATTGTGTTGTGTTATTTGTGTTTAATGTTTAATACATTTTTGTCATTTCAATCTAAAGAAAATTCTGGGGTTTATTTTTTTGTGTGTACTTTACTTATGTTTCCTAAATATATATTTATTTAGTGCCCTATATTAAAAGCGACCTGCCTGAGAGTTTCCGTTGTGAAAAGGTTCAAGCTTCACAACAGTTAATTTACGGGAGCATTTTTTTATGGTAAAGTGGTTTATATTTTGTATATATCATCACTGTGCTTTTACTGAAGTCTCTTACTATATGTTATCTTTGTACTATCAATTTAAATTAATTTTCAATAATTATAAATAACATATCGGAGGTTTTTCGTTCCAACAACAAAAACACCCGAACTTGGGGCTTTCCTATATAATTAATTATATTACCTCTGATTATCATATTAATATACACGGTGTCCCATTACCGAATAGTCAGACTTTGCCAGTGGTTAGATACCATTTTTCTTGTACTTCTATACTTTTAGAGAAAAACAGCATCGAAGTTCAGCCCAAGGTTTTCAAATTTAATAGTAAGAATGCACATCACACATATTTTGTAGTTCAAGAAGCTAAACAATACTGCTTGTTTTCTAGAATGTGCACGGTAGCGTAATACAGTAATAAGCCCGTCTTTATTTTGGCCAAGTGCTTCGTAGAATAAGAACAGATAAACAAAATCAAATAAACAAAACATGTTGGGAAACGACCTCTAGTTTGATATTATGTTTCAAAAACGGTATTTTTGTTTTGTGATTTTCGATTTGTAAAACACATTCAAATTCTTTTAATTTATTATCATTATTTTTATACTATGTGAACTATGTAAACAAATTACCATCCATCAGGGTCGTTACATCAAAACATGAAAAAGAATAATAAGGTTTATTAAAGGAGCTTTCTAGAATTATAATAAAAAATAACAATGCCTATTGATGAATAGGTCAAATTATCTAAGCATGTCTTAATTAACTAATATCTGTTTATTAACTAATATATGATATCATTAAATGGGGCAGTATTAAAATAATGTCATTTCTGTCAGCATAGTAGTATAATTATTTTAAAAACATTTGATTAATTGTGAGAATTAATCTTATAAACAAATTCAAAATTATAAATTGTTATTTCTAGAAGAATCATAAGCAGAAGCCGTTCCTTACTAAGGTAAATAATTTTGTTATATTTCCCACAAAAATTTGTACCATTGTCGCTTATGAAACATTATGTAACGGTAGGGTTTTTTCTAGCAAGGTCATTTAAAGCGCACGGGCGTGACCTTGTCGATTGGGTAGTCAAGTACACAATCCCGTTCGGTTGTGCTTGTAAAATTACAAACAGTGATAAATAAAACGTACCACTACACCGAATTGTCATGCCTGTGTCTGGTAATCTGGTAATTAGTATTACGTTTATGCTTTCGTTCTTAACTTAAAACAAACAATTATTCAAAATTGCGGTGTACCATCTTTATCTGCTATTCTAGAGGGAGGGGGTAACATCCGTTTAGAAGAGACGTGCGCCAATGGAATAAATGCTATTAAGCATATTTATTATTGATTATGAAACCATTACGAATTATTTCAGTTGAAGGAATTAGAGCTTTTCACTCTTATTTTACATACCTGACAGGCATTCCAGGCGTATTCATTCCATTGTTCAGCATTCATGGGTGCATCTGGTTTCTTTGGAAGTTTCCTGCGAAGGTTTGGGGGAAGGGTTGCATTTTCTCTTTCCCACTTCTGTAACAAAACATTGATATTTGATAACGATCACTTCTGTCATTTAATTAAATCAATAACAAAATTACTGCATATTATACCACGAAACGCAGAAATTAACAAAATTTCATTTAAACGTTAAGGCTGCAAATGACAAAGATCTAAACTTTTAAAATTTACATATATATTTCATAGAATCCACCGTTTTAGTATTACCATATGTTTGAAATTATAAATTCCAGAAACTGCGACTTTAAAACTCCGATTTTTTTGTTCTGTGATACTTAAAGGAAGGATTTGTTTCAATCTCTTTTTAGCTCAAGACTTTTAACTCTCTGAATCAAAATCAAAATGATTTGAATATGTTAAAGTTTCAAATATAACAAGCTCAAAGACTTACGGTCAATTGTATCAAAGTTTTCAAAACTCTTTATTTAACTGAATGAGTTAAATTGATAATAAAGCTAACGCGCTTTAGGTTTTGAGCTTATTCATAATTATTTAAATTAGATGTTGTAGTAGACTATATAGTGGTCAGACCTATAGTCAACCAAACATATATCGAGGTAGCTGTAAATCATTTAGTCACAAAGGAAATTGCATTATAATCAATCTTTTTAGTTGCGTTGTTACATACAAGTACAGGCAAAAGATATACATGATTTTTAGAATAACAACTATTTGGTTTGAATAAATAAAATGTTTAGAGATGTTTATTACAGTTCCTTTAAAGTTTTTAATTTGATTTTGTGTAGTTAGTGACGCTGCTATTTTGGTTTTGGGAAAGGATGATTATAAAATGAAAATAAGAAATTTGTAGCCATTTTTTGCTTCTACCTATAACATTATTTTCTTTCATGTAAGTTCACATTTACTTGTTCCTTTTTGATGTTGGATAAGTTGTGTAAATTTCTCGTTTGAAAACTATAGATAAATCAAAATTTAATTGTAATTGTTGCTTTGACACGCCATAATAAATAGTAATTTCGTTTATTTGAAGTGGAAGTATTACTAGAAAACAAGGATTGTTAATGTTTGTAGTATAATTATGGTTACCGTTTATTGTTAACTGGACATGTCACACGTGCCTTAAAAGCAACTACTGTTTTCACGTATTTCACGGTCAGTTCAGAAAGATTATTGGTTGATTTTAAAACCTAAATGATAAACTGTAATTGATTTATTTTGTGGCCCTAGTCAGAAGTTGCGCTGGTCCGAAACAGAGGTAGATTTCCGAAGGTACATACATAATTAAACCTGAGAGAGATCATTTATTGGATCATATTTGAAATACATAGAGGTTTCCTCAATGTTTATCTATTGGTTGAGAGAGCTCATCCATCGGATCATATTTAAACCGTGTAGAGGTCCCCTCAATATAATTTTTATATACATACATGTTTGATTTATTGTATTTTATATTATTACGTAGGGGATGTCGTGACTAGGGGCGTAGTTAAGGGTAGAGACGGAATGAATCGCTAAGTTCAATTTAACAATATAATGGGGTAACAAGATTACTACAAACTAATACAAGCGTTGGGATGGTCGAGACCTCTTAAGTAACTACACACTAATACTAAACATTAGGTTTCGACCATCCGAAACCTCCCTAACAGTCGTTTTTTCGCATAATTTGCTTGCCTGGCTACATCCGCCAGATGGTTGGTTGCTAATGCAGTAGATCGGCTATTAATAGATTTTAGTCGTTTTGTTTTGGAAAAGAGAGCTAGTTCTAAAAGGCTTCAAAAATATTTTAACACGAAGTGAATTCCATTCGTCACAATATGAAGGTGCATTTCCATGAAAGGTGAAGGACCTTTCCAATGATACCAATTTCATCCAAATCGGTCCAGTGGTTGCGGAGAAAATCGCATACATACATATATACAGACAGACAGACAATCTTTCCCTTTTATATATAATTCTATAATAATTAATAATTAGATAATTCTTAACGATAGTGTTTTCACGTCTGCGAGAATATCTTCACTAAATTGTTTTTCGTTGCAGGTCATTTATACCCTTTGAAAAACATTTGCAAGTTTAACAAAAAAAAAATCAAAAAAATGCAATACGTGTGACGTCGTATTATTTTAACAATAATAAAAATCATCGATTTTTTAAATTTTAAATACATAGAAATGTAGAACATATATTTACAAACAAAATGACATAAGATACTTGCATCTGAAATTGTCTAATAAGGCTGCAAACGAACGTCGATAGTAGCTGTCAAATGGATTACAAAAATGTTGATTACATCTTAATTACACAACTCCACACTATTACAGCCTATGATACAGCTACACTACGCCAACTGGCAACTTTCCTGAATAAATTTACATTATGAAGAAATTTAATACATAAAGGAAAACTTGAAAATAAGTTTGACGATGCTCAAGATTCTTATGCATTAAATAACTGAAAACTATAAAAAACCCCAAACAGTTCTTGTACATTGTACAATACTCTAACCAACTTTGTTCTTCTTGTATCTCAGATGAAAGGCAGCCCGTAACTAATAGACGGAGAGCCAGCAACGTATTTCGAGTTGTCATTTCAACAGTCGTGAAAATTTGGGTACTAAATCTTATGTACCTGCTGAACACTAAAAGTCGATTCTGGTAGCCCCCTGCAACCGGGATACTACCCCAAAATTAAGAAGAAGGTGAGAAATAAGATTCAATTTATTTAAAGTAACAGTCATGAAATTTCAGGAGGTTACTTTCGATAGTATTCTTTATTTATAAAAAATATTGCCAGAACATTTTCTCCCCTTCTAAATGTTGCCAAACGCTGTAAATGTTGATTTAAAAAAGTGACATTTGTGTGATTTTAAAAGTCTTGAATTTTGACACAATAAATAAAGTAGGTATATGTAGGTTTACATGTTAGTGCGAGCGAGACAGTTATATAGAGGCCTGCGGGTTAGAGAGAGAATCTTATTTTTCACCCTCTTAGTAATGTTGGGGTGGTATAACCCGGCCGCAGGGGGCTGCCAGAATTGACTTAGTGTTCAGCAGGTATATAAGATTTAGTACCCAAATTTTCACGACTGTTGAAATGACAACTCGAAATACGTTGCTGGCTCTTGGTCTATAAGTTAATTAATTGAAAACTGCATAATTCTTACTGCGGTAGCCCACATTATGTGAAATGGAAAACCTGTTCACCTAAACAGTTGTTAAAGTAATCTATATTTTATTTGATTAGTTCTATTAAGCGCTTGTATTGAATCAATAAGCCTAACATGTTTAGTTTAACAATCCTACATTGAAATATTAATTCAGAAAGTTAGGTTATGTTTTCATGGTAAATCATAAACTTCCTATTTTGTTATAATTGCTACCAAATCTGATATTCATAATATCAGCAATATTGTATACAACTATAAATGAGACGGCGAAAAATCGGCTCTATTCATCTTCATGTCTTTGTAGATATAACAATTTCCTTTCGTCGATCGACAAAGACTTATTAGATTGCAGAAGTTATTTGTTCCAAAATATGGGGCAAAACTTTACCTACTCTACTAGTCTATTTTCTTTTGTGATATCAAAAAGATACAATCCCACACAATCTCATTAGAATTACAAAGCCCTCAAATGAGCATTGAATTATTCGGATTAAATCGAACAGATCATTGAAGTAATTTCCTGTCATACATAATTCGGCGAACATCGTAATTTTTTTATATATACCAGAAAGTTCAAGAGAAAATTAGTTATAGGTAGGTGTCCCAGTTTTAGCAAATTTATTTAATGTCGACACTCTGATAATAGTATCCTTCTATTTACTATAAAAGCCTTCCCTCGCTAGTAGTAGAATGATACGATGGTGAAACGATGTTACATTGTAACATTTTAGGTCATTCTAGACATGAAACCTATTTTTGGCATCGTCTTGCTTAAAATTAGGTGTTTCCAGAGTGTTAGTAGCAATAACGAGTGTGGCATAATTAATCAGTAAGTAGCACTAGTTAAGTTTAGGTAGTTACTACAGAAATGGGTTCGTGTTTTATTAAAATGCTTAATTTCGGTTCTATTTTCGCTGGTATTGATTACTTTCGCAACAGCTTTCATGTTAAGGAAGGTAACATGTAGGTAGTGGGGCTTAATAATAGATTCTTGAGCGTTAAAACTGTTTAATTGTTATTTAATATATTCAAATGCAGTTATACATGTACTGTTTGTTTTCATTATTTGAAATATTTATTAAGTCTACTATAGTGGAAAAGATTTCAAGATAAGTGAAGTTCAATAAAGCAAAGCAGGTCAATTAAATGCAAATCAATGAAAAAAAAAAGTTGAAGGTTACAGTGTGTAAATTTGGAATTGCTGAAAAACTATTTCACTGAGCGTTTTACAGACTAATTCACGTTCTAAGTGTGATAGTCTGTAAGACAGTCATCTCTTTTACATTTAAAATTTCCTTAATCATCAAAGAAATACTCTTAGAAAAACTTAAATACATTCCACTAATAGGTGTTACTTTTTAAAGTGATGATTGTGTTTTACAGGATCATAAACCAGCGTTAATGACTCGTAGATTAAAGATATAGATTTTAGATATTCATGCAGTTTCATCGATTTTAGGGTTTAAAATGTTGCTTTTTTAAACTTACTATCAAGATTTTAAAATTGAAAAATTTTAATATCACAAAATTTTAGTTTCACAATTTAGACGCTTACGATTTGAAGCTTTTACGAGTTTCGGGGTTTTATAAATTCATGATTTTGATATTGTCACGAATGGAAACTCGCTTTATGTTAAAATATTTCTGGGGTGTTTTTAACTAGCTCTACTCAAACAAACAAACAAACAAAAATCTATAAATAGTCAATCTGCCGCATCAGCAAACAAACATCTGCCGGATGCAGTCGAGTAGAAGATGAGGCCATAAACCATTTGCGCGAGATTAGACTCCTGGCATCGTGTCTTACCATGCCTTTTTTCTTAGGAATTGTAGTGGACTAGTTTATGATGACAAGACGATTATGGCAATTCATTATTTTCAATAAATAACCATTTATTGTAATTAAAATATAAAGTAAAATAAAACATACGTTGAGCAGTCTGTATGTTAACGCCCTTTGATTTAACATAGCCTGTTGTTACACAGTCTGTATTATAATATGCGATTGGTTGTTGTTTACTACAAAATAATAAACCAGTTTACTTTTCTTTTCGTTCTTTAAATAGTGCCGAAATAGAGTACGTACAAATAGAGAAAGAAGTTAGCAGTATATTGCAAGAGTTTCATCTATATTTATGGGCATAAGAATGTTTCTATAGTTTCCGATCATATGTCCCTATTGTGTATTATTAACAAACCTCTAAGTAGGTAAAATAACGTAAGCTTCCTGACAGTACTCGAGCTTTATTAATTAATTCCAAGAAAATGTTCTACTTCTTTGACGATTCATAATTTTCCAGAGAAAATGGATATTTTTCAATGTTATTTGAATTTCTAAGTAAAATATTTTACTGCAATATTGTTAACCAAGTTGAAGGGTACATTTGACAGTAGAATGTTAAAGTGGGGACCTTTTTATAGAGAAGGTTTAGGCCCTTGAAATTCCAGAATTGTAACTTTTCAGTATGGTCTGCTAGAATGTTAAAATTTAGTTTATATTTATAGTTTTGGTGTCAAAATTTATGTAATTTTTGTTTGATAGGATTTTAGGATTAATCTTATGTTAAGAAAAGGATGTAGCAAGATGTTAAAATGTTTTTATTTGAATTTTTGTACAGTAATGATTGAGAGAAAATTAAAGATGCTTGTCAATGAATCCTAACTCTAAATTTGCATTTTGATAGCCATGTTAGGTAACAAAGTAAAGGGGAAATTCTCATCTTTCATTTTATAACATTTATTTAAACAATTAGTTTAATTTATTATTAACGATGTGGTTATGAACATTTTAGTATAAAAGATACTCTTTTGTTTCTGGTAACTTACTAAATTAATCTAGTTCCGAACAGCCTTGGTTGTGTAATGTCTAGAGTGCTGGACTTTCACCCAAGCGGCCCGAGGTCGATTCTCGGTGCCGGCAGATCTGATTAAGGGTTTCTGCAGTTTTCCTTAGCTGTGACACAAATGTGGGATTTGCGCTGTTCCATCTGTAAGTCGGCTGTAGCCGCATTTAGGGCCTACGTAATAATAATAATCACCCCCTCCCTCCCGCACAGGCTTATAGCTTCTGGGGCCTGGTTTCCAGATTATGGGTTGTAGCAATTATTATTATTATTATTATTACTAGGAAAATCACTAGCGATTCGCAATTGTTTTCCAATTATTATAAAAACAGCACGAAAATTTTGTTACTTTCTCTTGAATTTCCATACAGAGCAGAAGTCATGTCAGTTTGTATGTTATTTTGTTAAGATTTGGAGGTTATGTTGGTGAATTTTACGTCACTTTAACTGTTAACAAAGTGAGGTTATCACAAATGTCATTTTGTTTTTAACTTCTTTTTATAAGTTCTTAATAATTTAATTAATAATAATTATAATGAACAATCAAAGTGAACTAAAAGTGAAATAAAACAAAAGTGTTGATTTGGTGTACAGATTGATCTCATAAATCGAAGGAACTTTTTGGAATTTTATTTTGAATGGAACAAATTAATACACGTTTCACTACGGAGGTCATGGGTTAAGAACGACTGTTTTGAAAAAACTGCAACGGTAATTGATCCAGTTGATCCTCTTCACACTTTCGAAAATGTATATGGACTATACCGTCTGTCAAATTTGCATTAGTTTATAGAAATTCATTAAATCACTGGAGTTACTTCAAATAAAATAAACTTTTTGAACATTATCTGTTGCTACCCTACCATATGCAAACATGACCCGCCGTATGTAATCGAATCTGAAGATGTTCCGTCAAGGTCGGAGTTGATCTTCTGCCACTCTTAAGTGATCGACGAAGGGGGTCATAGGTCAAAAGTCCTTCTGTACCTTTTGAAGTGCTACTGACTGTTTCATTAAACAGTTTTAATAAATTTATCGAAACGTCATAAAAACTTTGTAGTACACGATCACACCCGGAAATTAATTTTAAAATTTAAGGGACCATTTCATACGAAGTTGGTTTTTAGCTGCAAATTACAGTTTGGAACTCTAGTGTTGACATTAATAAGAATCTAGGTACTCTTAAATGTATTAATCAAATAATAAATAAATAAAAGTAAAAATAATTAATGAAGTGGCCTAAAAACACTTCCAATTCTTCCTATTTCTACAAAATAATAATAGCAAGGACCTGAAAAATTGTAATGTTCTCGGCATTTCATGCAAACATGCAACGTCCATTTTTATACAGTACACTTACTATGATGGTGTTTATTGACCGGTGCACCACCTGATACAAAGATTTAATTCAAGACGTATTGCGTGCTCGTTGCTGTTACATGTTTCTGAAATGTGCGATTATCAAAGGGCTTCCATCGTTCAACAAAAAAAACTTGCCATTTTAAAAGCTGACAACGTACACGTCGACGTATACCAAGCTGTCGGAAGCAAGCTTTGCTAAATAACATCATGAACTTTAAAACTAGATGTGGTAAAGTTAAATGGTGTTTATGTGCTTAGATTCCATCGTGACCTTTACTCCCGCGAATACGACCTAGTTAAGAAAACGAAATATCGGACAGTAACATCCAGTTCTGGAATTTATTTCAACCTGCTAAGAAAAAGGGATGAGTTTCCTCATGTGTAGTACTGTTCTGTAAAGTAGAAATGTTTGGCCCTTTTATGTTAGGTCAAATATAAATTTCTATTTACTAATATTTTGTTTCAGATCTTGTACATTTAGAAAGGGTTCATAAAGCAGCCTAGGTTTACTTAAGAATCTGATAAACAAACATAGTGCTGAACTGTACTTAAGTGCATCCGTATAAATTGTCCTCGGTTTAGGTTCCAACTGCTACCATTAAACTTTAATCGATAAAATCTAATTCACACAAAGTAAGTTTACAATAATAAAATAACAAAAATATTGCCCCATTCACGATGATTTACTGGATATTACATTTTATTCGAACCAGGTATAGTTTCACCTCTCGAGTTATGTAATAGTTATTTATCTACGTCTGATAAAATCAAGAGCAGCTTAGAATTCAAAACTATAGCAACAAGGAAATTATGATCATGATTTCCTTATCCCACTCAGTGTGATAATAACCTTCATTATATAACTCAAATGAATGACATAATGAGTTCTTATCCAAGCAGACGTAGATAAATAACATTTTTGACCTCCTGTATGTGACAGTTGTCCATACATTAAAGGTAACTTGATCTTTACACACCAAGCGGTAGCAAATGCGGTAAAATCACAAAAAAACATTGGGCGGTTAGAGATATTTAAAGATATAAGAGAAAAAACATATCTTTGCCATAGTTAAGTTTACGTAACAACATACTTGTTACCTAAAATATTTTCAAAAATACTAGTTCTCGATTTAATAAAAATTTAAAATTTAAATCGCTAGACCGCCATCTAGTGTACGTTTAAAAACTGCAGATGTCATTCACATGGTTGACTACGATTAATAAAACCTTAAAAAGGGTTCTCCTAATAAGGCTGGTCAATTCAATTGTGAGGGCGCTGGGTAACGCGAATTTCTTGCCAACTTAAGAGTTTCAAATTTTATTTGACTTTAAAAGTTTATAGGTTATGAGTTTCAATTAGAAAATCAATGTAAACGTGAACGTCTTTAAGTTATTATTTTTTTTAATAAAATCAAATTAATTATTAATTAATTACTATTTTCTTTATTAAATTAATAAAGAGAATTATTTGAGAGTACTAAATTAAATGTATTCTTTCTTCTGCTTTAACATATTCTAAATGTAGAGTAACCCATTAAATGTAAAATCGAAATTATTATTGAATACTGATGTAATATGATCAATTAAAATTGTAAATGTAAAACTTGGATAACAAAGTTTGCCCTTGTCTGGATTTAGCTTGAAAGATAAATTAAAGAGACGTTTTAAAGAGAAATAAAGTAAAGAGAGGAGTAGCTCTCTCAGATGTTCCAACAGAAGAAAATTCAATCATATTCTAGTATAAGGTGAAACAATTCTAGCCATACGTCTCTTAAACTTTTAATTTTAATAAAGAGAATTTTAATATGCATTTGTTTTTAATTTAAATATGGCGATCAGAGCAGACTAAGTTTAAGTTTTTTAATTTTATAAAAAAATATTATTTAAAGCTTGCCGGCCAGGATATTTTCAATAAGACTCGTCCACAGCTCACACCGCTCGTGCAACCATACAATATTTAGAACAATTCTTTTATGAACGATTTGTTTTCCAAGTTCGACGGACAATAACCCAAAATGGCGCTTTTGAATCATTACTAACCGTTCATGCGTACCAAGTTAATTAAGTAATCATACGATAATAATAATGACTCGCAGGGTATCTAAGTTTATTTTTAATTATTATGGACATTCTGCAATTAATGGAATGAAAGAAAAAATAACTTTATAATTATCTTCCAACCAAATAATCTAAGGCGACCACTTGTCCTTTTCAACGAGCCGCCATTGGCTGAGACCTTCAAACTTTATTCCAAATCTTTAAAAGTCCAACATTGAAACTGTAAGACTTATGGGCATTCGATAAACGTCTGAATCTATTACGTGTTTGAGTCTTTTGAACTTCAAGTTTCTGGTATACTTAAATATAACTCTTGAATCTGGAAGCATTATAAATTTTTAGAAATATCTTGACGTTATGACAATCCTGGTAATCAAATCCAGAACCTAGACATTGGTATTCAAGAGCCATACCCGCTGAGCTAGCATTTTTGTATTATGAAACATGGAAATTTAAATACAAGGCAAATTCGGTATAATAGCTACAAATAAAACCGATAATACTACTCAGTAAATATCACCAGTAGAGCCAATATTGTCTTAATAGTTTTCGACAAAAAATAACTTTTTCACGATCACGATTTTTCTTGGTCTGCGAGATGACGGTTTCTTATTGCTAGTGTAAAGTAGTGCTTCTGCACTTACCACAGTCCAAGTTCAATAAAATTTTATTGGGGGCGCGTTTATTCACCATTATTTATCAGAGAGCTTTCAAATTATAAAATTCTAGGTTTTAAAGATTAATAAACCCCAAAGTTTCAATATTTATGAGTGTGTTTAGAAGCGTCCATTTTAAGCGGCCAAGCATTCCAAGTCTTAAACTTGTATAATCAGATTTCAAAGTTTCAATGCTTTAGATATCTAAGGTTTCAAAATAACAACGTTTCGGTAGCCGAGAGTGAGGGTAATATTTTTCATCGGAACTGTACAGGCACATGCTCACCTCTGTTTCACTTTCTTTTTACGAAAATTGGATTAATTTCTAAAGATCCCGCAAAACCGTCCAATCTGCACACCCTACAAGATACAAAGACTATAATATCCAATGACGATGATAAGGCTTTTAAATTAAAAATGGTTAACAATTTACACAAAATAAATGTTCAACTTTTTATACATGTAAAGCAAATTATAATAAAAAGTTTTTTTGAAAAAGCCTCCATTGAGGGGCGAAACGTTAAATTAATTTTATAAATGTTTTATTAAAGGCTACCAGTCCTCAATAACTAACAAAAAAAATAAATTTATTAATAAAATAAAGCCTACAAAGAAATAACTTAAAAAAAATTATTTCAAAAAATATAATTTAAATAATAATTAATCTTTCAACTCTTATTATTTTCGTGTCAAAGCTTATAAAAAACAATTAGCAAATCGGTCTTGTAGAACTCGTATAGATCTATGGCGGCATGCAAGGGTTTGTCTATATATCAGAACAATACGAATATTAAACACTAAATGATGGAAGGGTGTGGCTAGACTGTAAGGACTGCAGTCGATTTAAAACACAAGGCTGTTTTTTGTTCCAGTTCGTTTGAGAGTTCTACTGCCGATTTATTGAAGCTTTCGCTGTGTGGATTAGTATTTTTATATTTTTTAATTTTTATATTTTTAAATCCAAAAATCAAAAAAAATTGAGACGCCATCCACTTGCAGCGCCCTCTTATTAGTTCCCATCGTGTAAACTTTTGGAATGGCGCTTAATAGACAAACCATTTCCATCACTAGCATCTAGGGGTTGAAGTCGCCGATATGAGCTGTAGCTGTTTCTAGCAGTTGTAATTTTATATTTCAGTGTTTATAATACTCAAAAAATATAAAAATCTTAAAATAGTAAACAAAAATCAATTCAAAATAAGTAAAATAGTACTAAAATAGTAAGATTGCCACATGAATGACAAGAGAATAAGAATAAATAGTTTCTGAAACTGTGAAGTTATAGAAAATTTAAAACAACAATATTTAATTTTTAGGTTAGTTCGCTACGTAAATAACTATAAAAACTGCAATAAACGTATCTATAAAATATTATTTGCAACAAAATTTATTAAATCTATGTTATAAACATACTACTTATTTATTAATAATTCTTGTAACTAAACAATTTTGGTTTGAAATAACAGTTTCAACTTGCATAAAAACGTATAGTAACGGAATATTTGACTGCCGATTTCAAACACATATTTTTCATCAGTCATGTTTTTGAAATACTAATAAACGTGTTCAAGAAATTTGTTAAACAAGATCTCTAGATTTTATTCTCATCATTTCTGTATTTGAACGCGGTGCGTAGTTAAAAGTGCTACAGTAAATTAATTACAAATGCTAGAAATAGCTAGGGCATGTCGGCGGCTGCAGCCCGTGCAGTCTAGCCTTCCATCATTGAGTGTTTAATATTCGAATTGTTCTCATGTATAGACAAACCTACAAGACCGCTTTGATATTATATTTTCTTTAGATTTGTATACCATAAATTTAAAATACTTTATACCTATTTAAAACACAAGGCTTATTTTTGTTAG
This sequence comes from Agrypnus murinus, assembly GCA_929113105.1. Taxonomy (NCBI): domain Eukaryota; kingdom Metazoa; phylum Arthropoda; class Insecta; order Coleoptera; family Elateridae; genus Agrypnus; species Agrypnus murinus. Next base: position 5,109,645 of record OV816026.1, on the reverse strand, counting down.
GCTTCGTTTGAGAGTTCTACTGGGCCGATCTAAGCAATTCCAAGTTAAAGGTTTTATGATGTAGATTTGCCAGGTATTTTAGTTTTGCGAGTTTTTAATTATTTATATTTTTAAAAGCGTTATTTGTAATCGATCGTTTCTATACGCTCGAGACCGATTGTTCACTTACAGCGAAATCAAGCGAATTCCTTGAAGTAATTTCACTTGCATCAGAATCAGAATTTTTTGAATCAGAAAAATCAGACTTATAGGAAGGAAACATGCAAGTGACAAAATGGAAGATAAAGCTGAAATTCATCCGATTGTACACTGGACAAATTTTGGATATTGATAAAGAAAAATTCGAATGGGGTCTCAATTAACAGGTTATACAAAGACTTGAAAAAACTTTGAAGGAGTTTCTATTTTAATTAAAATCTATCAGTTTTTTAAATTCTTTTTGAATTTTATTTACTTTCGTGCATTGGGATTCTCACTTTTCAAATAAATTCTTGTTATTTATTTCAATGTGTCTGTTTTGTATTTCTTAGAGTGTATCTGTCTGATGATATATTTTTTAAAGTTCTTTTTTTCACGTATTCAGTTACTTTAACAGCACTTAAAAATGTAATGTACATATGTATATTATGATTGAATAAAAAACTATTTTTCACAGATCATTTTTTATTTGCGAGAAATTTTGTTTACATTTTTCTTAGTAGAGCTACGACATTTTGCAAAATTATCAATAAAACCAATAACAATAAAACACCTTTCGTTCAAATACACTCACTGCTAAGATCATGCATGGAATACGGAAATAAACACGGCAATAGGGAAATTAATGCAGCAATACAGAAATAAATACGGCAATACGGAAATAAATACGGCAATACGGAAATAGAGACGGGAATACAGCAATACAGACGAAAATAAAGGAATAAAAACGGCAATACGGGAATAACAAGTGAGAATACGAGAATAAAGACAGTTATTGCCGTAAAGCGGCAATAGGTGTACATAATTTTTGGGAGTGAGAGACCCCTCGGGCTGCAACCGCACGTAGGGCCAACGCAATAATAATAATCGCCCCCTCCCTCCCGCACAAGCTTATAGCTTCTGGGGCCTGTTTTCCAAGTTATGGGTTGTAGCAATTATTATTATTATTATATATGATGGTGAATATAGTTATACTACGGTTGGGCTGGTCAAGTTCGGCAAGAGACAAGTTCTTATTAAAATTCTATTTGGGAATGGGAAAAGGTTGGTTAATTCTAAATGAGCTATGGTTGTCTTATGAGCGTCACTTCATTTGAAAATAATTTTAATAATCCCTTAATTTATCGTTTTAGGTTAAATTCCACAACATGGTAACACAATTTTAAGCGGCTGTTTCCAAAGTAAAACGAGGGAATCTTCAGTCTGCAATCATTAGTAATACATAAATAAAAAGCAGATTACAGCACATCCATTGCAAGAGCCCCGGGGTTTGACGTATGCATCCACCGCTACTGTCCTGCACCGAGATTTAAAGCATCTCCTGCTCATTTCTGTATCAAAATCTGCAAAGACTGGCAGAATAGCTATTCTAATCACAGGAGGTAAGGAGATCCTTCTCGGTGCTCTAAAAAGCAACAGCAGTTTGGCCTAAACCAAGCGGGCGCGGAACCTCTCTAGGGTAATGTGCGTGGTCCGTAGTTAACTCTGTTTATTTTTTGTATCTCACTGTTCTATAATACTATTTAAAGATAAATTAAAAAAACTTTCTATTGCCGGTTATTATTATTCTAACCTTCGATATTCTATGAAAGTATCCTTTACACACACTAATAATAGCTTATAGGGATTATGTCGATGACACAAATCTAAAAATATTTTCTACCTTCTTTAACCTTTCAACCTACCCACTCCACCCTCACGCACTTTCAATAACTTTATAATGAAGTAATCATTAAAGGTTAAAAGTGCATTTAAATGCAGTACGATTTAGTTCTTTTATGGTATGAATAGTTACATAAATGACATAATAAAATTCGAAATAAAAAGAGAACGTGTTGATTTAATTGACTTCTTCCTTTGATTGGCAGATCAATCCTGGATAGATATAGATTCATGAGACAAACGAATTGAGTTATCAATCACTTAAATAATTTAAATGGGTATCTACTTACTAAATTTAGTAGCAAACAGGTTTTATTGATTCTAGTCAAGGTGAGGGGTGTGAATTCTATTGATTATCATTTACGTAATCTAAATTATTTCTTTTGAAAGTACCTACTAGGCTTTAACAAGATTTTAGATTACATTTCTTATTATTAGGAGAATTTTAACACTATATAGCGAGCTTCATGTTTAAAAATGATAAAACATGTAGCCTGGTATACTTTACTTTTCCTACATATCTAATTAAAAGTGGTAACGGATCGATAATAATTTTCCCACAGCCTAAAACGTAATAAGCGTACCTAGCTTTAATAATTATCAAAAATTCAAACATAACAACAACAAAGATGAATCATTACAAACTGCAATAAACATCCGAGAAGGACGTCATCATTAACAAATCATAAATAAAAATAGACATTATCATTAAATAACAACAACAAATGATCTCACCTCTAAGCATTTAGGTTCATGAAGAGGTAAAGACTTCGTTCCAAATTCTCTTCCACATAAATAACACGTAAGTGTTCTGGGTCCTTTTCCTGTTTTAGGCCGGTCACCTTGTACTTGACCGTGTCCATCACCACCACCTGCAGGTGGAGTATGAACGAGCTTTTGAACAGGCAACGGCGACTTCTTTAAAGCAGTCGGTTTATTTATGTCATTCTTCCTCGATTGATATTTAATCGCGACAGGCTTTTGCACCGTACTCTTCGTAGGAATTTTCACAACTACCTCCAAATCCATTTTCTTCAGCGGCTTCGGTGGTGTCGCAGGGTGACTATGAAATCGTTCAGGCTGATCCGGGCGGCCGCAGGTTTTGCAGGGTTGCGGAAGTTTGGTCGATTGCAGTGTTATAGGTTTTTTACCACCTTCCGCAACCGTGCTATTGTTACTATTATTATTCTCACCTCGTTTGTTATTATTAGGCACGATTTTAGTTAGTTTTTGGTTGTTATTCGGGTCGCTAGTAATTTTATTATCTAATCGTTTCATCGCCTGTCGTTTTCCTGTCACAAGCATTGGTGTTGCGATCTTTTTCACGTTTAGTTTTTTCGAAATATTCGAGCTACTCTTGGCACTACGAGCTTGTGAACTGCTACTTTCTTCGTCCTCCCAACTATCTTCGCTGGTCGTTTCGGGACGTTTCAGCCGATGACGATGTCTAGTCACGGTCAGTTTTCCATCACAACTGGGCAAACTCAATGGTCGATTTGTTACGTTTCGTCTAGTTCGATTATTTAAAGCGACCGCTTTTTTAGAAACTTTTGTAATAGTTAAAGGGGCCCGACATAAATTTGTTAAACCGAATAGGAATTCTTTTCGGATTAAGGACATGTCTATTTTACCTATGAATTTTATATCTAAAACTTCAGGTTTTTCTAAAGTGGCAGTCAAGGGCCTCTCATCACTTTTGGCTTTGTTTTCATTTCGCTTCGGAGGCCAAGTTTTGGTAAATAATTTTAAATTTGGTTTCTTTTTCGTCATTTTATTTTCTGAATTGATTTGTATAAGAGGAAGAACTAAAAATGGTTTTTGAGATTTTTCTATCTCAGTTATTTCGTTAGATGTTTTATCACACTTCATCTACCTAATAATTTATTTTTAATTTTAAAATAGTCTTCATTATGATCACTATATTAAAAATATTTATATAAGATACATTATCTTTCACGATATCTTTTTAAGTACATTTTATGTTGGATAATTGTTGCCGGCGTTATTATTATTGTTGCGGTCAATAGTCCTCCGGTAGTTCTTTTCCCGCGCGTGTGTACAGACTGACGATGCGAGTTCCATATGCAAAGTGTAAAGTCTGACCGCCAACACTATTGCCTACCAACGCGCACGGAAAGCCTAGACACGCCAACACATGAAACCGTATTTGGTAAACTGAAAATCCTTTTTATGGACAATTTCATCGTCAACGTTATGACATCATCATCCTCGAGTGCAACCTTGCAGTTCCTGGTGGTTGTTGAGAAATCGCAACGAATTCGCAGGACTGGTTTGAAAAAGCGAAGGTGGTTTCGACACTTGCAATGCTTTATATGCTATTAAAGATTAACTGCGATAAGTACCTTCAGGGGGACGCATTCGTATTATCAGTATTTGAAAGGTAGTAATAGTCCTAATCTACAATTGTGAATGTTGTTTTTTCATGTATTTTAAAGTACAAGTAGGTCTAGTATAGGGCGACCAAATTTTTTAAACCAAAGTTAAGACTGTTGATTAACCGGAAATATTAGATGCGGTTACAACTCTGCACTCCACATTTGAAAAAATACAGCTGCATCTAATCAACAATGCAGTTATGGAATCAATCTTCTGGTATTCTTTAACTGGTACTGTAGTTGTGAGATCAGCGGGTGAGCTAGGCTGAGGGTTCTTATTTCTCACTTGGTGAATTACCTTGTACTAGTGACTCTTGTTTCTGGCTTTGTGATTTTTGCCTAGTCTTGGTCTTGAATTGGTGAATTTGCTTGATCTTGTGTTTTCTATTTGTGTTTCCTTTGTGTTTAGCATTATATCTTCTAAAGTGAAAGTACTTTTTACCTTTAATGAGTCAATAACCTCTTGTTGGAGCTATTAAAACTGATGATACGGTTTGCGGCATCCTATTGATTCGTTCAACTTCTATAATGATAAATGCTAGTAGTTTTATAAATATCCATTCAATGCAGAATTTAAATGAGGTTTCTTTAAAGATAGCTTTTTATAGAAGCTTGATTGTTTAATTTTTCATAACAATAGCCTTGAATGTGTTTTAACCTTTCATGTACTAAATGTTTTAGCTGGGAACTTTTACAATTTATTGCAAAGCGTTATTTTTAAGAAAAGAAATTATACAATTTTAGATAACTTAAAGTACTGTATGTATAAATAGAGTTTCTTCGGTCCAATGAGAGATCTGCAAAGTCTCACTTCGTGGTTTAAATGTAGATACAGACGTTCGACGAATAAAAGCCTGGAGAAGGAGCAGTTTCAAAAGCGTAAACTTACAAAAACCAATTTCTTGTTCTAGCAAGCAATGTATCTGCTCAAACTGAAAGATAGATAGAAATAGAAAGAAAATATTTTTTGAAAACTTTTATCAACCAAGCCATTGGATTCAAACACAAGTATGTAAACAGTTCAACCTATAGTAGATAGTGGCCAGCTTAAGTCATGACCTAGTGACGTCACCTGTTAACTGTCGGGTTTGTCACTAACATTCTTTGACATGTTAGATTTTCCCAAAGAAAGTTAATTGATTTGTCACTTTTAATGAATTTTTTTAATTTTTTTTTATTTGTTTTTACTTTTTAAGTGTTATTGTTTTTCTTCAACCTGTCACATGTTAATATCTTAAATTATTTTAATTTTTCAAGAGAATTCTAAAATGTAAAATTCTGGATTTTAAAATCTCGAGGAATTTGACTTTGGTCAATCAAAACGCGTTTTTAAATTATCCGACCAATAAAAATTGTTAATTGCATTTCTCCAGAAACAACCTGTTTCGTAAAACGAATCGTTACAAAGTGACAAAAATTCGACAGAAAAATAATAATCACTTAAAATAACAAAATATTTTTTATGAACTAGTATATTCACAAACAATTAATGGCTTGTTGCGATCATGACGAAGCCGACAGCAAAACTATAATAATTAAAGAATAACAAATGAAATGATAAAACACGTTTTGATTGACTAAATTTTTTAAAATTCAAGATTAACATTTTTGAACTCATTGCGAAATAGCAATTAACGTATTTCTCTTAGAAAATTATAATAATTTAAAATACTAAAATGTAACACATTTAAAATAGCAATAACAATTGAAAACTAAAAATAATAATTAAAAAACTACAAAAAACAAATCATTAAAAGTGTTAAGAGTTAAATTATTATATCGGGTCAATTTTTGGGCTAACTAGGACCCATGGACATGTAAAGTCCTTTTTATGGACTGCTATAGTATCGGCTCACCAGAAGTGAGAAGTGAGAATAATCTCTTAAACAGTAAGTAAATCAATTAAAAAATAATGGAGGTGCCTACCTTGATTTGTAAAATTCTAAAATGGAACAATTGCATAAGTAGAAACAGTTAGAACAACATTTTCTAACTGAAACCCCAAGAAACCTCTTTATATATTATTGGAAAGTTTTATAAGTCTCTATACCATTCCAGAAGGTTCTAGGAAACTCTAGAAAGTTCGAAAAAGTTCTGGAAACATCACGAACGTTCTTTTATATCAGTGGCATCAAATTTGCATTTTAATATAGCAATATATACTAATAATAAATTGTAATATGTATAAATAAGATACTTTTGAAATTTGTCCAGGTTTTATCTTTAATCATATCATATTATACTGTATTCATAGAAAAATGTACTGACTGAATGGACGTGGTTTCCAAAGTCAAAAAATAACAAAAAAAAGTTCTTTTATATTTTAAATCCGTTCGAAGTGTTTTGTAACGGTTTTTGATCATAAATGACTAAAGCTAAGTTATACTTCCTGGTTCCATTAAAATTTGTACCGTTGTCTCCTGTGAGAACATAGGATTTTTTCTAGCAAGATTACCTAAAACGCACTTATCTTAGTATCTAAATAGTACTTATCTCTCTTATGTTTTCATTTCTTTTAATAACTTTTAATTTTGTTAAACATGGGAATAAAATTTCAAAATTCTCGTGTATGTGAAATCTGTTGGAGGAGGGCTGGTCCACTCCGGCCCTCCTATCTGGGCACCAATATCAATGGTGTTAATGATAAATAACAAAACTCAGAATAACGCTTTTCATCTTTGCCGACAGCTCAACCTAATTAAATAATCACAATCATATTATACATATTATTTTGTACGGTACATCGGTAAATACAAAGCATTACATGCTCGTAACATATATGTATACCAATAAAAAAGCTTTATCCTTGACAATGCAAACATGAGTGAACTTCGATTGGCTTTGACGTCAATGTCAGCTGTCCTTTGAATCGATCTCATATATTTTAACGACATTTACAACTTTAATTTTACATCGATTGAATGAAAATAATGTTTCTAGTAAAAAAGCTTTTTGTATATCGTTAGGGTTTTATTTTCATTATTATTACCATTATTATTATCGTGTAGAAAATTGAAAACGTGTTAGTTAAATGTGTATGAACATATTCTTAATTAAATCTTTGAAGAAAAGAAGAAAATTAGATATATTTTTTTAATACATACTTAGTTACGTAGATAGATTTATAAGAAGTAGAACTAATTTTTTTCAGGTTGACTAGAAACTTGAGAATTAAACAGGCAAAGAAATTAAATAATAAAGGTCATTTTTTACAAATCTAATTCATTATCTATTAGAAAATCGTAACAATTCCTACCAGCTAAATATCCTATGCCGTGAAATAACAAATACAAACATGGTTGATGCATTTAATTTATTTCTCTGTTTAGTTTTAATTAAGTTGGATGGGCAAGGACACTCTTTCTACATTTGTTAATGAATATGAAAGAATAAATATTAAATAGAAAAGTCTTGAAGCAACATTTTGATTAAATGCTTACTTTTCGAGATATGTATAACGAGTTACTGTACTTATAGTATGGTTAATGGCTAACAGAAATTATATAAATTCATTTAACCCTTTATATTTTGAAAAGTAACCATTTTATGACTGATAAAACCATTCTTTTATAATGAACTCGAAATAATACAGGAAATTCAAAAATGAAATCAATCAATCAATCAAATCAGTTTTTTTTCAAAATTATTCAAAATATACACATAATGCACATTCATATACCGCCTGGAACAGAACAAACCGTTTAACTACCTGCTGTAGTAACAAAATTCCACCCAGATTAAATTTTACACAAATTTACTTATGCCTTCTGCAATAGTCAAGCTAGACAATATTTATTTTTATACCACTGTAATAAACACCTCAAGAAAATCTAAACAATTAGTAATCAGTAACCCACTTTATATAAATGCTAAAAATAATGACAATACACAAATCAACAACCGCAACACCACCAATCGATCTTCACCTGACATCAGTTGCAAAAAAACTAGATTTGCAAAATTTAAACCATAATTTACGAACAGATCATTAAACCCCGAAAAAATTGATATTAACAACTTTATGCTATGAATTCATCAAATACATCTTCCACCACAGATTTCTTTATCAGCCACTAATCTAGATACAAAGCAATTCAATTGTCACAAAAACCCAAAAGACAAAAGGTTAAAAGGCAAATAGATAAAAAGCTTCAGGAAAATATAATTTTCCAATTTGGGTTGTCTTCAAAAAACTTAATATCTGAAAAAAGCAGAAGTGGTTCGTTGTTATTGATTATAGAAAACTGAACGAAAATATGTACAATTTTTAAATAATAAATTTTCCCTACCAAATATTGAAACTGCCTCAGATAATTTAGATCGTGCAAACTACTTTTCAATTTGAGATTTGGCATCAGGTTTTAACCAAATCGAAATGGAGGAATGAGATTGAGAAAAAGCAGCCTTTTCCATAGAAGGTCATTTTAATACTATTTGGAATTAAAAATGCTCCTGTCGCATTTCAAGTATGATAAATACGGCACTGACTGGCTTAACCCTTCCGCAACATATTTCATATTTCTTGACTAATGAATATTTTACAAATTTAAAGATCCACTTAGACAAATTTTGATTGTTACACAAATCACTTATTCATTATGTCCTGACTTCATTATGTCCAGACCTTCAAAAATCAATACAATAAAAAAACTTTCCAATTCCTAAAAACAAACCGAAATCTTATCTTGGATATTACCGAAAATTTATAAAGAACTTTGCTAAAATAAGCAGGCCTATAACTTCATATTATAAAAAACAGCAATAACTTACATACCCCCGAATTTATAAATGCTTTTAATCACACTACGACTATCCTTACCAATAAACACATATTATAATATTTCGATTTTACAAAATCATTCGAATTAACAATAGAGGATGTGGGAACAACCGTCTACCAGAACTAGATGTCGTCTACCCGAACTAGATGTCCCACTTGACTACTTTATGTTTACCAGAAATAAAACTCTCTTCTTGGAAGTTTTTTAAACTTTTAATGAAAGCATATACAACTCTTTTACAAAAGCTGAACTGTCATCTTCCCTTTTTTCTATATTAACAAAACAAAAAACATTAGCAATGCCTACTTATATAACAAATTCTGCTCATAATTCTGTCTTTTCACCACATACTCCCACTTTTAATTTGGGGATCCAAATTAAACGAACTACTTGTAACGTTTCGGCATTCGTACAACTCTCCCCGAACGCGTGGCACGTTGTATGTTGTCGACCGACTCACGCTCAACTTTTATTAATTCTTTTTTGTTCGTAAAAATATTCTGCGGTTTATTGGTTATTGAAACGACTTTTTCTCGATTCCCCACTTCCAATAAATATAATTTCTGAACAGGTCGAATAATCTCCCCCTTGGTCGTTTTAATCTTGGCAACTCTTGTGTGTCCATCTGGACCTGGGTATAACTCCAAAATTCTCCCCATAAGCCATTCTAAACGCTTCTTGTTATCACTGCCTATGAGTACTACATCGCCAATTTGCGGAGGAACAATTTGTTTCTCTTGAGCCTTTTGCACAAGCAGACTCAAATATTCTTTTCGAAACCTCGATCCTAGATCTTGCCTCAAACGTTGTCTGTATCGTAGCCTCTTCTCGAAACCTGAGCTCTCAATGTGATCAAGATCTCCACTATCATTGTTGGAGATTTCTTGCAAGAACATCGATGGCGTAAGTGGTATCAAGTCGTCTGAGTCTTCTGACACGTACGTCAATGGTCGGTTGTTGATAACAGATTCGACGTCACACAAGATGGTCAACAGCTGTTCATAATAAAGCAGCGATTTTCCAAGAACTCGTAACAATAATTTTTTCATCATCTGCACCAGGCGCTCCCACCATCCGCCCCACCAGGGCGCATCAGGAGAGTTAAACTTCCATTGTATTCGTTTTGTAGCATAAGCGGCTGTAATATATTTCCAGTGCAATACTCTAAACAAGTTCTCGGTACCCATGAAGTTTCTGCCGTTGTCACTAAAGAGGACCCTGGGCCTGCCCCTTCTTGCAATGAAACGGCGAAGCGCTTGCAAGAAACCTTCTGTACTTAACGAAGTTGTCAGCTCCAAGTGGACTGCTCTGTATACAGCACATGTGAACAATACAACCCATACCTTGCTACCATCTCGCAAATATAGAGGGCCAGCCACATCCACACCAACAATGTTGAATACTACAGTATCTCCCACTTGATCAGCTGGTAATGGGGTAGGCATTGTATTGAATTTATCTTTTTCAAATATTTTACAACGTACACATTGATTCTGTATTCGTCGTACTGTTTTCCTACATCTGAGAATCCAAAACCGACGTCTTATCTCAGTCATCGTAGCTTGAACCCCTGCGTGGCAATTGCATTCGTGCACATATCTAATCAAGGCGTCTACAACAGGGTGACTTGAAGGTAATAAATAGGGATACTTAAAGTCGAACACATCATCTCTACGAGTTATTTTAGTAGCTACTCTCAATAGCCCCTTCTCATCAGTTATCACACGCAAATCAGAACCTGGGCGCTTATCTTTTGAAAAGCACTCCTTTTGTATCAATTTAATGAGCAACTCTTCACCTTCATTAATTTCATCAGCAGACAATTCCCCAACTAACCTCTCGTGCAAAGGTCTCTTTGAGTTGAATATAAACCTTTTTACCCACGCCATCATACGGATTATACTCGGATATCTTGACAAATATTTACAATACCAAAGCGATTCATCACCAACAACATTCATAGCTACTGTTTTCTTAAGTTCCACGTTCACCAATTCTAAATCTACTTCAGGATTCTCAACTGGCCAAAATTCTTTGCTCAAACTTAACCACGTTGACCCCTCCCACCATTGCGACTGTAATAATTTGGAGGGCACACAACCCCTCGACAGGATATCAGCCGGATTAACTTTGCCCGAGATATGTCTCCAATTCGTTGGCTCAGTCGATGCGCGTATTTCGTTAACCCGATTTTTAACAAACACTCCCCAGTTACTGTTTCCTTGGATCCACGCTACCGCTGTTGTGGAATCTGTCCAAAAATAAGTAACTATGTCCTTTAAGTTTAATGCAACCTTTACGCTGCTTAATAAACGCGTCCCAATCACACACGCCAATAACTCCAATAGCGGGATAGAAATTCTTTTTAAAGGAGCAACTCTAGATTTACTTTGCAGCAATCGCACAATATATTCAGAACCACTCTTACTTCTCAAAAATACGACGGCGGTGTATGCTCGTTGACTGGCATCACAAAACACATGAAGACTCCACGTTGACATAGGGCTGCCACTGGATATCCAACGAAGAACTCGAACGCTAGATAAGAGATGGAACTCACTTACCCATATTCTGAATTTGGTCTCGATTTCTCCAGGTAACTTCTCGTCCCACCCTAATTTAGCTACCCAAGCGTCTTGCATACACAACTTGGGAACCAACATAGCTGGTGTGAGAAATCCCAATGGATCGTAAATTTTCTGCAAAATGGAGAGGATCTTCCGTTTCGTTATTGCCTCTTCCATTTCAAATTCGGGGATTACACACGCTAAAGTATCTGTATATTTGTCCCACTTGATACCAAGCACTCTCGTTTCAGTCTCGCCAGTGTCACGACACGAACTACCGTCATTATCAGTCATTGAACGTTCCCACAGTCTCAAGTCCATTTTTGCACTGTCTAACAACACAGTAGCACTTATGCGAAAATTTTCAAATTGCGTTAAATCGTCCACTGAGGTAACACAATTGTCCACGTACAAACTATGTCTCAAAATACCTGCACAGTCTTTTAGACTTTCCGGAGCACGATCTAAATGATAATCAATTACAGCTGCCAACAGATAAGGACTGCAATTCACGCCAAACACTACACGTTTGTGTCGATACACTTTGATTATTCCAGTGTTTTCTGGATCCCACCATAAGAAACGAAGAAAATTTCGATCTTCTGGATGTACACTAATCATCATAAACGCCTTCTTAAAGTCAGCTGTAACTCCAATCTTCTTTTCTCGAAATTTCAAAATTACGGAAGGAATTAATGCTAGTAAGTTAGGTCCCATCTCTAGACAGTCATTCAGCGACAATGAATGCAACGATTTGCTCGAGGCATCAAATACTGGACGGATAGGGGTTGTACTAGATTCACTTTTAAATACAGGTCTATGCGGTAAATAATGACCTTTCACTTCCAATTCATCTTCTGGTACAAACTCTATCAGCTGATTATCGCGCCAATCTTCTATGACGTGCGCATAGTCGGAGAAACGACCAAGATGTTGTAACTTTCGTGTTGTAGAAAGTAATCTCTTCTGGGCTATGTCACGGTTTGTAGGTATCTGTGTTTTATCGATCATCCACGGTAGACAAACTTCATATCGACCGTCTTCATCGATCTTGACAGTGCTTTTGAAAAATTCCTTACAATACTGTTCCCTTTCTGCCTTCGTTTGATGCTCTGCAGGATCATTTATACCAAGAGTTTCCAAATTCCATAGATCTGCTAATGTAGTCTCTTGTACACTTAGTGCTATTACTGATAAAGCCATACTACTCCCAGTAGATGTAGTAGCGTTTAAGTTACCAATAACTGTCCACCCAAATACAGTTTCAAGCGCAGTAAGCCCACATTTAAGTTGACATATTTTCCCAGTCAGTAGTTCACCGTATAGATCTCCTCCAATTAAAGTATCAACGTCTGGCGTTCTTGAATGCACATCATTTAGCCAAATGCCCTTCTTGGATAACTCTTCTAGCCAAGGACCTTTTTCCAACCTTGGGATTTTACCACATAAGACTGGTTGTTCAAGAAGTTGTACTTTTCTACATACTTTTCCATCTAAACTACTCAATTGCACCTCGTATATACTATGAGCACGTAAATCAGACAAAGAGCCTCCAAAAACTACTTGCCTTAAAAATTCTTCCCCAACCTTGTATGCACCTACAGCATTCGTAGAATCTCCTCTTATATATGACCTTTGGGCACCACTGTCAAACAATAAGCGAAGAACTTTACTTGCCGAGGCACCTGTCGTCTTGACCACTATTGTTTGCAGCATGACTTGACCGTCACCCACTTGACTTATACTTGTGTTAGTGTTTACACCATCGGTTGAGACACCACTGACTTCAGGCATTTCATTGCTTGACTTACCGATTTTTTGTTCTTTTCCCGTAATTTTAAGTTGTGAACAAAGCAAGGCATAATGTCGCTTACCACAAATAGGACATTTTACCGTGACTTTACAGTTTCTCGCAATGTGGCTACCTTTAAGTCATACGTAGCAACATTGGTTTTCTTGAATTCTCTTCCTCTTCTCTTCTTGAGAATAAGACTGAGCTTTTACACAGCTGTCACTTTCATGACCACCACTACAAAATATGCATTTAAGCTTCACAATCTTCCCTTCACCAACATGTAGCCCAGATGCAGTATGCAGTTTTTCATGCAATTCATCAACACGTTTACTTTTTTCGTTTCTTTTACACGGAGCTTCAAATCCGTCTTTTGCGAGGTTAATTCTCTTCTCTCCCTCCACCTCACTCTGTAAAAATTGCATGAGTAGGGCAAGTCCACTCTTATTAGTTTCCATATTACTTGACCCACTGTTAGCAACTACATTTACTGTACTTGAAACTGCATTACGTTGCCAAGCTCGCAAAATCTCTTCCGGAAGGCTAGATTCAACTAGCGAGTAGAGCATGGCAACGTATTTATCACTTGTCACACCCGAAGACTCTAAAGCACGTAAATGAGATTCTAAAGTATCGTACATTTTGCTTAAACTTTGTGCATCTCTAATATGTTTATTCAAGACAAGCTTTAGTAACTCACGTACATATACCTCAACCAACAGATCATCTTTTCCAAAACGACATTTTAATGCTTCTAGAGCTTTTGGATAATTGTCTTCAGATTGCGGATAACTGGAAACTACTAAGTAAGCTTTCGATCCCTTTACCATGGACTGCATTAAATACTGAAATTTATCTGCCACAGAAATCTGCTTATCTTCATCTATATGACGAAATTGAGTCCAAAAACCCAACCATTCTTTTAAATCTCCGTCAAATTTACATAACTGGATTTTCGGATACTTAGTCGTTGTAACGCCAGCATTATCAACAGAACGTAATGAATTTACACTCATCCCATCATCGGGTGATAATAAAAACTTATCAACTTTAAATTTCGCGGTTCTGTATTTCGTCTTATATTCCTCAATGCTAATAAACTCTGCATCTATAGCTTCTTCTCCAAGGTTTTCATCAATCATTAAATCTATAATCTTCTGATCTAACTCATCTACTTTTCCAAAGTTTTCTGTCAAGCCTTCAAATTTTACTTGAACAGTAGTTTCATCAGAGTTTTCTGATTCAAGTATTTGCATAATTTCGTTGTAATACCTTGATATCAAACCTCGTAAAGGACGACGGGCGTTTCTTAATCTGTCCATCTGGCTACAAAATAATTTCGTTATTATCAATTACTTTTTCACACTAATAATTATCACGTCGGGGTCACCAAATACTTATGTGGGAACAACCGTCTACCCGAACTAGATGTCCCACTTGACTACTTTCTGTTTACCAGAAATAAAACTCTCTTCTTGGAAGTTTTTTACAAAACTTTTAATGAAAACATATACAACTCTTTTACAAAAGCTGAACTGTCATATTCCCTTTTTTCTATATTAACAAAACAAAAAACATTAGCAATGCCTACTTATATAACAAATTCTGTTCATAAATCTGTCTTTTCACCACAGAGGATTCAAAATTCACATTAGGTGCCGTATTATCCCAAAATAAAAAATCAGTATGTTATGCTTCTAGGATGCTTAATGAAACTGAAGAACCGAATTTAAAATTGACCAGACGGCCGCTAAAATTAATTTTGATATTAAATATGTACCAGGAAAACTCACTAAACTATGGGAAATATAGATGCAATCATGCTCAATACTGAAGGAATAAATACCCTAAAACCTGATCCTGATATTTGTAGCATAATCTCTAACAGACCAGACTCACCGGATCTAACAGATTGTTTCGACGTTCCTATCATTAATTAAAATGATGCACCAAAAAAAAAAACCAACGTCATAGCATCTAGATAATATTGAATCATTATCTGATAGCATGGTTATTAAACAAGACGAATCAACACCCGCTATACATATTTCTGAAAAACCACTGCAATGCTTCTCGAATCAAATTTACAACAGTCTATCAATATTTCAAAATTACGTGTAGCTTATTAATTGAGCACTGTTTATTCAAAATTAATTACTTATTTTTCTTTGTACATGAATCGTTACTCAAAAACTTCTCTCATTTTATAATTTCTATTTCAAATGAATAGTTCTAAAATTTCATAGATTTAAACGTATGTTTAAAACAGGTTTTTGTAATTGTTTGAAAAGGTTTTTTTTAAACTTGTAAGAGAAAAAAATTAGATTCTTATACTGCATTATCAAATTAAATTAATTAAAATGACCAATGAGTTTTATGACCAATGGCCAATTAAAATGAGTTTCCATCTGAAAAGTGTATTATTATTATTACAATTATTAATTATAAAATGAAAACGTATAGACAATTTATTCATTTTTTATTATTTAAATCTATTTTGGAAAATGCTTAATATTTGCTGCAACAACATTAAATTAATGTTAAATATTTATTTTCAGATGTAGATCATTAATAAAGACTAGCTATAAATAACATAAGAATAATTACAGAAATGACCTCGTTACGTAAATGGAAAATCTAAATAAACAAAAATACCTGGAAAATGCTTCCCTTCAATATGAACTTTAGCAATAGTCCTTACTTCATAAATCAAACTAACTTAACACGCATATTTCTTTTTTACAATGGATACAGTTGACACGAATGTTATCAGGTTCAATTTCAATCTTTAATAAAATTGTTAAAAAATGCTGCCATATTTGATCGAGCCGTCATAATCAATATTTAATATTCGACTGATTTTCTATTTATTAATTCTGCATTTTTAGAGGTCTGGACGCATTTAATAAGAATAATGAATGAATAATTATTTATAAATTACAATTTGCAAAGTGTTGACTTAACACTATTTAATATTTTAGTTTTGGCGACGATTGAAGTAGGTTTTTTATTATTGTTTCCTTGTGTTACTCTTTACTAGGAAGTCGCAAAATTGTGCAATTGTGCAAAAAGTGATCATAAGAACTTTTATTATTATTTCAGGCATGCATAATCATAATTTATACCCCGGGTAATTTTTACCCGAATTTAATAAGAATATCTTCTTGAAAGCTACCATTAAAATAGTTCAAATTCTTTATTAGTTTAAAACAATTTAAATCATGTTAAAAGTAAAACGCCCACAATATGAATGAAAAAATGTTCAAAATACAACGTTTTTGACAGATAAGTAAAAATCTACCATGATATCCAAGTGGTCATTAAGCAACAAAGTTCATTATACGGTAGATACGGACATTGATACGGCGATTTGACGTGAGATTTTATAAGCGTAAACATTTTGGCATTGTTTACGCTTTGTAAATCTATTGTCACTTTTAAGGCAGTCGTACAAAAAATGAATTTACATGAAATCTTAATATAGTTAATGTTAAGAATGCCCCTGATGATTAACTCTTGCATGTAAAATATTAGTTTGTCGTTAAAGGATAAAACCACTTTCATGTTCTAGAATTATGCACTCCTACGCTATCTCTAAAAGAATACCACTGAATGAATCACAACTTTTTTCAACATATGTAGATTTTCGTATATTATCTACATATTAATTCTGGCTTTGACTTCCGGAAACTTACCGTCTATACTGTCGAGTTCTTTTCTGCTACGAAAAAGACCTTACTAATGGTAATTTTCTTGTGAAAAAAGTACAGAGGAAGGAAAGAGTTGTGTAGTTATTGTAAGCACTGTATTTGATTAAAAATTCGTTATTGTAAAAATATTTATATACAATGTGTTTCCCTTCACAACTTGATACTATCCTGTCTTTGTTATTTATAGTCCATTCAAGTCCAAAGTTTATCAGATATCATGACTCCGTGAAAAGAGATTTGTGTGTAATTAGACCCAGATTATTACAAACCACCAGCCTGCTACGATCAAAAATAACGGCAAATAATTGAAGAAACGTAGTAGGCTTTGTTTAATCGAAAAAGTCATTACGGAAATTTATTCTGCGCCACCTGAAAACCCCAAAACCAAATTTGGATTAGAAAACTATCTTATTTCATTTAACAAAATACCTCAATTACATACAAACCACTTTTAAGGAGTTCTATACTTGATAAAAATTTGGAATTGATTCGATAATAATTAATAAAGGGTGTCAAGCTGTAAAATGATACACACTCTAAGGTATATATGTATGTAGGTTGGGATTACCTGAAGCAATTTCTGCAAAAAGTTTGCGAATTATTAAGAAGCTATTTCAAATAATTTACTTGCTATGCGAGTTTCAAAGAATTACATTTTAAAGGTTGCGGTTTTCCCGAATAATGTGACTACGCGCAATAATCATCCTGTAAGAAATACCCTTGCTTGAATTCGTCGTCGTGTAACTTCTGCATAATCGGAGACAAGATTTCTAATTTACATCTTTTAAGCGCCCCTAAAGCGTCAACAGCCTGTACCTAATTTTCAACAGTCGTTCATTAAAATCTTCAAAAAATATTGGGTCGGTAATCCTCCCAATTTTTTCTGGGCATTGTAAAGTATCAACCAAAAATCAGGATTGTGCGTTGATTTAGCCAAAAAAGTGGATGAAATCTTCATGACAGACGTCTTCTTAATGGTCTTATCCTTGTTTTCGAAATTATGTAAAAACCAATGACAGAATGCTTGTTTTTACGAATTCTCTCCAGGGAATTAGTTTATCTTTTATTGTCTTTCTTTTAATCTAAATGGGTTATAATGCGGCTAAAAGGTCATTTCAGTTCACTCACATTTTAGAAAGCATGGCCTACTGCTCTTTCAATAGACGTTTTTTGCATTTTTATGTATTTCAAATGTGTCAAAAAGTAGATTTATATAACATTATATATTTAGAATCTGGAAAAAAGGATTATATTGCATATCACGTGACCTACAACAGAACTTTTATAGAAAAGTTTTTTATCTGCCTGTACAGTCCGATTTATTTTGTTGTGCCTTGCAGTTCTTGAAGCAGGGCTTTAGCCTCTAGGGTAATATCGTCCGCAAATCGGAGATGGCTGAGTCTTTCTTCGTCAATGATGATTTCTTTGTTTTTACACATTTTAAATGCGTGTCCGAGAATTGTAGTGAACAGTATCGGATACATGGTATCGCTTTGCCTGACTTCCAATCCGATTTTTTTTTTGTGGTAGAATGAAGATTTACAGTTGTTGTTACGCTTTCGTAGCTATTCTTGACATTGTTACATAATCTATATCGATTCTGCTCTCTTGTGTACCATTAGAGTGTGAGGCAGAATGTATTGTATTCAACTGTCTTCTCTATGGGAGTTTTCAAACATTGCAGATGGTCATTTGTGCAGTATCCAGAGCGGAAACTGTTTTTTTCGTGAGATAGTTAACATTCTGGCTTCCAAGCTATTTGTTATTATTGGAATACGCAGTTTGTATAGATCGTTGAGTGGCTAATAGGCTTGTAGTTTTCGAGATGTGTTCCCTTTTTTGTATAAGAGAATCGTCACTGTGTCGTTCCACTTGGTAGGAATCTTTTAATCATGTAGGCAGATGTTAAAAAGTCTTTGAATATTTTTCAAGCAAACATTTTCCGAACAAAACTTGGTAGAAATGCGTGGCAGCCCATTTTTCTAGGTGCTGCACATCTACACTGTGCCTTAAATAACACATTTCTACCAAGTTTTGCTCAGATTGACAAAACTTTTTGCTGTTTGGACAGTTTAACCTTAAATTTAAAAAAGCTGGTGGATATTCCATCACGGAAGCAAGACACTGCAAAACCGCCTCTTCGGAGTAGTCATCCGGGCACTTCTGCCAGGATGAAGTAAAGCTTACAAAAATATTTCTCTGCAAATCCTGTAAATTTCATCTACAGGATGTTATGTAACGTGTAATGTGCTCAAATTTCCAATTTTATAGAAATGCAATTTTATATGCATAAATGGTAAAAACCTTAGTACGGTCCTGTGTAGTTCATCATATTTCAGTTGGATTAAAAATGCAGACGATATTTCGAATTAAATGGTGTTCTTTTAATACCAAAGGTCACCCAAAAATGTTATCGTATAAGATGAAATTCCTTCTAGAATAAAATGGCAGATAACATTGCGTCTAGAATAAACATACTGACGTCTTTGTAAATATCGAAGTTTATTGCAAAGCCTTCTCACGGTTAAAAATTGTTTTTTGTAACAAAAATACAGACCAAAAATTAAGATTATAAAGGTAGAAAAATAAGATCGGCTTTTTAACAAGGGAATAAAATATCTGAAAACGCATTAAACCCTAAATTTATAGAAGCTGTACGTGTTATTTTTAACTTGGATGAATAGATTTTTCTATGCAGACGATAAAAAGCCACCTGCAAATTATCGAGTTACTCCCCAAGGCGCATATCTTATGGGGTAATGTCCCGCAAATTTAAACTGAATATTCTAGAAAATTTCTTACGCCGTTATTTCCTGATTGGTTGAAGAAATGTTAACTTCATTCGGATAGGTTGATTTAAGTTTCCCCCTTCTTAATAAATATCACGCCACGAAAAATCCGTACCCCCAAGGAGTTAGTTAGCTACAGGCACTCGAATATGGTACAGGGTCAGTTTTGCCGAAGGCAATTGATTACAGTACGTTTTTTTTAAGTAAAACAAATTAGTTTAAATACAGTACGGAGTATTTGTTAATGTGGATTTCTTTTATTTTATTGCTTTTTATCTGCTATGCCGTACTGATGAGCACTAATAAGTGCGAAACACGTGTATACGGCTACAACTCACTTTCTCTTGTTACTCTATTGCGCAAATGCCCATTATTATCCCTTTGTTATGCAATTATTTACGCGCATTAATATTTCTATTCATATTAAATTTATGTCTATATTTACCTTTAGTAAGAATTATTATTAGGGTATTACCATCAAAACCTTTACTATTGTCATTGGAGACAAGTTTACAATACTTTATTTATAAATAAATGATCACTTGAATTAACCCCTACAATGATAATATTGGCCCGCTCACATGTGAAAGTCTTTAAAATATTTTAACCAGCTTAATACTAACGTAATTAAACATGATTATTATTTGAATTTAATCAATATAGCCAGTATTCTTTTGTGCTTGCGAAAACTGAGGTTTAAGGACTTACAAGTAGATGGCGCCCATAGTTTTTATTATATCTATTATCTCTTATTTTTATTTACAATTCGTAAGCCATGGAACTCAGACCTACGCCTGAATTATAATTTGATATTAAGAGATCTTAAAAGTCGGAGCATTACAGTAAGTATCGTTTTTATGAGCTTTGCAGTAAGTATTCAGTATTTGAATTTTATAGAGCTTTCGGTGACATCCATCGCGCGGCGTATCTTTTGTGTATTCAGTAATTTAGAGTAACGAAACAGCTACGTTTCAAACGGACGCAACAGGATTTGCTTGTAGGCCTATAAGAGGTTTCGTGTTCCCTACGCTGTCTACTTTCACATTTTTCATAAATTAATCGTATGTTCGATGACGGTCAAAATCTTGCGGTCGACGCTTGGTGAGTTAAGACGCAGAGAGTAAGAGTAAGACGCACGTTAAGTGAGTGATTTGGTGTCTATTTAATAAATCGTTAAAGACCAGGACCAAGACTTTTTGTATGTTTGCTTGCCCTTCGAACTCATCTTGTTCACAAACCTATTGTCTGGATATGATGTCCGCTGACTTTCATGTCTGCACTAAGAGAACATCGCCTTGTGTTCGACAGCTGGATCTATCGGCTAACCAAAGCTGCTAGTGAAATATCTGGACTCTAGATGCAGGAAATTGTAAAAACCTAACCTAATCTAAACTATCCATTTTCTTGTTAGTGATAGACGGGGTATAAACTCGAAAAAGTAAAAAGTAGCTCAATGGAAGGTGCCTTTGGAAGTATATAAAATTATACAAAATAATCAGAGACCATTGACAGTGATAGTTGTTATTATGTTCTGGTGTTATACTACACATGAGTTAAAAATCCCAAAGTCATCTTTGATGGAGTTACTTTTTGCTCATACTTTATTTGAAGTTAAATATAATTGAAAGCAAACATCAAAAACAGATTAGATCCAGGCTACTAGTACTATTTTCAAAAACCAAATTAAGCATATAAAACTTTTTAAACAGCCTACAAAATTGAAATAATTAAGACTACTATCGAATGCAAATATTCGAAATATTCTAAATATAGAGCTCTGAGTTTAAATGCGCATAGCAAAAAAACTAACCATTCAAATTAATTCAAACAAAAACATTTAGATAGATAATTTAGTGTTGTATAAAATAGTAAATTTGTAAAAGTATCTGATTTTAGGTGTTTGAATTTTTGCGAATTATATCAAAAAGTTGGATTTTCTAGGAGTTTTGAAGTAAAGCGTGTCTTTGATAATTAATATTTCAATAACTACTCGGCATATTTGAATGCAGTTTTATATGCAAGTAGCTAATAGTGTTTTATGTATGTGGAAATTTTTGTAATTTCATGGCTCTATAATTTCTTGAGTGATTCTATAAAATACAGAGTAATGCATGCTGGTGTTCTGGTGCCTTAATCAATTTTTTTTAAATATTCACAAATAATTAATAAATAATTCTTAAAAAAATATTTTGAAAATATTCACGAATTAATTAATAAATAATTTAACTTTTTCCTCTATCTTTAATATTTCAGCAGATATAACCTGAACAATGAAAAAATCAGCCAGTCTATATAGTCGCTACATTACCGCACGTTATAACAGTATCGTATTCAGTTACAAGGGTGGTAAGTAAAGTTTAAGATAATTTAGTTTTGTATAAAATAGTAAATTTGTAAAAGTATATCGGATTTTAAGTTTTTGGATTTTGGTCAATTATATCAAAAAATCGGGTTTTACCAGAGTTTTGATGTAAAGCATGTCTTTGATAATTAATATTTCAATAACTACTCGACAGATTTGAATGCAATTTTATATCCTAGTAGCTAATAGAGTTTTATGTATTGGAAATTTTTGTAATTTGATGTCTCTATAATTTCTTAAGTGATTCAATAAAATAGAGAGTAATACATGCTAGTGTTCTAGTGCCTTAATCATTTTTTTAAATATTCACAAATAATTAATAAATAATTCTTAACAAAATATTTTGAAAATATTCATGAATTAATTAATAAATAATTTAACTTTTTCCTCTACCTTTAATATTTCAGCAGATATAACATGAACAATGAAAAAATCAGCCACTCTATACAGTCGCTACATTACCGCACGTTATAACAGTAACGTATTCAATTACAAGTGTGGTAAGTAAAGCTTCCCAGGATGAGGGTAATGTGTGCGATTACTTGGTAGTAAATAAGTAGTACGGAAGTCAGTGTGCATTTGGGTGGGGAGCTCTTGAGATGGAGCCCCCCCGAAAACTTTTTTATAGTCTAAGTCATATATGTACCGAAACCGTCGTTTCCCGTAAAAACCAGAAAATTTAGTAGTACCCCCTTCCGAAAAACTTCTAAATACGCCACTGCGGTAAGTAGTACTTACCGCCCTAGGATTTAATTAATACCCATTGAAAGTGACTACTCGAACGTAACGAAGCTTTAACAACAAATTACTACGTTGATAGCAACGCTAGTAAGTAAAGAAAGAAACCCAATCGTGCAAAAGATTGTCTTTTTCGAATATCTCGGAAACGATTACAGATAGCGTGTTAAATTATGAATTGTTAAAATGAAACAACTTATGTATTTTAATGTTTTACGATAATTACTCCAATATTAAATTTCCGCTGAACATGTTTAAAACAGATCTTTATCTTCTACATCAATTATTCAATAAAGCACAGGCATATTCTGCACAAATTCTACATTTCTTTTTCCAATAAATATTTTATGTTACAGCGTTATTATGCTTTTAAGTGTACCAAGGACATTAACAATAATACGCACAGACATAACAAGGTGGTGGTGGTGCCAGTATTTTATTATTACTTATTATTTATAAATGTACTCATTTGCATGTAAAATTATTAGGGCATGTATTTTTAAAGAAAATAATCGATTTGTTTAAAAGGAAAATCGTTTTATGCTAATACATAACGTTAGTACTCATTAGAATTAGAATTCTAAGATTCCTATCACGGCCTTCTCAGTTTTGACGACAAAATAGACGTTTGTAGTTGTGATTTTTTCTATTTTTATACGTATAACATATATATATATATATATTGATTTTTATAACTTCAAATTACTTCCTTTAACTTCAAATTTACAATACTGTAGTCAATATTATTTTTTGAAAAGTACTACCAATATTGTAAAATGAATGAACTTCCAGTTCATTCATTGCCACTGTTGTAAAACAAGAATTTAAAGATGATATTTAAAACATACATTATGATATTTTCCTACAGTTCTGGCTTTTCATTAGTAAAAACTGGGATACATTGATAACATAACGAAAGTGTTATTCAACGCCCCTAACTCTAACACAAATTTCATTATCACATAATGCTGGTGCATGCGGGAAATTGTTGTAGTATCTTATTAAGGATTACGTAATATTCAACATGTAAATTACTACTTGCTGTACGTTGCGTAATATAGTGCTTTATGCTGCAGTCATTTGATGCGTCTTTCGTAATAGCCTTTTGACAAAAGATCGAACTTACCTAATAACATAATTCATGATAATATTGTCACATTTTCTTTAGGAATGAAGTAAATAATAACTTAATCGTATAAGCTTAAGGTGGCCAGATTTCTAAATCAATAAAGCAGGATATTAGGGATGCCCGATATTAGGATATTAGGATATTCGAACAATTTTTGAATGATTTTTAGATATGCAATCCATTGACCGGAAACTCTGATTTTTAGTAATCTTTAGTATGAAATTCAAACAGTCCTTCAGCTAACGCTAATTGCTGTTATTTGTTTTCAAAATTACTTGTACGGAAAAAATCTTGTAACTTAGAAGGAGAGGCAGCAACATTTAAACATCTTTTATGCTTACCGGTAGCCATATGCTTTATGCCCAAGTAGCGCTGGAATAGAAAATCATATTATGAAATTACGTGCCACTAATTCTTTTTGCATGCCACAATTAATATATCAAAGTGATGCTCAAGGTATGTAATAATTACGTGCCTCCCGGTATATTTTTGGCACGTTAAAATTAATACATAAAAAATACATCTTTTTCATGTCTTCGTCATTGCCAAGAACACCTGTTGTTAGTTGACTGGGCTTTTCCTGTTTTACTTTTGCTTGATAATAAGTGTGATTGGCATTATATAGATGCCGCTACCGTTATTTGTTGTAATTAATGTTTATTCAGCGTTTGTATTTAAACCCAAATAAAGTGTACGATATTTATAATTGGCATGGTCAAATTAAAATAAGAGAATGATATCTAGTTTTTGAAAAGTATAACTCCGTTGGATACCAATACATATTTTAATATAGTTGTAATATAGCGCAATTTCGAAATCAGAAGAAAAATAATTAAAACGTTCTCATTTATGTTTGTTGATTCAACCAATAAACGCTGTTTTGCTGTCTATGTTCGTAAAATCGTGATTATCCATAAAAGGCGGGACATTTTGAAAAATTTGTGGGCACCGGGACAGTGAAGCAAAAGCGGGACGTCTGGTCACTTTATATAAGCTTTACATTCCTACGTAAATAATTGCTGGAAAAATCTACCTACATTAACTGTCAAACACCATGTAAAAAAACATATACACAGTGTTTGAGGAAGAGTTTCCGAGCATTTACGAGGATGGTCTGAAAAGTTTCTGACCTAACAAAGATACAAGACATTTTTTCTTTAATAGTTATTTAAGCATTAAGAGAGGTAAGTAATATTTACCAGTCGAGGACAAGTTTGCGCCCGAGCGATAGCGAGGGCTGGCAAGTCCGAGACTGGTCAAATATACTTACCTCCCAAATTGCTTATAACAGTTTTTCCACTCCCGAAGTTGTTGAAAAAAACAATGAAAAAAAAACAGATTCGAGCCCGGGATTTGAACCCGGCACCTTTTTGTGGTATCAGCCTTGTTTGGACAACTGCGCCACCAAGCTTGCTTGTACAGCTCTGTGAAATACGGGTTATGTTAATTTATCTTTACAATAATTTAAATAAAATATCAGTACGCCTTTGGTTGCTAAGGCTTGCATCTGTCTGTTTTTCAAACAAAGTGTGAGTATTAAAAGTTGCATCCGTTTGTAAAATGAATTTCAACGAAAAGGAAAACGAAATGGGGATTGAAGACGCTGCAAACGCTGCCTGTTCCTTCCTCTTGCCGGAAAAGTCGAAGGGACGTTATCAAAATGCATATAAGTGTTTCAAAGAGTGGTGCCAGAGAAAGAACGCTACTGAAATATCGGAAGCAACAATGCTGGCGTATTTTATGGAGAAAACCAAGGTACTGAAGTCACCAGCAAGTTTGTGGTGTGAATACTCAATGTTAAAATCAACGTTGTTTATTGAAGACAACAGAGACATTTCTAAATTCCCAAAACTCAAAGCTTTTTTAAAAAGAAGAAATGATAGGTATAGGCCGAGAAAATCTAATGTTTTCACGCGACAAGAAATAAATAGATTTTTAGTGGAGGCTGACGACAATAATTTCCTATTGATGAAAGTAGTTATGATAATGGGGATAGCAGGGGCTTGTCGATCGCAAGAACTGTGTGATATGATGATGGAGAATGTTCAAGACATGGAAAGTATAGCGATTGTCAATATATCAGATTCGAAAAATGGTATGTCCCGTAAATTTACGGTTACCGCAGGTGAGAGAGATGCTGTTTGTCACTTGAAAATTTTTAAAAAATACCTGAAAATAAGATCTATGGTTAAAAGTGCCCATCGGCGTTTCTTTATGCGCTTCCAAAATGGTAAATGCTTAGGTCAACCTGTTGGAAAAAACACGTTTTCGTCAATTCCGAGCAAAATAGCAAAATTTCTTGGATTGAAAAACGCTGAGACTTACACTGGCCATTCATTTAGGAGTACTTCAGCTACTTTATTAGCCAACACTGGAGTCGACATTCTTGCACTAAAGAGACATGGGGGCTGGAAATCGGATACCATTGCTGAAGGGTACGTTGCAGATAGCCTGTCCAATAAAAATGAGTTGGCTAACAGAGTTTTATACGGCAATAACAGTCATGCTTCGAATATTATATTAGAAACATCCAGCACATCAACCGAAATTTCGTGTGTGAATGGAAGTGCAATTCTAGATCGGAATGATTGCAACAAAATCGAAGTGAAAAAGGACCTTCAGGGACTCGCACCAAATTTTGTTAATTGTAATTTTGAAAATTGTACTATAAATATAAATAAAAAATAAATGTGGGTCTCACATCCCGTTAATGGTCGAAATCAATTTCTGATGAGATACCTGATTTGAAGGGAGGTGAGTAGTTACTTACCTCCCGTTGTTATAGTAACGGGAGGTAAGTTGCTACTTACCTCCCGTTGTTAATAGTAACCATAGCTTGCTCAGTAAATTACACTTGCTTCCATCAAATCAATGTCATAACAGTGTGCTTACTATGTAGGGAGTGGAAAAATTTATTTTTATTTTTCTACATAGTCTCACTGTAAGTCTACACACTTCTCCCAGGGATGCTCCCACCTCTTTCACCCGTCCAAATAGTACACGGCGTTTTTCTCTGCAAAATAATTGTTCACGAAGGTGATTGCGCTCCGAGCGCAATTTTTAGATGAGGGAACAAAAAGAAGTCGCTTGGGGCTAGATCTGGTGAGTAAGGAGGATGGTCAAGCAGTTCAAACCGTAATTCGTGGATTCTCGCCATGGCAACCGCGGAGGTGTGAGACGGCGCATTGTCTTGGTGAAACAGGATTTTCTTTTTCTGCAAATGTGGCCGTTTTTCCGCAATTTCTGCCTTCAGCTTGTCAAGTAATGATGCGTAGTATGCTCGTGTAATGGTTTTTCCTGTTAGAAGATAATCGATTAAGATAACTCCATGACTATCACAAAAAACAGTCGCCATAACTTTCCCAGCCGACATAACATTTTTTGCTTTTTTTGGAGCCCATTCCCCCTTCGCAGTCCACTGTTTTGATTGTATTTTTGTTTCAAGCGTATAATGGTGTATCCAAGTTTCATCTACAGTAATTAATCGGCGCCAAAACTCTGATTTATTGCGCCTAAACTGCGCCAACAGAGCGTTGGAAATGTTCATTCGAACACGTCTTTGGTCTAACGTGAGCAAATGCGGCACCCAACACGCGGACAGCTTTCGCATGCCTAAATGTTGATTCAATATGTGACAAACACGTTCTTTGGACATATTCATAGCCTCTGCTATCTCTCTCACTTTAATTCGACGGTCGTTTAGCACCATTTGGTGAACTTTAGCGATGTTATCGTCAGTGGTTGCAGTTTTTGGACGTCCCGAACGTTCATCGTCTCCCAAGCTGGTACGGCCACGTTTAAATTCAGCTGTCCAAAGTTTCACTGTGGTAAATGATGGCGCAGAGTCCCCATACACAGAGTCCAACTCATCTTTGATTTGCGTAGGCGTATTGCCTTTCAAAAACAAATATTTAATGACAGCTCGATACTCGGTTTTTTCCTATTTCACAAAAACACTCACATCGACTCACTCAAACGATTGTGAAATAACAACTGCGCGTCCAAAAGGGCTGAAATTTTGGTGAGTACCTGTCAAAAGATGCACAACTATATTCCCTAGCTTTTATTGACGAGTGCTGCCGTCTTCACGTTAAGGTCGGAAACTTTTCAGACCATCTTCGTATTATAAAATATTGACATTTAATTATTCTGTCACTATTATTTTAGATTTTTTTATATTATTCATTAATATTTATTTTGCTTCATTATTTACTACTATCTCATAAATATTTCAGCTAGGCTTCAACAACTTTTGTCATTTTTTCATCACCTATAACGGCTGATGAAAAAATGAAGGAAAAAAGGAATTAGATGAGAAATAACCAATCAATGACTCGTAACTTCTTTATTTTAAGATTTTAAATAAGTAATGAACATAAACTTTTGTATTTGTAATGTCGCTGTCCATCCATTTCTACGTAGATATACAGGGTGTCCCATTAAATTTTTTTTTTAAATAACTCAAAACGCGACGTTCAATTGTTATTTTGTCTTCGTGTCTTCTAATCATTATTTTATTTTCTTAACAATAAATAGTAAGTGACAAACCCAAATTGGTTGCAATATGATTTTTTTGAAAGTCTACCGCATTGAAAAGAACTTTAGTTATATTTTAAATATTAAACAAAATACGTATTAAGAATTCGCAGAAGGGAAAGTACCGCATCCCTTTCAAATGTACCGTGAGAATTACCAGTTTTTAGAAATTATTGTCATCTGGATTTGTATAAAAGTTCCTTAAATGTGTTCTTACATTTCTAATGTAGCTTCAAATTGTTGGAAATATGACACCACTCGTGTAAGAATTAATTACACCCAATTGCGGTAAAAGACGAATTGGAAAACCAACATAACAATATGTAATTACTAA
Source organism: Agrypnus murinus (assembly GCA_929113105.1). Classification (NCBI taxonomy): domain Eukaryota; kingdom Metazoa; phylum Arthropoda; class Insecta; order Coleoptera; family Elateridae; genus Agrypnus; species Agrypnus murinus. The sequence goes on along the minus strand of OV816026.1, from coordinate 5,080,651 downwards.
TTACCGTTAGGTGTAAAAAATAAATGCCATGTTTCTTTTCAACATCTGTTTTAATATAAACACAAATGTATAGTTAAAGTTTTTAGATCGGGTCATATTTCTAAAAAGTATTTATTTACTCAGTAATAACTTCCGACCGCATTATTTACGTTAAACCATGCAGACAATCATAAATTAACTTTTTTATGTGACATACAACAACAATTTTTAAAAGGCAGGTACATCTAAATCACATTTTAAAATTAAATTTGTAGAACTTAAGGCAGTTTAATATTACAGGCCCGGACTCGAAGTTTAATAAAACTTTAAAATGAATTTTCTCGAAAGCTATTCGTTTGAAGAACAAACTTTATAAGAAAAATTTGTTCTACTATATTCCACCTATCTACTATTCAGCCAAAAATCTTCAATTAAAATACATCCATACAATACATTAAAATACATACAACAGTTTCAAAAATATATACGAAAATAATAGTTATATCAGGTTTCAAATTGTTATTTTTCCGAATCAGTCTAATGGAATGTTTTGGTTCCGTATACTGACATTATATCTTCATCCTTACTTGTTTGTATCATATTTTAATTTTTAATTATTTTACTATTTTTTTAACGTGGCGAATCAGAGAAAGAAACGGAAAAGAAAAGCTTGCTCTACATTTTAAACACGCTACAAACTACCGGAAAGTTGCGTGAATTTAATTCAAAACTATCCGCCGATCCCTATGACACTTGATATTTATCTGATTAATTTAAACATGTGCTAATTAAGTAGAGTGTTAGAGATAAGATTGTCTAAATAGAGATGATCAAATGTTGTTTCTTTCTAATTACATGATAATTTAATGAGCAAACATTTAGATAAAAGCGCTGTTTTAATAGATAAATAATATGAATAGTTGCCGTTTAACACAATATTATCTAAAAATACATCTTGCATGTGATACAGCGAATGTTCCCTGTTGGGTTTCATATATACAATATACGTTTTAAAAACTAAGGTTATAGTACTCATAGCATAAGAAAGTAAAGTGTGCAAGTGATATTTACTAATGATATTATATTTTGGTAAGTATTCCTTTTTAAATCGTTTAAATGATCTTAACAAGACTATAATTTTATTACTTATTAATATTATGCGCACTACTGCATTTGGTGGATAGTATATTTTAGATTATCTTAATATTAAACAATGTAATCTGTACAACTTTAATACTACATACTTTGAAAGAACATTAATGTTTCAAAGAAAAAAATTGATATATTGGAGGCTCGAGGGAAGAATTAATATTAAATCAGAAGCACTTTTCTCTTCCAGAACAGGGGCGGGTCGTGAACTTTGGAGTTCCTGGTCTTACGCTTTTTGGGGGCTAATCAAGCTAACCGCCATTTTGTCAAAAAACTATTATGTTTTTTTAATAGGAAAGAATATAAGGCAACAGGCATTGAAAAACTTCGTTATTTTATCTGATGCACTTAGATAATATGCAAACTTATGGATTGTGTACATCACAAACCAAATCGAGTTAGTGCGATTGCCGAGTGCAGTTGTGCCCCTTATTACAGTGTATATTGTTTACGAGAACTTTTATTTTTTGTACAACAATTAAGTTAGTTTTATCCCTCACGGGACCTCATCGTTCAAGATGGCAGATGCTGCATCTAGTAAGTCACCTAAAAGAAAATTATCGCCCGTAAATGATTTTCATAAAAAGTACATTTGTACTGAATTATCTCCTCTAACAAAAAAACGATACTACCTACCCGAAGAAATCGAAAAACAGCTGACGGAAGATAACTCTAAACAAACCGAACAACCAAAAATTCCTCCGATATTCTTACATGAAGTGAATAATTATCAGGCATATTGGTAACGATATCAGAACTTTAACCTCAAGTGAATTTACAACTCAACACAGAACGAACGGTTTAAAAATTAATTTAACCTCGATCGACGACTATCGTACTTTATCAAAATATTACACAGACAACAATCTCCCATTTCACACTTATCATAACCCAGCGCAAGAAACTCTAAATGTTGTAATACGCAATGTCCCAACTTCTCTAACAGTTCAAGAAATTTATAACGAACTTATAAAAACTTATCCAGTCCAAACGGTTACCCGACTCCTTAACAAGCAGTGGCGGATTTAGGCACAAGCGTTGGAAGTGGCCGCTTCAGGCCCCACAAGTCAGGGGGCCCCGCAGAGGCCTCCTGCTAAGGACCGCACTGGACACGCAACAAATAAAAATTATTGGCGTGGGAATCCACTTTCTCGAAAAAAGTGAAACAAGAAACAGATCATACCGTGTACAGGCTGGTAACAAAAGTGTACGGTTGATGCAGTAGAGTTTCGTACGAAAAGGCAAGCACTCAGGGCGATAGGTAAAATATTGTAATGGAGTATACTGTTTCACAGCAGACCTGCGAGGAATGTATCATCTCTGTCGGTCCAAATGATGGTCTTCTCGCACAATCAGCGCGTTCATCCGCCTACTATGATGACTAATTTCTTGAATTAATGGTTTCTGATAGATATTCGGTAAACAGTGGCGGATTTACGTATCAGCGGTCATTCCAGGCCCCACAAGTTAGGGGGCCCCGCAGAGGACCCTTACCCAGGATCGTAGTGGACATGCGGCAAATAAAAATTATTGGCATGGGAACTCACTTTGTCGAGAATAGTGAAACATGTGAGAGCAACAGTTCATTACAGGCGGGTAAAAAAGGTGTACGGTCGACACAATATACAGTTTTGTGCAAAAAGGAGAGCATTCAGAGTGATAGGTAAAATTTTGTAACGGAATATACAGTTTCACAGCAGACCTGCAAGGAATTTATCATCTCTGTCGCTACGCCGACTGCAAATTTAGATACAGAAACCGTTAGAACCCAGAAACCTGATGGCATTTACGATAATTGGAGCGGTTCAGTCCGATCATTGTTTCTGTTATTTTAATGGTTAATGTTATTTAATGGTTAACCCGATTCAATTATCGTAAATGCCCAATCTGTTTTGAAAATATTATTGATAAATTTGATGCTTATAAAAGCAGCAAATTTCCATTATAAATGAACTGATTATGGAATAAAACGTTTTTCTGAAATAGTACATAAATTAGAACTATTACGAACTCATCTGTCACAATGGCATATGTCAAAACTGACTTTTACGGACTCATCTGTCATTTTTATTTGCATTGTTGCGCATGTATTCGACATGTCGCACACAGCCACGTTGACTTAGTTGCCTACTCTACTGTTATTAAAAGCACATTTTGTATTTTAAATTTTTAATTTCACGATTTCAGAAAAAACGTAATGTACACCTCAACACTAAAACGGATTTTTTATCACTCGTTATGGTTGTTCAACAATCTCCATATTCGTGATAAAAAAGTACAAATTTATTTGGTATACAAATAATAAATTTATCTACGACCACTACAGAAAATTACACATTTCACACAGTCTAGTAACGATGAAATTGACTCATTGTTCATAGTCTTTAGACTGAACGGAGATGACCGTGGGGAATGATTTCGTATTTTTAGTGGTTCCATTAAAATGCCATAGATGTCAAAACATGCAATATTTCTAATTATTTGAAATATACAAAATTATAACTTTTAGATAAAAATTAATTTATTTTTAAAAGTTAAAAATTGTTAATGGACGACTATGATACTCACAACTTTATAGTCATATGTGTATAAATCACAGACGGCATTCTAAGACAGCTGTTTCAAGCTTTTGGCTCTCCTCGGTTAGGAGCAGCTAGTCTGTGAATTCTACACATCACCCTAACGTATACTAGCTCGGAAATAACATTAATTAACACCATAAAATAGCTGGAAATCGAACCCTAGGCCTTCCACTTTCTGAGCGACAGCTCTACCCCTGAGCTACTGTGTCGACTACCAGCATATAAAGTTATTATTACCGTATAAAGTTATTACAAAAATTGTTATTGAATTAACGTAATATCCTTCTGATGGCTTTAATTCATACATTTAGAATAAGGGGTCTATTACATGGAAATCTAAAAATGTTTTGGAAATTTATTATTTCAAATTACATTCAAATGAAGCATTAGATATTCAATGTATTTGTAAAATTGAGGTTATGATTTGCTTACATTGACAAAAAAGCAGCGCCGCAAAATACGACGTCTAAAATACATTTAAAAAGGTGTCTATGACATTTAAAAAATTGAAGACACAAACAAAACTACTAGTATTCAAATTTCAGTATTAATTTTAAATAATAAACGATTATTACATTGAGTTATACGCATTTGTTAATTTTTACAACAAACCTGTTTTCCACAAACTGTGGACATTGTCTACTTTTGACACTCCACCATCTCGATCTCAAACAGTGCTACATAAGATCGCGCGCCCCTGCGAGACTTACGTTCGTGCCCCTCATATATCTACAATTGTACGTAGGTAACTTTTGGTAAAACAAAATATGCAATAAATAATAATAATGTATTACCTTTTGATTTGCTTGTATCTCTTCAACGATTTTTTTTAAACTATTAATGATATTTAACACCAATTATAGTGTTTTTCCCGGACTTTAACGCAGGTGAATTAAACTGCCACAATCCACTGCTTTTGCTATTTTTCCTGTAGAAACTCGTAATACATTTGGGAAAACTTTAGAGTAGGTCCGCCAGCCTTAGCCGCACATGCTACATACCATTGATGCGTCTCATCGAGCTGAACAATAGTGTCCACACCTAAGGTAACCTAGGTAAGTTAGGTTTAATTTAGGTTTACGTTCTTCACCAATTCATATGTGTTTTAATTTAGTTTTTAGTTAGGTTAGATTAGGTGACGGTAGGTTAGGTCACATGCGCATCAAAACCTGCATTTCAGGTATAGGGTGAGGGAATTAACATGGTTAACAAGTTTATTAAACTACTGCTCCCCTCAAATTTCACTATTGTTGCTCTCGATGAGACGCATCGAACGGTATGGTGTGCAGCTGATGGTGGCGGACCTCAACTGGAAAACACTTGAAACAGCCATATACTTTTCCGAAAATTATGAATCTGTTGTTGCTGATCCAAGAAATCAGCATATTTAGTTTGAAGTTTTTAAACAAGTTTTAAATTTCATTACAATTTACAAGTACCCCACGAAGCACGTACGACGGAAGTGCTTTAGTTAATGTCAAAGCAGATAAATACTCGTAATCACTGTTTAGTAATTTAATTAATCTTATTTAAACGCCTAATATTAGTATAACACAATATCCTTAATTGTTTTGAGCAATATACATACATATATGCATATCTGCCTTTTATTGTTTCCATATAATGTTTTTCTTATCTCCAATGCTTGTTTTAAAATTTCTATTCCGACGAAATAGAACTTCACGAACACAGCGCCCTTCGGAGGGTTGCTCCTCCCTCCCATCGCGTTACAGGGTCTGCGGGGGCGGTAGTTAGTACGCCACTGATCTCAAATCATATTCTAGGTTAAATATCTTTCCTAGCTTTTAGTGTTTTATTACGTTTTTGTGGTCGTAGATAAAGTATAGTGTGTAGCACGTACAAAAACGCCAATTTTACACTCGTGTAACTGCGGCATGAGACGAAGTCGGATTATTTAAAAAATCTTGAGGAGGTAATTTCTTCCATCCCCCCTTCCGCGAATTCGCGCCTGATATTAATAATTATATATACTTAATTTTTGAAAAAAGAATAAATGGTGTATAAATGTAAAAGTGTATAAAAGTAATTGATTTATACTATGGGGCCCCAAAAATTTGTAACGCTTCAGGCCCCTTAATTGTTAAATCCGCCACTGTTAACAAGGACAAAATTACAATGCCTCTGTGCGCGGTACAACTAACAAAAAATGAAAATGCCAACAAGATCTTTAAACTGGAGAAATTAATGTACTCGGTTATCAGTGTTGAACCTAGAAGAAAACCAAAAACAGTCCCCCAGTTCATGCGATGCCAACGATATGGTCATACAAAAAAACTATTGCCGGCTTTCACCACGCTGCGCTGTGTCAAATGCAACGGAGAACACCTTTATTCTAGTTGCACACAACAACCTAATACAAAGCCTACTTGTGTTAACTGTGGGGAATCACATTCTGCTAACTACAAAGGCTGCTCTTACTATCAAACCATCAAAAACCGAAGTTATAAGTAGGTACATTAACAACACTCGCTCCTTGCTACCCAAACAAGAAACCACAACGCATTTCCCTACTATCTCACAACCAAGATCTTCTCCCGAACGCCACTCTTACGCCAGCGTAACAAAAAATATATCCAGCTATGCGCTCAACACTCCTAGCATAGGAAACAATCAGAAACAAATTAACGAAACAATCCTTAACACTATTTTAAATCAAATTCTAGAATCAATAAAACCTCTTATAACCGAACTCATAACAAATGCTATTGCTGGATTCTACAATAATGGCAAATAATTCTCAAAAACCAATACATCAGCTAACTCTTCTAAATTTCAATGCAAATGGTATTAAAAGGCAACAAAATTTATTTACCTTATTTCTTACAAGACATCGCATAGACATAGCCTGCATTAGCGAAACGCACTTAACAGATGGAGAGCAGTTTCGTATTCGCGGATTTACTGTATATCGAAGGGATCGAGATGCTAGCCACGCTTCAGGTGTTGCAATTATCGTTAAAAGGAACATAAAACATCACTTATTAACCCTTCCTAATCTCTTGTCAATCGAAGCGGTATCAATCAATGTAAAAATGGAAAATGACAAAAATCTAATTATTATATCTGGATACAAACCTCCCCGCCTACAATTAAACAACGGAGACCTTACAACCTTGTTTTCGGCTAACACGCCTACTATATTACTTGGAGACCTCAACTGTAAAAATACATACTGGGGCTGTCGAACAAACAATCCTATCGGAGTTAGACTTCACACGTTAACTGCAAATTTAGGGATTCACGTTATGGTCCCTTCTGAACCAACGTATATCCCCTATAGAGCTTCACAGAATCCTGACATACTAGACATTGCTCTACTTAAAAATATTTCCATAACATTACAACAGACCGTAGCCTACGAACTAGATTCTGATCATCTACCGGTCATAATCTCTTCAAACACTACATATATTCCGAATACTCAGATTCCAAAGCTAATCACCGGAAAAGTACTGGAATTGTTTCAAACTGCTCTAGATCAACACCTAATTATTAACAAAATAGAAACGAACAATGACATTGATACGGACAGTGATCAATTTACCGACATGCTAACTAATGCAACCAGCCTAGCCATGACCTCATCTAGAGCAATAAAATACCGAAAACCACATCTCGACCCACCTTCATACATTTTAAACGTAATCAGGAAAAAAAACAAAGCCAGACGAATATGGATAAGAACACGAGATCAACAATACAAACAAATGTATAACAGACTCACACATCAAGTAAGAAATGAGCTCGACCATCTCCGGATAACAACCTACCAGCAATACATATCAGACATAAATCCTAACGATAACTCTCTTTGGATACCTACAAAAAGGATACTACGGAAACGCGAGGAAATTTCTACATTAAAACATAACGCAGTGACCTATGAGAGTGACGAAGAAAAATGTAATTTATTCGCTCAACATTTCGAAGAGGTCTTCAAGCCTCATCCTTCACAACCTCAGTACAATCAACACCATCAGGGAATTGAACTTATAGTCCAACAGGAGATACCCGCAATCTCAAGAGACTAAGAACCCACTTCTCCTAGAGAAGTTCAACTTTGCATCAAAAACTTTCCACTAGAAAATCCCCTGGTCACGACCTCGTACCTAATATTGTACTTAAAAATTTAACAAAAAAAGCTCTTGCTTTTCTAGCTACTGTGTTCAATGCTTGCCTTAGAAATGGTTTTTCCCAAATCAATGGAAACAAGCCGAAATAATTGTTTTTCCAAAACCGAAGAAGGATAAAACGATGATAAGCAATTACAGACCCATAAGCCTTCTACCTACGATGTCCAAACTTTTAGAGAAAATTATCCACAGACGCCTCACTAATTTCTTAAGAATCAATAACATCATCCCTGCAACCCAATATGGATTTCGCAGTAACTACTCAACCACTCATCAACTAATAAGATTAACAAATATTATCTCAAATGGGTATGAAATGAAAAAATATTCAAGTATTTGACATCTATTTGACATCTCCCAGGCCTTCGATAAAGTCTGGCTTGGAGGACTAATTTTCAAACTGATTCAGCTTAATTTCCCCAGTTATATTACCAGAATAATTACATCGTTTCTAACAGACAGAACATTTAAAGTAAGAATTAACTCACAATTTTTTACTTTAAAAGACATATCAGCAGGGGTTCCCCAGGGATCAATTCTCGGTTCCGTATTATACAATATATACACCTACGACATACCATACTTCGACACCGTTGACGTCGCCATGTATGCTGATGATACAGCACTAATATCACAGAACTTCGATATCCACGCTGCCTCTCGCGATCTTCAAAGTACAATTGACACCTACCATCAGTGGTGCGCAAAATGGAAAATAAAACTGAACACCTAGAAGTGTCAACCGTAAATCTTCACATGAAGACGTCCTCCGAATCCTCCAGAACTGCAAGTGAATGGATCGATTATATCATGGAATCAGAACGATGAGGCGGTGAAGTATCTGGGCCTTTATTTAGACCGTAAATTATCATGGGTCTTCATATTAACAAAAAACTGAACGAATGTTACTCAAGACTCAATCTTCTTTATCCAATGATTAATAGAAAATCAGATTTAAAAATTGAATGTGCAACTATGCTGTACAAAAGTCTTATACGTCCCATTATCATGTACGGCGCCGTCGTCTGTGGAACGGCAGCCAATAACACACACATAAAGAAAATCCAAACCATGCAGAACAAGGTACTTCGTATTATCTGTAACGCCGATTGGTATGTGCGAAATAACCAACTTCATAAAGAACTGGACATACATTAAGTGTCAAAGACCTAATACACCTATCAGCCAAAAACTTCTTCAATTCAGTTCACAAGTGTCCTAGTGCGGTAATACATCACCTCGCTTCTCCTCCACCTATTCGAAGACTTAAAAGGCGGGTTCCGGCAGACTTAGTTGTTAACAGTGATAACTCTTCGGACAACGAGTAAACACGTAAACTATAGTGTATAGTATATAATAATCTATGTTTGTTACAACTTTTTTTTTGTGTTTAGAGTAATAACCTCTTAATGTTATATCAATTGTCAACGTATAATACTTGTCATACTTACCATGTATAGCAATGTATAATGCTGATCTGGTAAAAATATACTTTATAAAAAAAACAAACCAAATAAACGTACATATATATATCTATACATTATCTTTGGTAACGAACAAATAAAATGAAATAACAAATTCTCAAGTCAAGAATAAATACTAAAAAGAAGAACAAAAACGTAAATAACACTTATTCTTAAAGGTAATATAAATAAAGCATTTTAGTAGTTAGTGGAAGGTGGGGGAGGGTCGGACTTATGGGAGACTTGGTGGTCTACTACCCTCGCTACGCTTCGCTTCGCTCGGACATTAAACAACTGCGGGCTCCAAATGCTAACTTTCTGCCCTTGATACACAAAATATTATATTGAAATTATAGTTTATTTTCTCAACAATCTTATACCTTTCACTTAAACCAAATATACATTTTTTATACTTCTAATACAGCTAGTATAGAAAAAAACCAGTTTTTAACTAACAACTAACCTAACCTTTTTTTAGCAAAACAAAATCGTTTTCTTCAGTAGAACACGTTTGAATACTTTCTAAATCTATTTGGTCTCTTCTTATGCATATATTTAAACAATATAAATAAAACACAAATACCTGATACCTGAAAGGTTTTTCGATGTTTATAAAGTCGATTTATGGATAGGTCCCTAATCTGCAATTGCAGCACATGTTTATCATTTTACCTCCTTATCTAAGTAAAGATGCTGTAAAATGCTAAAGTAAAGGTATTGGAAACGATTATTTACATTTCAACAACTAGGCACACGACACTTGAACACCATTTTCTTTTCTTATATCTATAGGATGAGAAAGCCTAATATTCGTAAAAAAACTCCAAAAAATGCTTTTCAAAGATTAAGTCTGCATTAGGTACGAATCCCTAATAATGAGTGGAATCAGGGTCTTCCTTTCACTTTTTAAAGTTTTTACACAAATTGCGGCTATTTCCTTTCTTCGACATGCCTGACTGGCATCTCCAAAAAAAATCCATGTTTCATTGAGATAAAAAAATGTCTGATAACTAAATCGCGAATCAAACTCATATAGTTTCGTAAAAACTGGATCTTCTTCTTCTGTCGTTCTGTTAAAACCCATTTCGTGTAAAACTTCATGTAATGACGTTCTCCCACCCTTAAATAAAACCTTACTTTACAAAATCAGTTCAAATTCAAATTAACCGATATTTTTAGAATCGAAAGGTTCGTAAAGATTAGTAATACATGTGTTATATCAATGCCCACCGTAACGCAGGCTATGAACAAGCAGTGGGCGTGAGGAGTCGTTGCTTGCTCTTCTCCGGAAACCATTGTACGTAGGGAGTACGTCGATTTCTGAATTTATTTAATTTGACTTATTATTGATCTAATTATTAGATTTGAGTTTTTTAATTTTCGTTTTATTACAATTTGATTGTTCTTGATTATTAAGTAGTTTTGAATAATTGCTTAAAAAGATATTGACCAAAATATATCGAGTTTTATTTCTCTAAATAAAATGTATGTTATCATTACAATCCTTACATTTTAATATATCCAGATATGAATTGCCTTCTAAGTGGTTGACAAACAGCAATATCAGTAAATTCTTCTTAGTTTTTGATTTTTCAAAAAGTTCTTCATAGTCTCGATTACAATTTTAAAAATATTGTATTATTGGCAAAACAAATTCGAACAAATAAGTAAATTGGGAATATAAGGTTCAAAACCAAACTATATTATGAATATCAAATAAAAATGTGAATATGAAAAACAATTTATCCATTTCCAACAATGTATTTTAATTTAAATTACTAATGTAAGTTTTAATTAATATTTTTTAGATTTATTGTTAAAAAGTTTTAATAATTAGAGTATAATTAATTTCTAAAAATATTTTAAAGAAATAACTATAATAAATAAGTTAAGTAGTAGCTGTAAAGCTTTCTTTGGTTTAAAATGGTTAAAATATTGAAAACTCATTTATACAAACACCTTCTCACAACTCTCAAATTCCAAGTACTCTAACTAATTGTTATAATACTCCCTTACGGATAAAACAATAACCAATAATACTGACAATATTCAAAACGAACTTACACAAACGCTTTCACGCAATTCATAAAAACGGTACGTAACAAGTGACCAATTAGCGAGCTTGTTATCCGTACAAGAACGTAGGGTTAGTGTAACGGTCGAGCATTGTATGGTATTCCGAATTGTAAATCTTCAATAAATAATTCTTACATTTATTGCAGCAGTACAGCACAATACGTAAAATATATTGCGGCGATATCAAATCACCGTATTGAAAATTTAATTAACGACGGAACTGAAACGTTAACACAAATATTTTTATATCGGATTTAAATTAAAAGAGAGACATGCTATGTCATGGGTATAATTAATATAAAGGTTATAGATAAGACCACAGTTAGGTTCATTAATTTTTAAATTAAAAACTTAAGAATAAAGACTTCATAAAAACATAACGTAGCTTTCTCATGCATAATAATAATAGGTTTCATTTTCAGAAAAAGGATATCAATTAGTTAGATTGCTTGATCATAGGTACGTTTATGCAACCCATGTTACTTTGGGACGGTTTCCCACTTGTTAGGAGGAAGTAATTTCCTAATTAAAATTTACATATTACGATGTTTAACGTTAGATAGATTTTTCTATATTCCAGGAGACCAGCTCAGTTTCGTGTTGTTAATTAGCTGAAAATAGATTAATTAGGTCAATCTTATCATGACTGATACAATACAATTAATCTTTGAATTTGTTTACAAGATTTCTGGTTATTTCAATTAATGAAGGTATTGAATCCTATCGTTCGTGTTGATATGACTCTTATAGACTCTTATCCTGTTTTTCCTCACCATTGCTCTGATGTAAGTGTTTAGAGTACTGTATGCTGGACATTTTGAGCATAATTTGATTAATGTTGATTTTATATTTAAGTTGGAATTTGTATATGCATCAATTGGCTTATTCATTGTATTGCGTACTGTAAAAATCATGTTTATATTAAATTGTAAAGATGTTTCTATGGAGAAATTATCTGTATTACCTATACCATGTATTCCCGTTTCTAGCTTGTAAAGGATGAACCATGATTTGTTGAAATTTATATGTAATTAGATCGTAACGAGATATGTATCTACATTCTAAGATAATGGGTAATCGTAATGGGTTTTGTACATTGTCAAACGTTTTTCTCGAATATCTTCGTTACGATACATTTTGGGATAATGAATGTATTATACTTTATTAATCTTCGTTTCAAGGGCTACAATCCTATAATAACAGAATTAAGATTAGTGATAAAAAATATCAGGTGTCCCGGATTAGTGACGTCACGAGCTTACTCGATGTTCCGTTGTTTTGAAAAAGTGTCATAGTTTTCTTTTGTTCTGGCATAAACTATATAAGCTGGGGCAAATTGTAACAAAGTCAGTCGATAAAACGTAGAAGGCAGAACTTATGCCAGACTCCGGATAATATCTGTAATTAATTTGAGGTTAGATAGTTAACCATATGTTTTGACATAAATGTCATTGTATAAATAAAGTTTAAAATTAAACTAAAAGTGTTACCTGAACAATCTTCAAGGATTAAAAGAATATTTAATTATTGTGCAACAATTATTGAAAGTGAAAGTGATTGTTTTAATAAATTCTGATTGAATTTATTTTTTTGACATCGATCTACGCATCGATATTTTATAAACAAGAAGTCAGCTGTTTGCTTTCATCGCAGTGTTACCAATAATCTACGTCTGCCTTACTATAAATTAAATATTAATAGGAAAAGTTTTTTAAGTGAAGGGTTAAGGATATTTAATAAACTTCCATATATCAGAACTCTTAATGAGTCTAAATTTAAAACTAAACTTAAACAGATCTTAACAGATAAAGTATTTTATAATTTAAATGAATATTATTCAGTTGATCTGACATAACTTTTTGTCTTTCCTCTTGATGGTTTCAACTTATTTCTTTTAAGTTACAGTACACGTTTTTCTTATAAATTAGCATGTCTTAATTCCTTTTTTTGTGTCCGTCAATTTTATTTTTGAAAAATATTTCCAGTTTAAGTTAGTTACGTAGTTTTGTTCATACAAAAGGTAATCCAGCTTTCTTTATTAACTTACGGTTGTCTGAACTTTCCCGACGCCATATAGGCTTCATTCATGTATAATTTATTATAATTTAAATAGTAATAATGCATATTTTGTAAATGTAAAAATTTGTATATGTAATTGGGAAATAAAATATAAATAAATAAATAAAAAGGATTAACTTTTAAAAAGGGGAAAATATATCGTAATGTACCAGGTTGGTTAAAATAAATGATTCTTGTTAATTTCATAAATAATAATTAACTTGTAAAGTTCATCCTCAAATATAAAATTATTTGGTTTAGTTTATTAAGTTCTTTTCAGAATTTATTTGATTTGAAGTAAATAAAACAACTAAATTTCTTTATATAAAATTTATTTTCATTTGACAAATATTTTTATTTATAAACAAATTTCATTTGTGTTGGTTTGTTCAAACGAATGACCGTACTGATCCTATGTCAGGTCACTACAATTATTTCTAACGTTTGAGCAAACCTGAGAATTTATTTCTCAATTACCAATTGTATTATCTTGAATACAATATCTTGAATTTTTTTATTTTGACGTTCCATTTGGATTTTTATTTTTGTTCGTTAAATAAAGTTTATGTGTTTTCAATTTTACATATGTGTTTAAATGATGTTAATACAAGCATCCAGCGTTCTTTTCTTTTAAATTCAGAGTTTAGCAGCAGTTGTCCAGCTTGCAGGAGCTTTAGTGCTTACGATGTAAGTTTTTCTTTCTTTCCAGGCATAAAAGTCAATAAGAGTCTCGTAATTCAAATAATTTATGCTTTACTGAGCAAACCTGAGCTAGCTGAGAAGAATAAAGAAAAATATCTGTGTATTATCATTTTAATCCACCGTATATAATTTATGTTTATATTTGGAACGGTGGTCATATTGTATTTTACTTTATATTCAAAGATCACCGCAATATATTAATGTTTTACATAAATATGTATATTGTTATGGTATTGATGATTTAGAGCCCGAAATAATTCTTACGGACTACATAACGGGCTAACCCTTAAAAGAATCTTTACCCATAGAGACAGTGCTCAATAAACAGATGTTTACGAGTTAGTATACCATGAAAGTTTAAAAAATCAGCTTTAATTTATAACAATTCAATCGTATCAATTATTTATCTCGCAATAGTACCTCATATTAATTAGGCATTTTGATGTCGTACAACGCCGTCTATGTTTACTCACGGATGATAATTAAGTGAACAGAAAATCATTTTTAATTATGACTAACTTTTTTTTATTGATAGTTAACTTCATAGTGTTGTAGACCAATGAGACATTAAAAACAGTGTCACATGCACCAATCACAAGTTATAAATGATTTCTTTAACTGAAAAGAATGTATGCTACTTTTCTTGCCGCTACCTCATTGTTTTTGCATTATTTTAGCAACCATTAATATTTAAAAAATCAAATGTCATTTTGACAAAAGTAAAAATGTCGCGCTTCGGCAACATTTGACGTATTTAACGCTTCATTCAGTTAATTCTCCAACCGAAGATCATTCGTTCTCAACTCTTGTCAGGCAAGATTTTTATTTTTTTATTCGCATTGATTGCTAAAAGGCAATTAAACTCGATCAAATTCTTGAGAAAAGAACCCTCGCGCTCCGCGCTCGGGTCTTTTCGTCAATTTGATCTCGTTTAATTGCCAAGCAACCAATGCTCATACAAAATAAAAATCTTGCCGACAAGAGTTGAGCACTTATGATCTTACTGTTGAAAAGATTGTTGACGAGAGGCATTAAATCTTATAAATAATACTTATTTGTTTAGAAATGCATGTTTCAGGAACGAATAATAAGAATCTCAGTCGTTCTAAATCGCATTTTTTTCGCTTTTAACTAGCAAAGTCCGTGAAAGGACTATCCAATACTACTAAAGTTGATTTGTATGTGTGCCCGAGCCCCATTCTCGCGTTCTATAAGGGCTAGAGAGATGGGCTTGGGCTCATTCGACGCGTAATTTGCCGAGGATAATGCAAAATTTTTTAAAGTAGGTCATGTTAGAGATGGGTTGGGCTCATTCGACTCCAATATTAATAAAGTTGATTTGTATGTGTGTCCGAGCCCCATTCTCGCGTTCTATAAGGGCTGGAGAGATGGGCTTGGGCTCATTCGACGCGTAATTTTTTAAATTAGGTTATGTTTTAAATTTTTTTTAAATTAGGTTATGTTTTAAAAAATCGATAAATGCTGATTCTATCGTACTATTTAGTGCTATTGAGTGTTATTTGGTACTAATAGAGAATCGATTGGAGATTTATGTAGGTCATGTAAATACTGACCTACTTTAAAAAAAATCGATAAATGCTATTTCTATCATACTTAAGTGCTTAGGCCCGTAGGGCCCATTATCCTAGTATCATACTATGTAGCTGTTTAGAACAAGACCAAATAAACTAGCAATTTGTTAAATTCTCTTCTCCTGGTAAAAAGGATATTTGAGAATTAATATAATTAAAAAAATACTTACAAACTCGCAAACGTAGGTATAATTCACCCCTATTAGATCGGAAATTCGAAAAACTCTCAAATGCGAGGCACCAGGGAAATGCGTTCACTGAAGTTTTTTTGTTTTCGTGATGTCATTGCAAGCAACAATTGCGATTTTAAGAAAAATGTCAAATTTATTGTCAAATTATTATTATGGAAGAAAGGATAAATCATTATTATTTAATTAAAAATTTCTATTTATTTTGCATTATTGATAACAAACAATTGCTTTAGGTGCATTAGTTTTACCTCGAAGATAATTTAGGTGACGCATAAAAGAAATGATTTACTTCTTGTAATAGTTGTTATGGTGACCAGCAACTGTTCCTAAATTACTTTTCTATGCACTTATGCAGAACAATTATTATAACGTGTGGGGCATAAGTTAAGGCACAAAATTGAATTTGATTTAATTTCAATAATGGATTATAGGAAAAAACACCGTTAACGCCATACACAAAGAATACTATTTTACATAAATCCTTGTTAAAATATTCCTTCTTACCTACGTCCACGGTTCTTATTACTTATATTACGATACTTTGCAGGCTATTTTTATATATCTCACATGATTGACCCCTTTCCAGAATCCCACCCTAACTTTCGTATTCGTATTACTTTGAATTGAAAATGTAAAATTTTGAAAATAGGGGAAGTTATTTGTCTGCTTTGCATCTTTATGGGTAAGTTCGGCATTGTAACTCTTTTTGCCCCAAAAGCTCTATTGTCATAGTTACAATTATTTGCGATAATGGATACTAGAAAACCGAGCTCTTCGAGTTAAATAGATCTGAATGCCAAACTTACCTTAAGTAGGGGCAAATATAGGCAACCCATCTTACATATTTTTAAAAAACTTAAAAAAAGATATTTAAGGTTAGAAGTTAGAATTAGTTGACAGTAATAAGGATTTCTAGGTTAATTTGTTAGCAATAATAACAGTATTATTTTTCTGTGTTTCTCCAATCTCTTCTACCATAGAATTACTAAAAATGTCTTTATCATGACAATATCGTTTTACTAGAATCTATCCTCCGGAATATCAATGGATGTATCCAAATGTAATAAGCCGATTAATAAAAGTTTGGAAGATTCATGCATTTAAGATTTTTGGTCTACAACCTGAACTTAATTATAACTTTTTATTTTCAGATGTAAATGAAAACAATGGCAAAAGAAACGAACCTCAATAACTCGCATAAATTCCATGAAAAAAATGATATTTGTAAATACTTACCAAAATGGTCAAATATATCAGGAATAGCAGCTCTAGTTCTGTTAGCTCTTGTGTTATGGGCTACAGGATATTCTTTATTTAATGAAAAAGTTGGAGTTGATAGTCAATTGTTTAGCTTAGTTGTAAGTAATGTCTTCGTTAACAAAAATTAAGTAGTCATTATAAATATTTTCAGATTCTTTTTATAACTGCCAAAATAGCAGGTTGTATTGTAAACATAATAAAACTTCCACCAATGGTTGGTATGTTACTTATGGGTGTGCTTTTAAGAAATGTTGGGTTTCTTCACATTACAGGAAGTTATACTAGATTCACTGCTGTTTTAAGGTATACCAAGTAGGTATATAAATTTATCAATAATTTAAATAACTTAAAATTTTAGGCAACTAGCTTTAGTGAATATATTACTCCCTGCAGGCTTGGGTCTAGATGCTAAAGCACTAAACAAGATGAAATGGATGATATTAAACCTAGCAGTAATTCCTGTAGCAGTTGAAGTGATTGGTGTGACTGTGATGTCATATTATCTTCTGAATCTCCCCTGGCTCTGGGGAGTTCTTGTCGGGTAGGGTATATCGTAGGTAAGAACTACTATGGTTTTGAAAAGTTTTGTGGCGTCACCTTCAGGCTTCTCCTGGCAGCTGTGTCACCTGCAGTGATCATCCCATGCCTTTTTGAATTACAAGATCTTGGATATGGAGTCAACAAAGGGATCCACACCTTGGTTATTGCTGCGTCTACGTTCAATGACATTATTTGCATCGCTCTTTTTGGAATTGTACTTGGATTGATATTTAGTACTGGTAGAGATTATGTTAAAATATTTTTTTAGAAAGACAAAGATTAATTTGATATTTTTAATAGGGAGCTTAGTAATGCAAATATTACAAGGACCAATCGTTTTGGCCATAGGATTTGCATATGGTATTGCTTGGGGTTTAGTGTGCCAGGTTATTCCTCATCAAAAAGAGGTAGATGCATACATTTAATAAAATCTTAGATGGTTTTTAAGCTTCAAAATTACAGGAACATTTAGTAACACTCAGGACGCTACTTCTTGGTTTAGGTTGCGTCTTATCAGCTGTAGGTAGCGATGCTGTAGGTTATGGAGGTGCCGGAGCTCTAGGCTGTATCGTGTCAGCTTTTGTGGCTAGTTTGGGATGGAGAAAGCAAGGTTGGGGTAGTAATGTAGGTTTTGCATTTATCTTTTATAATAAAATACTAAAATATTTATTGTTGAAACTTAGAATCCTGTAAGAGCTAATTTTGTTCTATTGTGGAAGTTCTTTGAACCAATCTCATTTGGTTTAATTGGTATGGAAGTTAATTTTGATATTTTAGAAGGATATACTGTACTATGGGGAACAGTATCAATGATTGTTCCATTATTGGTAAGGAAATTGTAAATTGATGGTAATGATTATTAGGAAGTTATTGCAGTATCACTACTAACAGTTATGCTAAAGTTACAATTACATGATACAATATACTATTTCACATAACGGAATGGTATCATTTTCATTTATTGCATATACTCATTATGTTAAAGTAAATCATAATTTTGAAATTATTTAGATTGTGTTTTGTGTTGACTTGGATTTGTTTACTTTTATGTAATGGAAGATGGGAAGATGTAATAGTGTTAAAGGAGCTAAGGAACTTATTTGAAGTAGGTGTACACTCTTAAGATTCAACTAATTGAAGTTGACACACTTCAGGACATTATATTTATTTTTATTTCAGAAAAATTAATGTGCGCACGATAAACATTTAGCATTAAGTTATTTTCTGACCATGCACTTTAACTTCAAGTCAAGTTTAACATTTGCAATAGCATTACTGTAAGGAGTGCGATAACTCCCCTAGTCTCCTAAAATTAAGCAAAAACTTTTATTTACAGTTACGTGTAATAACATCATTTGGATCCACACAATGCACAAATTTTAACCTAAAAGAAAATATATTCGTTGCTATATCTTGGATACCAAAAGCAACTGTGCAAGTAAGAATTTCTTTGGCTAAACTTTGAAACCCAAGGCTACAATATTTTCTCTAAAATATAAGTTAGGCAAGCAGTTGTATTTAAACACAATTTAGAAATGCTCTTATGGCAATACGTTTTTATAGTACCTATACGATGCATGTTTTATATAAAAAGAGCATAGAAAAAAGATTGTCCCCTCTAATTCCAACCTTTATCCATTTTTCTTTTCTCAAGTACTACCCAACTTACATTATTGTATAAAAATATTTTAGGCTGCCCTAGGGCCAGCTGCTTTGGATATTGCTCGAGCAATTGATGATCCCATTGCAGAAGGTTATGCAAATTCAGTGTTGATTACAGCCGTTATTTCTATTCTTATTACATCACCCATTGGTGCTGTATTAATTATGCAATTGGGTCCAAGATTGTTACATCGTACTTTACCTGATAAGGCACAACCTCTACAAGATCAAACAGAAAGTGGCATTACAAACTTAGCTGTAGATGCTGAAGAAACAGGAAGACTGTAATTTCTTTTAATAATTATGTACTTAATGTGATGTTTGTATTTTATGATTAGTACTGATTCTTGCAATTGGTAGTTTTATACTGTAGACTATTAATGCCTTATATTTTATTTATTTCAGGGAACCCTACTATGGAACATTTTCTTAGAAATTTATAGCGTTTATAATAAAGTTAATATAACTAAATAAATTGGTTTAGCTTTTAACAAAGTTGTATATTGTTATGATGTTTTAGTAAGTGGTGTAAATAAAAGTGCACACTTCCTTATTTATTACTAGTGATTATGTCGTTATTACTGGCTTAGCTTGGGCGTTCACATTCCTTAACGCTCTCACTGCAAACAATAATATTATTAATTTTTGATTTCTCCTCAGTCACTTGGTTACTTATCGCAATAGCCTATGACACTCCCAGGATCCCAAAGAATGTGGTGTTAGTTGAGATTTTAACAAAATTGATCCGGTACTTAAAATAGATATGATGGCACACTTGCAAGACTTAAAACAGTAATTTTTTTGTAAAGTTGTTAGGTAAAAAAAAATTAAAAATAATTGAGAAATAGTTTGAAAATTTAATTGAATAAAAAAAATACAACTTATAAATGTTACTATTCTTCTGTGAATGTAATCCCAAAATATATTAAAAATTTAATCCTAAATCCCTTATCCCAAAAAAAAAAATAAAAATTCAATCCCTAATTTCAAAATATATTTGAAAAATTCAATATCATTCCTAATCCCAAACGAAATTTAAAAAATTTAGATTAATTAGCTATGACAGTTGAATAATCCGTGGATTGATCACAATCCGTGATAAAGAGTGAGGGATTAAATGAATCCCAATCTTAAGCAAACATTTTTAAATAATAGTGGTACTTCCCACTCAGAATCGGTGTCTTGATTTTTTGCAAGCATTTTGTGGTAGGGTAGCTGCAAATAATTGTATCATTTGAAAAAAGGACCACCACCCTACATCTTTGTAAGTGGAACTTCGTATTTTTTTCAACATTTTTACCACTTTCCAACATTTCCCTGAACTTCAAACTTGTGACTCGGCCCCATTTTTGAAAATTCTTCCTATGGAATTATTGACCTCTAGACACAGCTTGCTATTGTGAGCTCAGAGATATGCAAATATGTGTAAAGAGGAACTTAACTTCTTTTGAATCTGTAAAGTCTAAAGTCAATGATGCAGATAAGTAACTGATGTGTAAATATGTTTCTTCAAAAGAAAATCCCAAATGGTTAGGATTATGCTTGATTGTGCTAATGAAGAGCCACCTGTGACTTAAAAAATTGTTGAACATATAGTATCTTTGAATTAGGGTAACTAAGGGTAATAACGCTACCTATTCAGCTAATTAGCTTTCAATTGTTGAAGACAACTGAATGTTCTGATTTTTACCAAGACATTCCTTAAAGCAATGCTTAGCTATTCCACTTAGAATTTGTAATGATTTAATTTTTTTTAAACTATAAATCGAAAACGAGAGCAACTGCAAATTTGTCGTTTTATGTTTAGTGAAGGTAACAGCGCCAGCTTGAATTATTTTCAAATAAAACGTATCTTTGTTGTATTTAAGGTAAAATAGAATGATGAAAGGTAAAATAAGCATAAAAGTATAAACACAAATTTATATTTAGTAAAACTCAAATTTAGTAAGAAAAGACATAAACGTATTGTGTAAGTTCCAGCTTCAGCACAATGTGTTGTGGTTTATAAAGTTCCACTGTATAACAATAAAAGCATTAATTGAACTTATTGTTTTAAATATTTAATTAAATAATGTAAATAATCATCTACAAGAGTACAAATATAGGCAGGTTGCTTTAAATGTATTTTAAATTCTTATACTTATGGGGAAAATAATAGAAAACGCATACACAAATTGCAAAATAATAATTTTATTTTTATTAACAGAAAACAATGTAACGAAAAACAAAAAAAATGATACCAGAAAAAAGATGTTCTATAATCTAGATAATGTGAATTAAAAAGTCAGAAATATCTCATTTATAACACTTTTTACATTAAATTACTAAAGGAAAAATCTGACTACAAAATTCATTCTTTTTAATTCTTTAAATAAATTTAATCAATCCTAAAATAGTTAATTTTCCTTTATTTGGCGATTAATAACTTTCTTTTCAAACAAATACTTAATTTTCTTTCATTATAAAAAAAATTATTTCTTGAGGAATATAATTTATTTATAATTTTAATGTATTTTGGTATAATAAATTCCTTAATGAATAATAAAATTAATTACTATGAAAAATTCACAGTTTTTATTTAAGATTGTAATCCTTTCCTTTTTAAAAATTTATGTTTTTGCAATTTTCTGGCATCTGCTTTCATTAAACTCGACAAAGAATTGAGAAATATGTGTGATCAATCCATTAATAAATATTTCCAAATAAAAAGGCTATATAAAATGGAATTCGAAATCCATACTATACTTACACATAAAAGGTAAGTAAATACAATTTTAGAGTTTACTGTCTCCAGCTATACTTTGTGGAACTCTATAATCATAAAATATAATAAAAATCAAAAGATTAATTAAGGTTTTTAGTAAATTCTTAACCTTACAATTGTTTTGACATGAAATGTCATTATCAAAGGTAGATAAGATTGGTAAACAAACACGTTGCTAAGAATAAATACAGAAAATAGGTAACTATAGATACAATACATACAAAAACTAAATATCTAACACTTCTAATAAAGGAGAATTACTAAGCTCAGTTTGTTCGTTCATTAAAGGTACTGTGCGTTTATGTTTGTATATTCTAAAATGTCTAATTTGTTTTTTGTTGCAAAATATAAGAATTTGATGTTATTTTGAGGTGGTTCTGCTTCAACTTATTTATGCCAAACCTCATTGTATTCTTGCTGCTTTCATGATCGACACTGTTTGTTTCTTTGAATGCTTGGTCCAAGTATGCTTCTGAAATTCTTCTTTTTAAAACAGCCAATGTCACCTATGTCTTTTTTATTCATTGTCCATGATTTGGCACCGTAAGTTAGCACTGAGCGAATTAGTGTTTTATAGAGCCTATGTTTGTTTTTTTATAAGTAGTTTGATTATAATTGTATTTTAAGCCTGTAGAATGCTTTATTAGCTAAGGTTATTTGCCTTTTCACTTCCATGCTATTGTTATCAACACTAATAATTAGACAAATTCAGTAATTTGTTTTTTATAGTTGTTTATTTCTAGAATTTAGTTAGTTAAGGTTTGCTTGTTTTGTTTGTTTATGAGCATGTACTTCGTCTACTCTTGGTTTTATTACTTTGGCTGTGCTTTTATGGGCCATAAAGATTTCTTTGACCTTCTGTTTTGTTCTGCCAATAAGGGCAGAGTCATCAGCATATGCCATTATGTGATTTATTAAAGATGGTTCTGGTTGTTTGTACCCCTGATTTTCTAATTACTGCTTCAAGTGCAATGTTAATTAAAAGTAAGCAAGACAGAGCATCTCCTCGCCTAAGTCCTTTATTTGAAGATAATGGATTAGAGTTCCCGTTAGATTTTTACTTGGCATGTCACTTTCTCCATGGTTAGTTTTGCTAGTCTAATAAGGTGACTGACTGCTAATGCCCGGTATCTCCATTGCTGCATGAAGTTCTTGTCGATTGATGCTATCATATATTGCATTAAAATCAATAGTGTGTTTCTGTTTTCTCTTATTTTTTCGAGTATTTGCTTGAACATAAAGATGTGATCTACTATTGATCTGCCTTTTGCGGAAGCCTGCTTGATAGTCACCAATCTTTTCCATTACCTGTGCTTGTAATCTGTTATATAGTATGTTTGAAAATATTTTGTATGCGATGTTTAGTAGTGTTATAGCTCTATAGTTACCTTAGTTCTCATATTGCAGCCAGTCCTCTCTTGTGTGCATGAACAGATAACTCCGATGAATAATTTTGATATTAAGCTCTTCCTGCATTTCCTCAATGCTAATGGGTTGGTATGTATATTGTACATCTTCTCACGTTCTGTTATTATAGGGTGGTTTAGTGCCCGCTCAAAGTGTGCTTTCTAGGATTTATTTTTTTCCACTTATAATCTCGCCTTCTTGATTCTTACACATGGTTGTACACTTCAATTCATATCCACGGACATCATTCAATTGATAAATTTTCTTTTTACAGCCCTCCGGAATATCTTTATTGTAAAATAATTAGAGGAGATAATATTAAGGTTTTAAACAAAATGCATCGAGCTATACTACAACCTGTATAAAGAAAACAGATTCCTTTTGAGACACTTTATTTTGTACCATAAATTTAAAATTTATTTCTATAATAAAACTTAAAGCTAATATTAAAAATAATATACAAAATATATTTTTATCTCCTATATCTATATCGCTTAAAATGAAACCATAATTGGAAAATATTATTGTGAAATTGACATCTAAACCCTCTTTTATATGAGTATTCCCATTCTCGATTGACAATTTTAAAAGCAATATCTTCGTATGGTGGTCCAGCATGGAATCTTAAAATGGCAAACTCTTTATTTTCTGGACATGGCGTCTGCAATATACAAAAAAGATTTAGCAACAATTAATGAAGAAAATAATAATAAAAACTTACCAAAAAATACTCTGGTGTGCTTGATTTGTCTATAAGATCAGGATAAAAAATATTAAATTTATAGCCCTGAACAATCTTAGGTGGTGGGTTATCCATGTCGTAATGAGTCTGATTGTATTTGTTCCATTCAAAACCAGTATGCACTCTATTGAAGTATCGAGGCTTACGAGGTCGATATTTGTCGGACCACAAGTACACTTGACTATCTAAAGCAGCTTCTACTGAGAACTGAGCTTCATCTTCTCCCATGCCTTTCCTTGCTTCTCGTTGCAGCATAAGCTCTTCTTTTGTCATCACGTTCTACAAATCAAATATGATTATAAGATAAAGTTCTACTAATTATATAAGCAATTATAAGATTTACCTCAACTTTCTTTCCTGAATTAATAACTTGCGCTCTTGCAAATTCTAAGCGCTTCATATCATCTTGTTCGTTAGCTACTATAGTACCAGGTTCCAATTGATCAGGAGAAAGAAATCGAGGACTGTAGTTTCCATTTTGATAAGAAGTAAAACATTCATTTAGGAGTGTAGCTTCAGGATTTTCATCTTCCCTACAATAATTGTTATTTCAATTACATCGTTCATTTCAGATCGACAACTACGTTATAGAAATGTCATTTGGACATGAAACTTATAGCGTTTTCAATTGGCTGCTCTTAGATTGCTCTGAGAGCAAATTCCGTATTCGATTGGTTCACCTGACATTCCGGTCATCGGGAGTTGCGTGTTCGATTGCAGCAAGCGCTCTGTGTAAAAGCACACCGAGAGTGCTCTTCATTGATCTGTCCCACCAGACAGATCAACTCAGATCAAAACAAAAACCTAACCTCTAATGCATTCGTATCTGCGTTACTTTAACTGAAAAAAGGCATTCAAAGTATTATTATGGATGCTGAAAGGTGTCGTTTGGATTTATTAGAAATTTTTATCATCAGATTCGTCTACGAATAAGGAAATTCAAGCTATTATTGAATATTTAAATGAAAAATAGCCATTATGCAAAGTTCGTAATTGTCTGGAGACGATTAATTCATTTTCTGATGAATCGGTAGGTTTGCTATAATAATAGGTACCCAATACAATATTTTATTAATCCTTTTCATTAATTTTTCCGAACCACGCTTAATAAATAAATTCCTGACCATGTTTCAAAAGAGTTAGTAGTGCCAAGTGTTTTATTATTATTAGTTATAATAATTTATTAATAATATTCACAGAAACATACGGCGATCGAAATGATTTTATTCGGTTGTGTATTGTGAATCACTCTTTGATCAATCCAAGGTCAATCTACATAAGAGCAATGACGTCATACCCTTTTTGCAAGTAACCGCAGAGCAATCTTCAATTGAGCAATCCGGGCTCCAATTGAAAACGCTATAAGATTATGTTTGAGATTAAATGATATTTACCCTTCCTTATCATTGTTTGCTTCATCTTCATCTTCGTCCGATGTTACTTTACTTCCTCCTGGCTGTGGTTCATTTTCAGAAGAAGTTGACGCTACTTGTGTATTATTTGAAGGAGGTGGTGATGTTTGTTCTTGTTCATTAACATCAGTATTAGAAGCAGCCACGGCTTGCTCTGCTTTTAATACTTGAAGTTTACGCCTTAAGTTTTCTTGGTGCCTATCTCTCAATCTTGCTCTAGCCATATGTGCTAATTAAATGCAAAACGATAATCTCTTTAGTACATATGTTGAAATAGTTGTTTAAATTACAAACCTTTTAGTTGCGATGAAAGCGATTCCCAATAACCAATATCAATTCCATCTGCTTTTCCATGTATTTTTTTATCAATTTGACTTTGCAAAGTCTTCAGTTGTGCAGTTGTTTTTCCCTTAAACACTTGCGTCACATCTCCAGCAACTGACTGGTGAATGCCTTCCCGCCTATTGATACCAGTATCAAAATCATTTTGTTGTTGTAGTTTTCTTAATTTCTGGAGTTCGTCTTCAACAATGACTGTAATATCATTCCAGTAATCTAAATTCTTT
Source organism: Agrypnus murinus (assembly GCA_929113105.1). Taxonomy (NCBI): domain Eukaryota; kingdom Metazoa; phylum Arthropoda; class Insecta; order Coleoptera; family Elateridae; genus Agrypnus; species Agrypnus murinus. Next base: position 5,054,352 of record OV816026.1, on the reverse strand, counting down.
CCACGTTCCAATTCTTGATACACCTTTATATCTTCGATTAAGTCTTCTAAATCTTTAATTTGTAAACCATTAAGGTAAGTGTAGGGTTCGTGCATCTCTACAGCATCAACTTCCTCTTCGGCACTTATGTATTTTGCGAGTAAATCGATTGGTTTAGCTGAGTGTGGAAAAAGGTGTATATCAATATTTATTTAAAAAAAATGCAGATTGTACTTAACCTAACATAATTTTGTAATCAAACCTAAGATTAATTACATAACTAAGTTTTTAAAAAATTATTGCAGTTACCTCTTCCATCTTGGATTCGAATATGTGACCGAAGCCGTGCTTGTTCCAAGTGAAATTTATCTTCTTGCCGCTCCCACTCTTCAAACTGCGCTGCCTCTTTACTTCGTTGTAACATTTGCATTTCCTCCTCTCTATTCTGACGTTCTTGTTCCCTTTCTAACCGACGTTTTTTAACCTAAAAAGAAAATACTTACTTTATACTCAATAATTATTTAATGATAATAAACAATGCTTACTTTCTCTAATTCTCTTTTATTTTCTTCTTGCTTATATTTATTTCTAGTTTCCAATTCTTCAGGGCTAACTCCCGTGAGACCTTCTTTAGCAAGTTTTTTAGACCACACAAATGTAGATAATAAATTAGCATCACCGAAAGGGTTATCGGCATTCGTATAATGAAGATACTCGTTATCCCATCCCATTCTTTCTTTCCTTTTCCTTTCTTTAGCTTCTTTTTTTAATAATCTTCGTAATCGCTTTTCTTCAGGAGTTTCATTTGCTTTCATTACCTCCTTCTGTCTTTTCCGGTGTTCCACAGCTTTCAAGCGTTCAGCTTTAAGTTTTTCTAACAATTTTATTGATTTGTCTGAAGAAGAGCTATCTGTACTAGATTGCGAAGAGGTGGAGGAATCTCTTCGTTTATACTTTTCATGTTTTTGTGATGATTTACTGCTGCTACTGCTATATTGCCTTTCCCTAGAATCTGATTTTTTAGAGTGGTGCTTCTTTAACGATCTGTCATCCTCACTGCTGGATCGAGACCTTCTTCTGCTTGAATATGATCCATATGATCGATGTTTACTATTTTGGGGACTTCGTGAACGCGATCTAAAAATTATTAAAGAATTATTGTATTTTAAGCACTATGATTGTAATAAATTTTTAATTACCTTCCATAATCTCGAGGCATTTTAATTGTTATAATAAAAAAAATATTTAACAATTACGTATATTTGACGTTTATAATTTATATACAATTAGGTTATGTTGTTCTTCTAGTAAATTTCATCCTGAACAAAAGATCTAAAATCCCTAGTTTTAAGAATTATTAGTAGTACAAGGTGGTTGAAAAGTTTGTTTCCTAAGTGGAACTTTGAACATAAGACAAAAAAATAATAATTAAATTGCTTTTTTATTTTTAAAATTGTTAAGATGTACAAGTAGCACGAACTCTTATTCAATATATGTACAATAAATAACTTATGAGAGTTTTTATCCAACAATCAGGTAAACCTGAAGTATGACGACTGTTTTATTTTTTTCTGCATTGAAATATGCGTAAAAATCAGCAGCGTGCGGTGTATACGAAACAGCGAAAGCAGTCGCGATACGACGTATGCGCCATCACAGTCGTACACAATGTGTGCGAGCGTGATACCGCATACGTCGTATAACGACTGCTTCTACTGTTTCGTATGCACCGCACGCTGCTGTAAAAATTCACCAATATTAAAATATTGGTAGATCTTTCTAATTCTAACAAGCCTTTACGGTTTTTGTTCTGTCTAATTAATTGCTAGGATAGTACGTCTCACTTTGATTATCCATTTTTTACTTGTACTTTTATCACCATAGAACTATGGAAAGAAGCCTTCCAAATGATGCCACTTACTAAACTTAGGCAGTTAGAAGATCACTCGATACCTACTATGAAATTTCTTGAAAATAAAACAAAAAATACGCATTTTCGATGCACTTGTGGAGATAAAATGTCCCTTCACGTCCGCTAATGTGCATCCCGCAGGAGCCATTAAAAGTAATCAAATCAAATTTGCGTCTTTTAAAGATAAAAAGTTGATTTTGGATAGAAATCATAATTTCTACTACCAAATACAGGGTCAGCAACAAAATCACAGGCAAACAAAAATGTTATTTTATAATTTGCAGTAATGAAGGCATGTTGGTAGAGGAAGTAAGTTACACATGTTATAAATATTTAGGTATAATTATTATAGAAAATTTCTTTTTTCAGATAATTAGAGACGAAAATTTTTGGAAAAGTGAAATGCTTCCCAAATTAAAAGCCTACTATTACTTTTTTATTCTACCAGAAATTCTATTCCCCAGGCACGCCAAAAATTTAGAAATTAGGGATCCAGAACTTGAACCGTGATGCGGTAAATGGAATGGAATATTAATTTTTTAGGATTCCATAGGTTTAATTTAATACTCCTATTAACTTACTGTTTTGATTAAGTGAATCTACATATTAATTTTCAGTTTGTGGTTTATGGGTCAAACACAATTATAAAATTTACAAATCAGTTCCAGATAAAATGTTATCTCCGAAAATCGCTTCTAGGATCTAAAATCTCTCAAGACGTTTGTAAAAAAGAATCTCCAAAAACTAAAACTGCTTTTTTAGCCTTTTGCTTGTTTTATTTCATTTAGATGCAATATTTTTAAGAGATGTTTGGCAGCAAAATTTTGAGTTCTATGACATAAGACAGTTTAGTGCTTTGTTATAGTGTTAATAATGTACTTTTTTCGCCATTCCAGAGCGGTAGCTTTTTTCTTTAAAAAAAAACAAAATCTCACCGGGAATGGATTCTACGACTTCAAAAACCCTAAGACTTACAAAAATTGTAATTTCTAGTATTTTTCAACATCATCCGAGATAATTTGTTCATTTGTCTAGGAAAAATTTCCCTAATTTTTGTATGACTTCAGTAGAATTTTAAACTATGTACATTGATGGAGTTTTTGTTGAATAAATTGTTAGGTTTACTTAATACTGGTCCTTGAAATTAAAAAAAGTAGGTATTGTAGGTAAAAATGTCAATAGTAATAGATAGTGCCATAAACTAAAAAAATAAAGTCACCCTTCGCCTCCTACAATACCTACTTATGTAAATTTTTATCTTTTAAACGTTTTTTTTTTATTTGTATACAAATGTATATTATTGTCTAAGGAAGAAATAAACGTTCTTTAAAGAAGATCTCTGAATTTTAAATACATCATAATAATGTGGTTTTATTTAATTTTTTTTACCGAAATGGTATCACTAGCAATCTATTCATTTTTTACCAGAGTATTGCAATCGAAATTCTACTATAATAAAAACATTTCGCAATTAATTATATTATTATTTGTTGTTGTTGTGAGAGTCGCAACTTCACAAATAGCTCATTCTCGGCCTTGCTACCCATGTGACACTTAATTTTTTATGAATGAATGTATAGCGGTCGAGGCGAGTCGGTCCTTTCAACACATCTGGGTTTCAACGTTTCAACTTGTCAAGGCCGATGCGGTGTTGCGACTTCGTGCAAACAGTGGGAAAGTTATTGTATACATCTGAATAACTTCTGTCCTTTTCTGCTACATTAAGTGTGACGCCGTCGTATGTCGCAGCTACACCTCATGTTAGTGGAAGGGAAATCGCACTATTATTTAAGACGCTGCAGAATAAGATAGACAAGGTGACAGGAGGAGCCTAAAATCCCCGCACTCTTTGCATAGAGAAACTGATGGAACCCCTGTACAAGGTTCTTAACTTGAAAATACAGTAAATGCTCATTACTAAACACCATTTGAGGGATTAACAAGGCTGATAGGTACTATGCGGAAGATATTGATACGAATAAGCCCATATTATGAAACCATAATACATTTATTTTTCATGTTGTAATACAATACGTCTATTTTTAGATAAATTACTACTCATTCTTAAGCAAGCAAATAAGAAAATAAAAAGAAACTACCATTGATCAATTGGGAGTAATTTCATCGCTCCTCATATAGATACTGTTTTCAATGTACAAACCATCTGAAGGGCGCCACTTTCCCATCATGACAAATTCTCTAGTTGGGACATATGTAATGGAAAAAAAGAATGGAGAATCTACAACGCAAATGTTTGTCATTGGGTAGTAGATATTATATTTCCAATCAGTTGTATCCCAATCTAAATAAAATCAATCCACCAAATAAAAGTTTGAACAATTATTTATAATTTATTTACCTTTTGCATATGGTTTATCTTTTATACGTACATCTACTCCTTCTTCATTTACGTTTAAAACAATTTTCTGCGTCATACAACGATATTTGGTTGAATTTTCTGCGTTCTGTTAAAAAATAAATCATAAAGATTTTTAGTCTAATGTAAAAAATGTTATCTTTATATTGTCTTTCATGAAAGAAGGAATATTCTATATTAGTATCAAACTATTTATAGCTATATCTTGGCTGTACTTTATAAATTATCTATAGACTACTTGACCACAAAATTGTTTAGACACCACATACATACATACATACTGCTGATCATAACTAAAGTATAAAAAAGAATGTGTAGAATTATGGAAAATAGAGCGAAAGCGCTAAGACAGGTTAATTTTCTATTTAATCCTAAACACTTCATACCTACCGATTTTACGTCAATCGAATAATCTTTGATTATAACAGAGAATGCTAACTTTGGTAAGTACACATTTCCTATCTGCACATTAAATTTGCCTTTGTACGCCAGATGAAATAATCTTTGAGTTTCTAAATAATACAGATGATTTCGGCTTATCACAATTGTTAACAGCATATCATCTCTTTCAAAAGGAATCTCTAAGATATCTATTTTAAAGTTTAAATCATGAGCAAAGTTGAACTTTCCAATTGCTCTCATATAATGCCCTTCCATTTTGAAAGGATATTTCCATTTTGCCTCAACTCCAACTACTGATACTAAGCCAATTGAACAATTATCCGTTTCTGCCAACTGCGGTGACTGTGTATACTGCGAGTGGAATAAGTTTGCTTCCTTGCTGTAACTTAATGGATTGTTATAGTCGAACATTTTGTATGGTATTTTAACAGTCTGAATAATTTGTAGGTAATTGTCGGCAGCGTATTTTTTAGCTTGATAACTAATAAATGCTAGATTTTGAGCAATAAGCCTATCTTTGCCTTTCTTTGCCGGATCAGTAAAGTTGGAAGCTTCAAAATTAATCTGGTGAATGAAATATTGTTCTCTTGCAGTTGAGATAAGTCTGTAAAGCCATCTATTTATAATTTATACATATAATGATATCAAAGAGATACCTAAATGAAAACTGAATATTAATCAATAATAAATTACGCACCTGAATGCATTCATTAGAAGATCAAAATGAAATACATTTATGGTACTTGTTATAAAGGAGGTTACGTCATTTGCAGTGCGTTTAACATCTTCAAAATAGGTTTTGGCAAACACTTCGTCATGCCTAACAATTTCATATTCTTCCTCCTCCTCAACTTCATCTACATAATCGAAGTTGTATATGTAGTCTTCAAGAGGAAAAGTAATTTTTGCATTTAAAAGTAAGATAACTGAAATTAAAAAAAAATAGATTATATCGCAGATCAATCCGTGCAAACAGTTGGGTTATCTATTTTATTGCTTACCTAACAAAAATTCTGGTTTTACGTACATTGTTTCTAACGTTTGTTCGGTTTAAAGAAAGTGGACAATTCTTTTTTTCTCATAGTGCAATTGTATATTAAAAGCTATAAAACGTGAAAAATACTTGATTTATATCGATTTTACTGTTACATTAAGAATTATAACCAATGCTTATCATAGGAGTTAAAAACATAATAATAAAAAATGTTACGGCAACTAAAAATGTTGAATTGAAATTGTTTATCGCTAATCATTTTTGGATTCCAATCTCCTTGAGAAATAAAGTGGAAGCCAATGAAAATGAACCCTCTAGTACTGCAAGTATGAAACATTTGAGCATTCCAAGCATGACTATATTGTATGTATACTAATGGGAATGACTCAGTAACAGTTATTATGATAATAAATTTAGTGATGTAGCATGCTTTGGATAAGATTTAGTATCCAAGGCATTGTTGTAATATAGGGGGAGATGCTATTGTTATATGATGTCAATAAAAATATATATTGTACGGAATAATAAACCCTCCAACACTTGATAAAAGATGAAAGGTTATAAATTCCAAAATAAATTTGTTATTGTTGAAATTCACAAACACAAAATCATGGTAAAACAAATCGAAAATATACACAACTATATATCATTTATCTTTATCATAAAAAAAATCTCCGGCTATAATTTCTAAACTGGAAAACGAGTTCCATAAATGCATAAGACGAAATCAGGCGGGTCGCTAATTAATTAGGAAACTATTTAAATTAAATCTGTAAAACAATGTTAATGGACCAGACGCAAATAAATACACAAATAAATTTCTTTTTAAACATTTAAATGGATAAATTTTTTTATGAACACACAAATGAAATTAAAATTAAAAATTTACTGGTGAGAAACGAAAACAATTATTAACATCTTAAATTTAAATCAATTAAACAAACGTGAAACAAAATCAATTAAATTTTGTAGGTGTCAAATAGATTTAACAAAATAAGAATAGACATTCTAATTCTCTTTGCCCGTTTTAATTCTTATCTGATCAATCCATCAATCTTAAATTACTATTAAAAAAATAAAAATTGAAAATTATTTTTAATTTTAAAACTATTTGCGCCACACCAAAAAAATAATCACCCTAACTTGAAGATTAACAGATTCCTCTTATAGTTGGTAAAATTACCTGCTTATTTGTTGACAAGATGTGCACATTCCATGTCATCCTTCAAATTGATTTTATTTGTGATTTATGCAGATAATTATAATTATTAAAGGTGCAACATGTATCTTCCATGACGTGAGTACATAAATTAATTCGGTTATTTGCAACAAGATTCCATTACCTTCCTTTAATTCGTTCCATTCAAAATATAATTCCAAAAATTTCTTCAAATAATAATAACAGTCTGAACACCAAATTTAAACACTGCACTTTTCATAATTTTTCATAACCTCACTTTGTTAACAGTTAAGTGACGTAGAATTCACCAATATAACCTCAAAATTTTATCAAAATATTATCAATATAACGTAAACTGACGTGACTTCTGCTCTGTATGAAAATTCAAGAGGAAGTAACCAAATTTTCGTGCTGTTTTTATAATAATTGGGAAACAATTGCGAATCGCTAGTGATTTTCCTAGTTAGGAACTAGATTAATTTAGTAAGTTACCAGAAACAAAATAACATATTTCCCACCAAAAACCTTTCTAAAAAAATCCCGTAGCCCCAAGTGGGACTTGAACCCACGACCCTTGGAACACGAGTGATGCACTGACATCACTCGTCCACCGCCGGTCCAACGTATTTTTATTCCTACTTTGTATTTCTTCGTTTCGAAAATACAATTTTTATACTTTGCGTTAACAATTTGCTCATTGTGATACTGAAAAACGATTTAATAATAGAGTGTCACAAACGGAATTATTTAGAGTTTAAGTAATTCATAATTCCGCAATATCATACAAGGTTAATACATTTCTTCGTAACTTTATATAGCGTTGGCTTAATGTTAACCATACACGCGAGCCAGCTGCTCTCATTCGAAGAACCTCTAATCAGCACATGCGATCGAACTACGCTCAGCCACAGCTGCATGCCGCACAAGGAAATAACAACGGATACTTGAAACCGTCCACTGCGCAGCACCCACGGATTCACATTAATATACTAATGACTTCCGTAATATACAGTATATAAACCCGGCTGCTGCAAGTCCATATACAGTCGTTTCATCGACTCCACCGAATCATGGAGCAGACCTGGTAAGAAACCTTTTTATTAATTAATTGTAGGGAATCTAGAATCTGGTGTCCAGGGGCACTGATTACCTGATCGCCTCCGCTTAGTATTAGGGATCTAGAATTTGGTGTCTAGGAGCACTGATTACCTGATCACGAATGTGCTTAGTTGTAGTATTTTAGGAGCTTAGAAGCCAGTACCCAGGGGTATCGCTTACCTGGTAGCGGTTGTCTTAAGGCTTAGTTGTAGAATATAGTGCTAGTGCTACAGGGTGGTTCCGATCACCCTCATGTTCAATGTTAGTTTTAGGAAGACCTATCCGTCCTCAAACTTATGTCTGTAACCTATTGTAGTGTGACTTATTGTTGAGTATATAATTAATTGATGACCTGCGTTTACTTTCTATCTCTACCTCTGACTACGTCCCACAGTCACGAAAACCCCACGTGACATAATAGACTTGTTTATTGTTTCCAGCCTTACTTTGTGGAACTCCATAATCATGAAATAAATAAAGATTAGTAAAAGTTTCACAGTTTTATTAAAATATAACCTGACAATATTGTTTCGACAGCTATGCTGTCATTATCAAAGGTAATATAATTATAAACAAACACGTCGCTAAGGTAGATACAAAAATAGGTAACTAGATAAGATAATAATAATAATCAAAATTAAATATCTAATACTTCCAGTAACGGAGAATTACTGAGCTCAAGTTGTTCATTCATTAAAGGTACCCTGAGTTTGTGTTTGTATATCTCAAAGGCTTCTAAAATGTCTAATTTGCGTTTGTTATTACAAAAATGTAGGAATTTAATATTATTTTGAGGAGTCATTGTGTGATTTTGTTCTAAAAGGTGTTTGGCATAATTAGATTTTTCAGGATGTTTATTTTTATAATGACGTACGTGTTCTTTATATCTTATGTCAAAATTTCGAAGTGTTTGTCCAATATATACCGAACTACAAAAAGAACAATTTAAACGGTAAATGCCCGATTTAATGATATCATGTGTTCTGTCTTTAGCATTAAATAAAAATGAAAAAGTGTTAGTGTTGGTTTTAAATGTTATTTTATAATTGTTGGTTTTTCTTAGTATATGTGCAATTTTTTCTGATATTTTGCCAAAATATGGTGTAGATATGTAATTTGTGTCTTTTGTTTGATTGTCAATGGAATATATTCTTTTGATAGCTAACCTATAATCTTTTTGTTTAATTAAAGTGTCAATCATGTTCGGATTGTAATGATTTGTATGTGCTAGTTGTTTAATGGTTGATATCTCTTTGCTAAAATCTGATTTTGTTAGTGGAATAGTTAAAGCTCTGTGTAGTAATGATCTGTAGGCTGCTATTTTATGTGCTTTATGGTGACAAGATTCATTTGGTATTGTTATGTCCGTTTGTGTTGGTTTTCTGTATATGGAAAATTCAAATAGATTGTGTGCGTTAATCTTGATATTTAAGTCTAGAAAGTTTATAGCCCTGTTTTGTTTTGTTTCTAGTGTAAAATTTATGTTAGGGTGGATACTATTAATAAGAATTAAAAATTCATTGATAACCTCAAAAGAACTGTCAAAACAAGCTAAAATGTCATCAACATAACGAAACCAGAAGATAATGTGTTTAGAGAGGTTTAATTCAAATATTTGATCTTCGAACTTGTCCATAAATATGTTAGCTAATAGAGGACTTGGAGAATTACCCATAATTCTAATTCCTACATTTTTGTAATAACAAACGCAAATTAGACATTTTAGAAGCCTTTGAAATATACAAACACAGACTCAGGGTACCTTTAATGAATGAACAACTTGAGCTCAGTAATTCTCCGTTACTGGAAGTATTAGATATTTAATTCTGATTATTATTATTACTTTATCTAGTTATCTATTTTTGTATCTAGGTACCTTAGCGACGTGTTTGTTTATAATTATATTATCTTTGATAATGACAGCGTAGCTGTCGAAACAATATTGTCAGGTTATATTTTAATAAAACTGTGAAACTTTTACTAATCTTTATTTATTTCATGACATAATAGAGGTTATTATTAAATCGTTTTTGGAAAAAATTGTTTTGCAAAATTGGTAACATTTATATACTACACATAAACACATTTAAATTTGACATATTTTAACCTTACAAAATGTGAAATGTCATTTGCTAGTGTTACCACATGTTACATGTAAAAATCACTAGCTTATAATGTAATGTTTTTAATAGCCTGAATTTACAAATTTCTATAAAATTAATGACGCAAAGTATTATAGTAGTCACAAGAAAAAAATAGTATATTATATACCAAGGTTGTGAAGAGTTTTTTCTAGAGCCGAGCATTATTAGATCCCGAGATGCGCAGCATCGAGGGATATAAGATGAGAGGCTCTAGAAAACACTTCACAACCGTGGTGTATATATTATTTTTTTCACTACTAGTACTTTTATTCCTTTTATTCTTCTCACATAAAAAACGTACTATCGCGATCACGGATTTTTTCCTGGATGCCAGTGTATAATGGGATGAATTTTTGCCCCGTGTTACACTAAAATCTGGATTATTGACTAGTAGTCAATAATAAAAAATTATTTACCACTAGGCAAGAAGGCTAACTTCACAAGGTGACAACAGACTAGATAATAGTATGTTTTAAAGCTAGTAGTGAAAAATAGTATATTATACTTGTTTTATAAGAGGTATTGTTGCACTAGTTCCTTTGGAACACTCGCCGCTTCTCTCGTCATGTCCCAAACAACTTTTGCTTGCTATAATAGACCGTCTTATACAACTCGTATAATAATATACTATTTTGCACCAATATTTTATGTTACAGTATAAAATATATAATAAAACATTATAATATATACAGGGTGGGATTAAAGTATGGAATATTAAAAAAAAGCGAACTGGTTTTTTAAAAACGCTGAAACACGTCGATTTTGTATTTAAAAATACACATTAATATGTACGATTACCTTCCGACTTTCCTTTGTTTCTAAGTTATGACGTCATTACAAAAGAATTTAAATCACAATACAGATTTTTAATAGTAGAATCCGATAGTGATTTCTCTTCCCTTTATGATCATGCAAATATCTCATAAGGTTGCATAACAAAAATTCTGAGAAAAATCGATCTAATATTGATACCATAATATCGATCAACATTAAATGTTCAGCTCGATTTTTCTCAGAATTTTTGTTATGAAACCTTATGATTTATTTGCATGACCATAAAGGGAAGAGAAATCACTATCGGATTCCACTACTAAAAATCTATATTGTCATTTAAATTTTTTGTGATGACGTCATAACTTAGAAACAAATAAAAGTCGGAAGGTGTATCGCACATATTAACGTGTATTTTTAATAACAAAATCGACGTGTTTCAGTGTTTTTAAAAAAACCGGTTGAGTTCGCTTTTTTTTAATATTCCATACTTTAATCGCACACTTTATATAATTATATATTACATATAATAAAACTTTTACGGGTTTATTTGTATTTTTGTAAATTTCTTAGAATATAAAACTGTAGGAAGGAGCGTAACTACCCGGCGTAATGAGTTTTAAAAGAGACGGATATGACGTTACACTGTCCGCCATTAGACACCACCTAAATTTGATTTTCTCTCAAACTCCGACAAATACGAAGAAGGGAATTACATTTCAAAAGTAAGTATATTCGTTTGTTTAAAATATTAAATTGAAAATTTATATCATAAGATTAATTTCAAAATACTATGTTTTAAAATTGAGGTTATGTAGTTTATGTGCGGATTTCGTGACAGTGAGAACCGCTAATGAAAATATCTTATTACAAAACCGGAAGCATCTACTCCGCCATATTGAGTCCCCATCCAGGTCGTATGCGATAGATGATTATATTCCTTCCTACAGTTTTATATTTTAAGGTAAATTTAGTTAGAACAACCAGTTACAGGTAATTAAATCGTACCTACTAATCAGTTCTGCTTTAATTGTGTTATATAATTACGTTAAGTATATTGTTTTTTTTTGTGTTTTCAAGAGAACAATAAGGACAGAGTAATTTACTTATTTTTTTATATCATTCAATATCTATTATCATATGAATGCTTTTGTGCGTTAAAAACGTAATAACGTGACAGCAAATCGATAAATTAATACACTTTTCATATTTTTAGTGCAGTATTATAAATATTCCAGTAGTTCTACTTCCAAATCATTTACTAATAGTCAGTACAAAAGATGTTTTTCAAACCGTAGGTGTTGATGCGGTTTAATTATTTGCTGGGTCTTTCCTTCGACAGCCAGACAAAAAAAGGAGCGATATCTGGATTGGACCGCAAAAACTTCCATCTGAATTAGTACCTAGTTACATTTCTAAGTCTAGATTAATGATTTAATATTAATACGCGTACGTCGCAAGCAAGCTCAAAGTGGGCAAAAATCTGTATAATTACGTATCATCTATGAACCGACTTCTTAAGATGCAAAGCATTCTGCGTTAGTATGTTGATATTCTTGATTGCTAGTTAACAAATTTAAGACGTGTACTGATGTATAGGGTTTTAAAATTACAGATATAAGCTAAATAAATACATGTATAAAAATAGAAAGTATTTCATTAAAACGAAACTATTGTCTTGTGGTTCCCTCACAATTTAAAGCAGACAAGGCATTAAATGGTATATTTTGGTTCTAGAACAAAAACCATCCAAGAAAAATAGTTACTCGATATCAAGATCTTATAAATAAAGGAAATTACTAGAATTACTAGAAAAATTTAAAAAAGGCGAAACTACGTTTTGGGTTCAATAAAAAAAACTTGACTAGCTCAGTGTATTCTCCTAAGAAGTAACTGTACCATACGACTGGCACCAATAATAAAGATAATCACCCGATGGATTTTGTTGAAAAGATGCTAAGGTTCAAGATGACTGGCTCACTATCGCGTTCGGTTTTCAACGAATTTTTCTTAACTACTTCATGACGAATCTGAAACCACAAAAAGATATGCTCAGAAAGTAGATAGGCTAGGCGGGTTCTGCGGCAATCCTTATGGAAATTAACATAGGAAATCGCTAAGGTCCAACGTAGAATTTTTGGTCAATTTCAAGGTCATCCGCGACCAGTCTCACGCGCGCCAGCGCAACGTATAAGCATTAACTCTACATATTACGCAGTGATTGATGCAGTCGTCTGAGATCATAAGGATTTTATAATGACGACATCACGGCATTCTAGGGCTTCACCCCAGTAACAGGGCCCCATAGCAAGTGAAAATTATTATACTTCTACGCTCACATCTAACTACCCACGTGATCAAAATCGTGTTTAAATTTTTAGCCGATGAGATTATGAAATTTAAAGAAACCGACAGTCCTTGACACAACTGCGAGGTTTGCAAGCTCGACTAACGGATATATCTATGTCAGTAGCTACCCTTCGTGAAGGGCTTTCGGATCTCAAGCTTACGAAAAATATTATTATTGAAATATTATATAATTACTATGTTAATAAATAAATACTAATCATGTGCTGACGGCATCAACTACACGACAGAGCTCGCTATCTATTCTCACTCGGCATGTAATACTCATATGACTATACATATATTATTTAATAAAGAGCTGTAAATAAAACACACAAATATGGTTTATACACTTTTATTTTATTTAGCTATTATACATTTCAAGCTAAATATATACTCAACTAACCATAATTAAAATGTTATAGTAGAAGATCATCATTTGTTTAAACTAATCTACCTATTAAGAAATACTAATTATCAAGCCTGAGTAAGGAATTTTAGTAATATCTTACAGGAAAAAAAATATTATAGACATTCATTAATGTAGAAACATCAAACTAATCAAATATAGTAAATATACAATAGTAAGTAAATATACTTAATTATAATTAAAATACTGGATGATATGATTAACATTATCTTATGCTAAACTACTTATTAGGAAACAATAATTACGGAGCACAATGCTTTTATAATATCTTACATGAAAAGAAGATATCATTTAATCTATTAGCTCAAATTGAAAGATATAACATTAACATAGAAGTCAGATATCATAATGAATATATTACATATTAAAAACATACATACAATATACAACAAACATTCACAGATTACATTAATATCTAACCTTACAGAATTTTATATTACATATAAGATTTTCGGTGAGGACATATATCAGTCTACATTCATTTGTTCTAATATCGAATAATGACCCAAAGGTAGGGTATCATAGGAGCCAGGTATGAGGTAACGTTTATCATCATACGGACTAAGAGCAAGCTTTTTCTGGGTGATTGAATGAACATGATGTTGATCGGATCGGATTATATTTTGATGTACACGTTTTTCTACATAGTTTCCAAGACATTCTACGTAGTCTTCGAAGGTAATTTTTGTGTGAACAACAGATTTTTTAACACCTTTAGCTTTTTTGGTTAAATTATAATTAGATATAATATCGGAGATTTCATCATCATCATATTCTTCTTCATGTAAACGATTTCTTAACGCTTCTACGTCATCTTTTGAAACGGTAGTTTTTATAGTGTATAATTTTGATCGGAGCCCTACGTAATGAGTCATTGGTACCCCATTACACTCATCCTTCATCATACCCAATACTTTTTTATTCACATGTGGAATGCCGTATACATTATTCACAGAGCAATCGCTCGTATCAAAATACTAAAGGCAATCACGCTTCATATCTTCATATGGATCCTGATTACGAATCTCATATATGAGAGAATCTGTATCAGAATATAAGACAGAACACCTATCGCTAAATGTTCTCTTCATATAGCCATAATGGAAGTCGTAGATGGTAGTTTTAGCGAGATCCAGACTGCTCATACCAACATAAATCGGTTTGTTCAGGTAGATTTCAGATTTTCTTAACTCGATTGCTATTAAATTCTCATTAATTTACAATTCTACAATTTTTAAATTCAGGCTTGGAGATGTAAGACTCCGCTCCATATCTACCCGCCCATTTAGTTAAAAGACGTATATTTACACGCTTACGCAAATTTTTCATCGTCTTACCAAAGACTGCGTTATTCATGAGCTTAAATAAGTTTTTCTCAAACTCGTTTCTTGAGTTCTGGCGTAGCTTAGTGTTTAACTCGATATATGACTTTAGCCATGCTGATTGTTTAAATTTAAGTACTCTATGAATCCGATTAATCTTCAAGCCATGCTGCAACACCTGTTTTAGAGCTCTATAACGGATAATATACTTTTCTTTGTGATGGAGAGTAGCCATCAACTTAGCTACCTGAGAAGAAGATTCGCAGGGTTTTTCAGTCTTCGAATTAACATGCTGCGGACAGAAAGGTAGATCTTTATGAGCATCATGTAGTTCCCTAGGGTATTCCAGATCAATCTCAAATATATAACCCTCAGGAGCATTATCAGCGATGGATAGTACATCAATACTATCAGATTTGACCCATTCGAAAACCTCCATATGGAAGGTACTGCGACATCGCCCATCCATACTGATTATTGACATCATAGTACATTAAATAACTTTCAGGACTAGTCGGATCATATGTTGGAAGGTATTTATTGTTAGCTGTAGATCTCCTTTTAGAGCAAACTTGATTCGGCCACCTAATAATAGATAGGATAAGACCACCTCGAATTCCACGTTCAACAAAGAGAAATTGATCCAGATCGGTTAGGAGCTCTAACTCTTGTTTTGAATGTTTTAAAATACAATCCCAGGTGAAACCAGGAAGTGTAAAGTAATGAGCGGGGTCTAACTCAGGTTTTCAAACAACTATTTCTAAATTGTTCAAAAACGTCTGCTAGTAACAGTATATCCGTTTTCATATATAGATCGATGTACTCACCCAAGCTGCTACAATTAAATTTAGACCATACATCTTTAGCTCTTCTATACAATTTTCTATACACTTTTTATTTTCCAACTTATTATAAAAAGCATCAATAGGTGGTAAGCAAGTTTCACTAAACTTAGCAATGCAATAGATATAATCGTACGGCATTATTCCCTTTTTTGTTAACATACTGAAGAGATCCTGAGATATATCAGAAAATTGAGATTCCAAATTCGGAAAAACTATGTAGGTATGAAGTTAACTTTTCTAAGGAGGACGCCATAAATCGGAATGAATCGATAAACCGGAACTGAATCAGAGAATCGTTTATATGTTTAGTAAAGGAGATATACTTTTCTTTAGTAATTGGTAGTAAATCAACAGCACCCTGCATCCTAGACGCTATATCGGCAATTATAAAATGAGCATCACAACCGCTTAGATTATGAAAGACAACAGGAATAAACCTTGCATCTTTGTAGTTAATATTGCATTCTTCATGGGCAGGCCCCCTGTAATTATTTTCTGAAATCAGATGCGTATGATCACGTACTTTTTTATCACCCAGTCCAAAAGGTTTTTCGCAAATATGACAATGTGTAGATTTTCTAAATTCTGCTTCCTGTTCAGGTGTTATATTAATATCGTAAGGACAAAGAAATACTGTTTCCAAATCCTCGGTCAACTGCTGTAGCTCATCGGCAAACCATTCCATACAATCCAAACCTCGATGGGAACGGTAAAAAGATAATGAGTCATCATATGAACATTTGACATAATAACCTACAGCAGCGGGGATATGTTCTTGATACTGATTTTTAATATTACACGGTTTCAGAATGCTCTCTTAATCAGCATACACTACGAAAAGAGCCTTCTTTTTATTTTTAAAATTCTTAAATATTAATAGATTCTCGCCTACTTGAGGCATTTTGATAGCACAGTCGTTGAGCTGCTGACAGTCTTCAATATGTATAT
Organism: Agrypnus murinus; assembly: GCA_929113105.1. Lineage (NCBI taxonomy): Eukaryota > Metazoa > Arthropoda > Insecta > Coleoptera > Elateridae > Agrypnus > Agrypnus murinus. The sequence continues at coordinate 5,037,604 of OV816026.1, read as the reverse complement.
TTAGCTTTTCTTGCGATCTGAAGTAATGCAAACAGCGATCACAGAAATATTTTCTACAATTTTTCTTACTAAGTTGAGAGGACAACAGTCGGCTTAGATTCTTTATCTAAACGAAGTGATAACGAATAGGCGTAGTGCAGTTTTCATTTTCATCTTTTTCATCACAGTACTTGTCTTGAATGAATAGTAAATTCACATGTCGCTCTACTTTGTTTTTAGTAAGAAATATTGGTAATGTTACATAATCATCATTTTCTTTTGTAGAACATAAACATTAACCGATATGTCATTCTGTTTTTCAAAATTAGGTATCTGCCTGATTGTCATTGGAAATTGTATACCCTTAAGTTTTAAAACCTTAGAGTAGTGTGGGTAGCTACTCGCCCTTTTAGCTATATCACTAGGCGCAGGATACAGGGCCGAGACCACGGACCATACAAAACAAGCGGCATCTTGGTTCTGTACATTGACGCAGGCTTTCTTCATTTTTATTTGCTTCGGAAGTTTGATGTACGACCATCCTAGCTGAGGCGTGTACTTATTAATATTAACCTGAAGGTTAATAATAGATTTAAGCGACCACTCACTCTCTCGCTCTTGGAATTCCTCCAGCTCAGTTAATACCGGCTTTGTTACTTTATCATCAAACCATGAATCTAGATCTGTATCTCTATATATCGGAGAGTTCGAGGTTGTAAAATGTTTGTTTTCATTTAGAAGCAGGTCTCCCCTCTTACAGTCAAATTCCCCCATTAAAATGACATTAACTTTTACTGCTTCATACTCTCTCAGGATATTAGGAATTCTTCGTTTAAAAAGAGTCTTACAATCCGTGAAGAACTCTTGAGGATCCTTATGTTTAAGGTTACTGATTACACCACTTCGAATTCTATTATCAAAAGCTGATATGGAATCATCCCAGCGAACTCGATGTTTAGCGGTTTCTTTAGTTTCCTTCATAGATCCAGCACCACTTCTCTGAAGCGATTTGAACTGACATTTAAAAGTTTTTACTTGGGCCAATTGAGTTATGAGATGCTGCTTTTCACCAACAGACTTAACACACTTCAGCTCACGATGGATTTTTCTAATAGTTCGCGTACATTCCTTAACCCCTTCTCCGATGCGATTATTAGCCGGAGCGATGGATAGAATACCCACCAAAGCTCCAATACTGCAGACTGCAGCATCAATTAAAGACATCTTTGATATTATGATGATAAGAGAACTAATACCTGTTAATGAACGTAACAACTGATGTTGTCAACACGAAGGCTGTATTAACAATGAGCTAGCGCAGATGACAACGCTTCTTAGATACTCTCTACACGTACAGCCGAGAAAACGATGCAAAGATGTGATGATAAACTCGAGAGCTGGGCCAACGTGTTTCCGTAAGAACCTGCGAGAAAAGTAGTATTTAAAATCATGTTATTAGGTCAACAATGGTATGAAATGCTAAATTTAAAGCCTTCGATACGAGGCTAGTTGAACTTCAAAATTTATTATAAAATTTTAATTTATACAAATCTGTCAGGATAAAAAGTAATTCCTAGAAGCAACATTAAAAGAAACGCAATATATGAAATCATAATTAAACAATCACGCTCTGTACTTTTATAACATATCCAAACAGACCATATAACATATCCAAACAGACCACTACACAAATAAATATTCGATAGCTGGTTATAATTTACAACGTTAAATTATTTATTACTGCTAACAAATCATTTCAGCAGCAATACCTGTTTACACCAGCGCTATCTTAAAAAATTTGTAAAAATTCAACATGATTTGCCGCTTTAATTTAATCAAATTTTAACAATAAATAGCCCCAGTTTTAATCAAATTAAAAATATCTTTGTCTTATAAAAAGGAATTATATTTAATTTTAATCAAAAAAATGATATATCTGATTATTGCATTAAGGCAAACTGAAAATGATTACTAGCTCTACAAATAAGCGTTATTCAGAAAATATATATTAATAGACTTACCTCCAGGTAGGAATATTTTTATAAACACTATTAAATTAATTCAGAAAACTGCATATTTTAGACACTGATTAAAATATCGTTCAATCCTCTATAAGATAATTCCTAATACATTTGCAACTGTAATTATACGCAAATAACCAATGAAGCGCACGTATTCTGTATAACATTCAATGTTTAATTTCAGCTAAAAATAGTTTAAACAATAAACCACGGCCCGAACAAAATAATCACTCAATGTAAACACACCTATCTGATGCCAACTAATAGTGAGGCTTTCAGTAATATAACCACCCCTTTTATACGAGACCATATGCAAGTTCTGACAGGTCAGATTCTCGCACCATCCTGTCTGTATACATCCCAAACTTAAAGGTTAACTCATTATAATTTACCAACAATTAAATATGATGCAGGTAAGAACGCGGGACCATATTTCAATAAATGATAAAGATCTTACCCTTTACAAAAAGTTTCTCCTTTTTAAAATCGATATATTTATTCTTAAGATAGGTATACAGCGTTTAAAAGCTGTAAATAATAAATAACATGAATTCAACCTTTTAATGCCATCCAGTCTGTATATGTATAGATCGGATAACCAGATAACTGAGATCGTCTTAAAATGTATTATGACATAAATTAAAACAGCCCTTTTGTATATGCCATCATCAAATATTTAAATCCATCTTGAAATTATAAAATGTATCACTATTTTTAAAAAGGAGCACTATTGCAATGGATCTTACCCATTGCAAGATTGCATTATTGCATATCTATTAGATCAATCAGTTTAATTCACACCTCACATGCATATTTATTAGATCAATCAATTTAATTCACACCTCGTTGCATATTTATTAGATCAAATAATTCGTGCCTCATTTGCATATTTATTAGATCAATCAATGTAAGCAGTCCTAATTATTGTTATGATAACGAGACCTGTGAGAGCGACGTGAAAAATATTATTTCATATATGTAGCTCTCTCTCTACGAGACAAAAGGGAGACATTTCATTGGTCGCAATGGCTTGAAAGATTAATAATTCCGAACCCCAACACAAGAAAAAACATCTATAGTCAATAAATTAACAGATACTATCTCCCTCTCAATACAATAGCATTACTTCTGTTAAAAATATTTAATACCAAAGAATCCCAATTCTCAACTTAACAAAATCATCTATAAGTTATCTTAGATAACAAGGGTATAGTCATTTATTATGAAATTATACCTAAAGAAGAAAAGGGTTGTTACAGCTGCAAGGTATTCAATAGATAATCTACAGATATTCTACAGATCTATCCCATATATTAAGTTAAAAAGGGTCGGTACACCTGCATCGCTCCAAGCTATCGGTATCATTTATTTAGTTTTTATTACCTTCAAGTTTGGATATGTTTATGAGGACAGGTGATCGATATCAGATGCGAGCGGAAATGAGAGGCATATATATATATATATATATATATATATATATATATATATATATATATATATATATATATATATATATATATATATATATATATATAATGATTTTACATTAAATAATATTTAGAATGCAAATTCATATAGAAAAATTTATCGACTCTGCTGGGACTCGAACCCAGGACCCTCCACTGTCTAGGTGGTATCTCTACCAACTGAGCTACAGAGTACGACTACCAGCATAGCGAGAAATTTTCCATATGAATTATATGTTTAAGCAGACATACAAAGTAACTAGATATTTTTTTGAATATTATTAATGAAGATCAGCAAGTCGCATGACAACAACATCAATATTCAAAGTATCTAGATTATTTTTAATCATTCCGAAAGGAAATTAATTATATATAAATTTTAGTTGAAATTAATTTTTGTTAAGTTGAATAATGATTTTACATTAAATAATATTTAGAATGCAAATTCATATAGAAAAATTTATCGACTCTGCTGGGACTCGAACCCAGGACCCTCCACTGTCTAGGTGGTATCTCTACCAACTGAGCTACAGAGTACGACTACCAGCATAGCGAGAAATTTTCCATATGAATTATATGTTTAAGCAGACATACAAAGTAACTAGATATTTTTTTGAATATTATTAATGAAGATCAGCAAGTCGCATGACAACAACATCAATATTCAAAGTATCTAGATTATTTTTAATCATTCCGAAAGGAAATTAATTATATATAAATTTTAGTTGAAATTAATTTTTGTTAAGTTGAATAATGATTTTACATTAAATAATATTTAGAATGCAAATTCATATAGAAAAATTTATCGACTCTGCTGGGACTCGAACCCAGGACCCTCCACTGTCTAGGTGGTATCTCTACCAACTGAGCTACAGAGTACGACTACCAGCATAGCGAGAAATTTTCCATATGAATTATATGTTTAAGCAGACATACAAAGTAACTAGATATTTTTTTGAATATTATTAATGAAGATCAGCAAGTCGCATGACAACAACATCAATATTCAAAGTATCTAGATTATTTTTAATCATTCCGAAAGGAAATTAATTATATATAAATTTTAGTTGAAATTAATTTTTGTTAAGTTGAATAATGATTTTACATTAAATAATATTTAGAATGCAAATTCATATAGAAAAATTTATCGACTCTGCTGGGACTCGAACCCAGGACCCTCCACTGTCTAGGTGGTATCTCTACCAACTGAGCTACAGAGTACGACTACCAGCATAGCGAGAAATTTTCCATATGAATTATATGTTTAAGCAGACATACAAAGTAACTAGATATTTTTTTTGAATATTATTAATGAAGATCAGCAAGTCGCATGACAACAACATCAATATTCAAAGTATCTAGATTATTTTTAATCATTCCGAAAGGAAATTAATTATATATAAATTTTAGTTGAAATTAATTTTTGTTAAGTTGAATAATGATTTTACATTAAATAATATTTAGAATGCAAATTCATATAGAAAAATTTATCGACTCTGCTGGGACTCGAACCCAGGACCCTCCACTGTCTAGGTGGTATCTCTACCAACTGAGCTACAGAGTACTACTCGTTTCTAAAAATATATTATTTAAACAATCTGACATTGGGTCTACATAATAATAATAATCGCCCCCCTCCCTCCTGCACAAGCTTATAGCTTCTGGGGCCTTGGTTTAGGTTATGGGTTGTAGTAATTATTATTATTTATATAACTACACTGTTACCGTAAAAATTCTTTAACTAATAAACGCTTTTCATATCCTATCTCGTAATAGTTATCCATACGTAATATTAATCCATTGAGATTTTATTGTTATTATTTAATAACGCTATTAACCAAACGACTTTTTGCTTTTATCACTTTTATAAAAACTTCTTACAGAAATTTCCCCCCAAAATTTTTTCACCAAAATTTTTTCCTTTAAAATTCATTTATGTATATTCATTTTAAATACACATCATTTTTTTGATTATAATTATATATAATTCCTTTTTATAAGACAAAGATATTTTTAATTTGATTAAAACTGGGGCTATCTATTGTTAAAATTTAATTAATTTAAAGCGGCGAATCATGTTGAATTTTTACAAATTTTTAAGATAGGTGTTGCTGCTGAAATGATTTGTTAGCAGTAATAAATAATTTAACGTTGTAAATTATAACCTGCCATCGAATATTTATTTGTGTAGTGTATAAAAGTATATAGCGTGATTGTTTAATTATGATTTCATATATTGCGTTTCTTTTAATGTTGCTTCTAGGAATTACTTTTTATCCTGACAGATTTGTATAAATTAAAATTTTATAATAAATTTTGAAGTTCGACTAGCCTCGTATCGAAGTCTTTAAATTTAGCATTTCTTACCATTACCGGCCTAATAACAAATTTTTAAAAACCGTTGAGAGGTACTCATTTAGCTCACCCTGAAGCAGTGGCTTTAAACCTAAACTGAGAGTATCACTACAATATTTCTGTTCTTTCTAAATCTTGTAAGTTAATTTAAATTTATTTAAAATTATGTGTTTTGCTACAGATAATCTATTATAATTCCTAGCTGCAAACAGAGCAATTTATCTGCCTATATAGCCTACTCATTGCTGATATTTGTCATGAGTTAAGGTATTTTCAGAGTTGTTTTTTCTTTTTATTTTATGTTATTTTCAGCTATACCTGCATTCTTCCGCCAACCGTCTGGAATCGCAACATTTAACAAAGGGTACATCTGATGTGGTGAATTGCCTGGCTGTCACTTGTTATAATTGAAGGTATTTCGGCGTATCTAAACATATTTTTAACGTTTGTACTTATTATTATGTTTATGATTTTTAGCTGATCCCAACCGAAGGCTACTCTGAATCTTGGAAATCAGCATCATTACGTAATTAGTTTTAAAATCACGTGACCATCTTATGTGTATTACATCAAAACAGCTTTACGCATGCGCGGTATATGATTAACTATCGCAATGCATTATGGGTAATCGAAACAATATATAAAGAGCATCGCCAAAGCAGTTCATCATTTCTATTCTTGAGAGTTGTGCTAGTAAGAAGTGTCTTCATCGAGAGCTGAAAAATGATTGCGTGTGAGCAGTGTAATAAGCAGTTTAGCAGAAAAGACAATCTGCTGAGACACCAGAAAGGTTACTGCCAACCAGTTTCTATTTTATGCGATCAGTGCGGTATATTATACCTTAGTCAAGGCCACTTCGAAAAGCACCAGGTCGAAAAACATGGTCTGCGTAAAAGAAAATTATCGGGGGACGAGGCTGCATCAGCTAACAGTCCTAAGAAGACTTGTATTACCTCGACTAGTTCTAAAACTGTAGTGAAAGAACTTTTATCAAAATGTAAAGTTTGTGAAATCGATATACCAACAAGATTTCTACCTCAACACTGCCTGAGTCTACAACACAAGAATAAAACGTGTATTGTGACTGGTGAAGGGGTTTTATTAATAAAGCAGGCGTTTAAAAATGGCATTGCTACATATCGCATTATTGCAGACGATCGGGTATATTTGGACGTGAAAGAATTCATGGCTATGCTAAAACAAAAAGCGTTAAATTGTATGCGAGCTGTGTTAGATAAGTATTCGGCTGTTAAAGTTAATATTGAACTTTTCGGACTGTTTGAGTTGAAAGGATTTGGAAGAGGTGAAATCCTTTAATACAAAATTTAGAAATTTTAATGGTTCAACAGCCTTAGATCTTGCATACAACCATTTTACGGACGAGGTAGATAATAAAATCAGTGAATTTCAACAGAAGGAGAGCGGGTGGACATTGAAAAACCTGCTGTTTATCGAGTTGAATATCAACAAATACAATCCCCTGAAAGCTTCGTCATACATACCGCTTCCGAAACCTATACAGAAAAAGAAAGCTGTAATAAACATTCAGAATTCTGACCAAAAGTGTTTCATGTGGAGTATTCTTGCTGCTATGCATCCGACAGGGGACCACACCGATCGTGTTATGAAGTATAAAATATATGAGGATGAACTAAATTTTAGCGGGTTAGAATTTCCTATTAAGTTAAAGGATATTAACAAATTTGAAAAATTAAATAATATATCAGTAAACGTATACGGGCTTAATACAGTTTATGACAATTCTAAAGTAGATTTTGAAGTTGTTGGGCCTCTACATTTTACAGAAAACAGACGTCAGCAGCATGTAAACTTACTGGTAATAGACGAAAATGCGGGTAATTCTCATTATTGCTTAATTAAAAGCTTAAGTAGATTAATCAGCTCCCAATTATCAAAAAAGGATCCTCAAAAGTTTCTGTGCGATGGTTGTTTAATTAATTTTAATACTGAACATAAATTATTCGAACATCAAAAACATGATTGTAAGCATATTAGTGCTAAATTGCCTTCAACAGAACCGCGCATTGATAAGTTTGGAAATACAATTCCCGGTAACATTTTAAAATTTAAATCAGTTGAACATAAATTAAAACACCCTTTTGTAGTATATGCCGATTTTGAGACTATTCTTGAACCTATCCAATATTGTCAGAACGATAACAATGAATCATTTACATAAAAGACAAATATACATCAACCCTACTCATTTGGGTATTATATAAAGTGTAGCTATGATGATTCTTTATCAAAATATGTTACTTATCGCGGTCAAGACTGTGCTGACGTTTTCTGTAACAGGTTAGAGGCCGACATCAAACGTATTTACAACGACCACCTGAAACGTATTGTCCCAATGATTGAACTCACGGAAAACGAGAAATTGATTCATACACTCGCTCAATGTTGTCATATATGCGAGAAACCCTTCCGCCAGGAAGATGAAAGGGTACGTGATCATTGCCATTTAACAGGAAAATATCGAGCCCCTGCACACCCTATATGTAATTTGCATTTTAAGAATCCGAGTTTTATACCGGTATTTTTTCACAATTTATCAAATTATGATGCTCACCTCTTCATAAAATCATTAGGTGTCGACGGTTCTAAAATAGATGTTATTGCAGTAAACAAAGAAAAATATATATCTTTTTCAAAACACGTACATGTTGGCACGGTAGTTAACATTTTAGGAACGATGGAAAACAAACATTTGAAATTAAGATTTTTAGACTCGTTTCGCTTTATGCCTATGGGGTTAGAGAAATTAACAAAAAATTTAACAGATAACGAATGCCAGATTACCAAAAAGTATTTTCCGGAAAACCATAAGTTTAGCCTCATGAGAGAAAAAGGTGTTTTCCCTTACTCATTTGTAGATTCATTCGAAAAGCTAAATTATAACAAATTACCGACGCTAGAAGAATTTTTTGATAAATTACGAAATGAAGACGTATCGGTTGAGGACTATAATAGAGCTTCAGTTGTGTGGGATACTTTCCAATGTAAAACTCGTGGTGACTATTCAGACATATACTTGAAAAGTGATGTGCTGCTGCTGGCAGATATATTTGAAGCCTTCAGATATATATGCCAAAAAGTATATCATTTAGACCCGGCCAATTTTTTCACTGCACCAGGTTTATCGTGGTCTGTCATGCTTAAATATACACAGGTTGAGTTAGAGCTTCTGACCGATATCGATATGATACATTTTATTAAGAAAGGAATTAGAGGGGGTGTTAGCCAGTGTAGTAAGCGATATGCGCGTGCCAACAATAAATTTATGACAGATTATGATAAATCCAAGCCCACATGTTTTATTAACTATCTTGATGCTACCAATCTCTATGGTGCTGCGATGTCTGAATATTTGCCGCATTCGGGTTTTACATGGTTGACAGATAACGAAGTTGAAAATTTCGATGTTTTAAAAGTTCCGAAAAAATCTGAGACTGGATACATTTTACAAGTAGACCTGCATTACCCCAAAGAACTTCACGATGATCACGATCAGCTACCATTATGTCCGGAAAATATTATCCCGCAAAATTCGAAGCAGTCAAAACTAATTCCCAACTTATTTGACAAGAGCATGTATGTAATTCACTACCGAAATTTACAACAGTGTATGGCAGCAGGGTTGAAAGTTACAAAGATCCATCGTGTTTTATCTTTTAAACAATCTCCGTGGTTAAAAGGGTATATTGACCTAAACACAAATATGCGAAATGCTGATACGAGCGAGTTCGGGAAATAGTTTTATAAACTATTAAATAATTCAGTATTTGGGAAAACGATGGAAAATACAGAAAATAGATCAGATATACGACTAATTACACACTGGGAAAATAAAGGTAGAAGACTGGGAGCCGAGAGTATGATTTCAAAACCGCAATTTAAAGAGTGTGCTATCTTTACGGAGGATCTGATAGCCATTCATATGGAGAAACTACAAGTTCACTACGATAAGCCGATATATATTGGTTTCTGCGTGCTAGATCTGGCTAAACAGATTATGTATGACTTTTACTATAATCATATTAAAAAAATATACGGGAACAAGGTCCAGCTGCTGTACACAGATACCGATTCGTTAATTCTGCTGACGTATACAGACGATTTTTATGAAGATATGAAGAAATATTTGTACAAGTATGACACATCAAACTTTAAGGCTTTGGAATTCCGAAGAATGAATCTATAATTGGTAGAATGAAGGACGAATATGCGGGTAGAATTCTCTGGGAATTTCTGGGAACAGGGGCAAAAGCGTATGCTGTAGATGTAGAGGGCAAGCTTAGCAAAACAGCTAAAGGTATCCAGAAGGATGTTATCAAGAAAGAACTGGCTTTGGAAGATTATAGAAATTAAAAAATAAAGTAGCCTTATCATGGAAAGATGATAAACGATACATTATTGCTGGCGGGAACGGTGATACCTTAGCTTGGGGAAATTACAGGATTTCAAATGTTCATGTATAACTTGTATTGTATAAGTGTGTATATAAACCCTCTACCTATGTAATTATTCTTTGAAAGTAATTAGTCTATAAATTGTATATGTGATATGTATTAATACCTTAGCTTGGGGAAATTATAGGATTTCTAACGATGATAATTTAGAAACTAGTTAAGTTTACATGTATAACTTGTATTATATAAGTCTGTATATAAATCCTCTACCTATGTAATTATTTTATTTAATCTATAACTTGCATATGTGATATGTTAATTATATGATATAAATCTGTATATGTGTAATTATCCAGATCTAAAATTGTATATGCTATGTATTGTGAAAATAGTTGAATAAACCATATTGTATTGTAATATACTATGTTGTTTCTTTTAAAAATGATGTCTCTCTCCTACACATACATTCCAATTTAACGAGAGTAAAAGTAATATGTTAATAATAAAGAAAAGGAATGAAAATGATTCATAGACGTAGAATCAGGGTGAGTATTAAGAGATATTTGCCCCTGACCTGATTTATAGCATTTAATTCAAGCCCTCTTCCATATTTTTCTCTTGTACGCACCTGTATGAGAACGATAGTTGTATATTAGCCCATATGTTAGCGTGTATGCATGGTTGCCTGCTAGAGGTGAGGAGGTGAGGGTCCAGAACCGGCCATCTCCCTCTACTACTATTAGTGAATTCAAAGAATTCAAACTTCTAGAAAAGAATTCTACTTGCTTAGGTTAAGAGTAGGATTAATTGAATCGGTCAATGCAGAAACTGAATATGTCCACTTTTTGTGTAAATTGAGTTATACATGAGTTCACCATAATTCAAGGGTGCCCGATCGAATGGTGCAAAAATATAACATGTCCTACTTTTCTATAATGTAGAAAAGCCATGGTATAGTACAGAAACTGAAGAAACATAGGACGTGTTCAATCTCTGCAGCGGTATGTCTTATATATCTAGGATGCGCTGAAGTAAAAACAGCTTAGCTGATATCAAATGAAGCCATCGTCGCGTCGTTTTGACATATACAAGTGATATTTTGTTGAGGGAAGTTCTCTATGCAAAAATGTCTAAATCAACTAGTAACAGAGTTTACGAAGAAGAAAGTAAAACTGAACAACCTAGGAAACAGTTAAAGGTATTTCCCACTGACTCCACAACCTCTCCAAAACTCAAAGATTTATGAAGTACATTGAGAAAGAATTTGACGAATTTTAC